>VZRH01005449.1:478703-506338 GCA_013397555.1 Urocynchramus pylzowi | reverse complement strand
TTCTTTTTTTTTTTCCTCATTTCGAGCAACAGGCAGGAGACAAACAGAAGGAGCCGAGCACAGCACTCTCGAGGTGTATCTTTATCTCCATCTCACCGCTCTCCTTTCCAGCAAGGCTAAAGGCCCCCCTCTCCTGGCAGAGACCACAAACAGGGCAGCAGGAGCAGCAAGGGCTGGGCCGGGTGGGAAGCGATGCAGCGGCAAGGATGGCGCCAGGAGAAGGATTTTCCCGGTGGGAGATGGCAGCTGGAGGGATGCTGAAAGCCTGGATGGAGAAGGGGTCAGAAGGAGCAAGGCCCTGCGGGTTTGCTTCCCAAAGGAGCATCTCTGTCCATAGCTGGGGAGGAGGAGGTTCAGAGGCAGAGCAGGGAGCAAATCAGTCCCAAAAATGTCCCACAGGCTAGAATGATGGCATTTGGATTGCTGCAAGGGACCCTTCCCGCAAACACCGCCCCGGTCCCGGGCTTTTCATGCAAAACCAAGCCCTAAGCAGCTAATCTGCAGATCTGAGTGGTCCCGAAGGCCGAAAATCAGATGCAAATTCGCAGTTCAAGTTCCTCTATCAAGGGAAGCAACAACATTGCTGCATTTTCTCCTGCTTCCCCCAGAGTATCGAGCACGACTCTATCTTCTATTTTATTGTAGCTGCTTGCAGGTCCAGGTTAAAGATCCTCCCATACTATAGACCTGTCTGCAAACCTACATCCATACAATCCTACACCTCCCCACACCAATGGATTTCATTCCTGGAGAACAAAAAACTACTTTCAATAAGTAGGTCATAGCAAGGCAATTCGTACAGCCAGATTTTCCTTTTAATTCCTTTTTTCCCTTTTCAGGGAGTTGATAGATGGAAATCTATAGCCCCAAAGTGGAAATTTATTTTTAATCTGAAATGGCCAAATATGATCAGAAACATAATTTATGCTCGAGACACTCTGGTTCCTTCCAAATGAAAACACGATTTTATAACGCCAGCCGTGCTATCGCATACCACATTATTCTCCAATAAGCTCCGAGTTGCACAAAAAGTGCCTAATTTCCTTGGCATTAGTCAGGTGAATGACACACGAGTCCGGGAGAGCTTTTCCTGAATAACTGCTGAGCCCTCCGTGTCTACAGCCATTCACCGAAGCCACAAAGGACGCGGGCTCCAGCTCCGCTCACGGCCTCATTTATCCCCTCGTTAACGGTGGCCCCAATTAAGGAGCAATGATTGGGAGCCTTACTTGGCCGCAGCCGTTTTGAGCCCTTCTCGCCCCAAAGGCATTCCCTCTCCGAGCCGGAGAAATCGCCTGTTCAGGGCTGTTTCTAGGGCAGATTTTGGAATGCAAGCAGCATCCTCATGGGCGCTCAGTCCCTCTCAGGCAGGGACTCCCAGCACCCTCCTCACGGTGTTTAAAAACAACGCAGGAGACCCCATTAATCCCTGCTAGAGATGCTGTTAATATTTAACTGCAGTTTAGATAAACTTACAGTCACCAGCCTATTAAATTTAAATAAAATGTGCTTTTGGGAGCCTTCCCCTAAAGCCACGCTGCCCTGCTCTGCCTGCACTTTGCACCAAGCGCCTCGCAGTAAAAAAAGGAACATTTTGTTTGCCCTTTAAAAAACTGCTGGGCTCGGGTTTGTCGCTTGCTCTCATCGTGCTCAGGGACTTCGGAATTTTCAAGCGCGAATTAACTCCTTCCAGGGCACCCCCGGCTGAGCTGCAAAGCCTCAGCCAAGGGGCTGGAGGAGCAGGTGCCCTGGGAAAGGCTGCAAATCTGCCCCAAGCTGGTGCTGCAAACCCAGCACAGGACTGATCTCCCTGCACCGTACCACCAGGAAACCCGGGGCATACCCCCGGAGGAAAAGGAGAGCCAAAATGCCCCAAACAGCTCTGCCAGCCCTAATACACAGCAGCATCCCAATATCTCATCACTGGCAATGTTCAAAGCCACGTTGGAGGGGCTTGGAGCAACCTGGGCTGGTGGAAGGTGTCCCTGCCCATGGCAGGGGATGAGCTTTAAGGTCCCTTCCAGCCCAAACCATCCTGGTACATCTTTGTACATTCCAGAGGGGCCAGGCAGTGCTGCAGCTGGGACCTCAGGTCAGGAGGATGCAAAGCAGCCCTCAAGGCCTCACTTTCCCCTTTGGATTTGTCCTTTCCCCACAGCCCTCAGTGTCTGGGCCTTTTACAGCAGCCCAGCCAGGCACACACGTTTATGAAGCGACACCTCTGCAGGGCCAGACTCCAGATTAAACATCTATGCAGAGAGTTAAAAAACTGATCAAAGAGCTACCAAGCCACACTGGCACAGTGAGAGTTATGAACTGGGATTGATCCTTGGTAGAAATCAATATTGATTTCACATAAATCTGTTTCTCATGGCTTCCTTGTGAGCTTATGCTGCTGTATGAACAGCCCAAAAAACTTCTTTGATACAGACTCTGCATCCCCAGCAGTGTTTGATTAGCTCAGGTGCCAGGGACAGCGACGAGGTGGGATAAAGCCATATCATTATCCATCTAATGGCATTTGATAAGTGTGTGACATTAACCCAGAGCTCTAGGACTCAATCCCTGCAGTCAGTGAAAAGGGGAAAAAGCTGAATGAGCTGAAAAGCAAAGCCAGACACTCCTCAGATTTCACCACGGATATTTGGGATCTCCAGCACAGCTCTCTTAAATGTGAAAACACAAAGTTCTACCCCCTCTGAGGCTCTGCCCACAGTCTGGGGGCTCTGTGCTGGATAACTCTTGGGCAAAGCAGCTCCAAGAGTAGCTGTGCCTCCTCCTGGGATGGTCCCAAGGCAAACACACCGAGCCAAGCCTTCCCCAGCCCATCTGGATATCACACACAGCCTCGACTGCAGGGAGCAGCAAAAAGCCTGGCTGGTTCACGCCCTCCAGCTCAGTTTCCCCCCCCCCCCAAACCCTTTCTGAGCAGAAAACTGCTCAGTCCCTGCAAAACCAGGAAAAGGAGACAACAGGGGAGGAGCACATACCTCAGTTTAGACGACCATATGCAAAAAAAAGCAAATGCTAAGAGTGGAGCCCCTAAAATCCCTCTTTTAAAAGCACTGAGTGTGCTCAGCTGTGCTGGGGGAAAGCCCAGCCCACTGCCAGGTGTTCTGCATCCTTGGAATCAGCCTCTCCTGCAGCCACTGATCTCCCTATTGCCTGCACCTGCCTCCAGGAGGGATCAGTCACCTCCAAACCAAGCTTTCCTTTCTGAGTCCCCATCAGCCTCTCCCAAAAATGGGCTTTTTCCCATTTTCACCTCAAATCAGCACCCATCTTTTGCCAGCCTGCTTTCCTGAAGTTGCCAAATTGCTCAAGTACATTCCTTGGGAAAAAAGTCCAGGCTCGTTGCTGTCTGACTGTATCAATTTGTGTTTTGCCACTGGTCCTCTGACCCTCACGGCTCTCTGCATCCAAGAATAATATTAATAATAGTCATGCCATTAAGCAAGATGCTTGGTTTGAATCTGAAGATTTTGAGAAATGATCTCATAAATTTAATTCCCGGGGTACCATCTTTGAGCGTTAACAGGCACAGTCGCCTCTGAATTCTGGGAAATGAGCATAATTACATGGAGATCGACAAGGCACAAATGCCAAGAATTCTGTTAACCTTTAATACTGCAAAAAAACTCTCCCCTTGTAATTATCTCTTTCCTTTGTCTTAAATGTTACTGATGAATATTTAGTGGGATAAGCAAATAAAAGGAGGCTGAAGGGTGCAAGGAGGTGCAGTTCCCTGTGGGGTAAGTCTGAAAACCTCACAGAATCATTGTGGGACAGGGTAGGATGGGAGCCCAGGTCACAAAACTGCTCCATGGGACAATCACACCCCCGTGGTGACACACAGCCATGACAAAGCCAGCAGAGGGGAATTTGAGTTACACCAAAATCCAGATTAATTCCCAGCACTGCTGCAGCTCCACCCAGGTCCGTGAAGAGTGATCCCACAGCCCCCAGTGGGATGGGTTCAGGTGCCCTTTCTCCAAACAGAACTTTATCTGGGAATAAAACTTCCCAGGTAAAAAACACATCACCTTTCAAACACATCCTCCCTAGGGCTGCAAATGGCACTGCCCTCTTGCTGCACATGGAGCCTGATGGAAAGAAGATTTTCTCCCGGTGTGAACTGCATTAATATCTGTCAGAGCTCTGGCATTTCTGCCTATAATGATGAAAAATATCTGCCGAGAATGCGGGGTGCTCTCAGCATCGCCTCCCTCCCCATGAAGTGAAATTAGAAGCAGCTGCTCCTGCTCCCGTCCTCTTTACAGCCCCACAACATTATCTCGGGAAGCTTATTATTTGGGAGATGGCGTGGAGATAAGGGAGCCCTGCGACCCATCCGTATTCCAGCGGTGCCGTGCTGCAGACAGGGCTGGGCTCTCCCTTCCCCGGAGCTGCAGACCGGTGGAAAGGTCACTCTCCTCTCTTAATGTCGTGTCAGAGCCACCGCTGAGGGAACAAGGGAAAGGAAAAGGCACATCTCGCCCACTGGGTGGAGAAAATCCAGCTCTGTCCTGGGAGGAGTGTGCCAGCAGGAGCTGGTTGGGCTCTACGCACCTGCAACACCAAATGCTATCGGAGCGCTGTCCAGGAGCTCTGGAAGGGCTGGAAGGAGCTTCCTCCTGGATTTGAAGATGCTGCTCTCAACCACATCCCAACAGCAGCTGGACCTGCTGATTTGGATGGGCAAGGAGGCAGCGAATCCTGTGCTGTGGAGGAGAGGGATTGCAGCACACCCCTGTGCTGTGGAGGAGAGGGATTGCAGCACGCCCCTGTGCTTGTCCCAAAAGGCGTCAGGGGGACAGAGGATACCCCAGCCATGAGTGTGCCAGCCCCAGATCCCAAATTAACCAGTTCTTTCTGGGCCACTGAGGTTGTGAGCTGGCCCACCCAGAAGCCCCAGAGAGGCTGGGTGTCATGGGAGAGGCTGGAGCAGTCACAGAGCAAACTTTACTTCCAGCCTCAAGGCCAGACCTTTACACATTCCCTCCTCCCTCATTCCAGGAGAAACGAAGCCAAAGCAGTATTTATTCACAGAAAACTGGGGAGAAAAATGAAAGAGGTGAGTTCATTAAGTCCAACACCTCCCCCTCCCGGGAGGGGTCTGCACTTGGAGAGGGGAGGAACACTGTCCCAGCCCAGGACTAGGGCTGTGGGCAGCAGAGAGGGCTGCAAACCTCCCTGAGAGAGGTGACACCACAACCACCTTGGACCTGGGGTCTCAGCAGCTCCAGCCAGCCCCCCCAGCTACTCCTGACCTCAGAACGTGGCAGATGTTTGCTGTCCTCCTTTCCCTTTCCCCTTCCCTCTTTCCCCTTTCCTCTTTCCCCTTTCCCTTTCTCCTTCCCTGCCTTCAACTGGAGCGAGGTTTCTGGTCTCCAAGCTGCTTTTATGCCCCTTTAAAAGGTTATAAAAGCTGTCTTTATATTCCAATAAAGGGATGTAAAAACAACCTTTTTCGCAGTTCAGTAAACGTGGTTAACTTTTCCCCCATTAACACTTTTTTGCCTCAATGCCATGTGCACGTGTGGGCTGCTCCAGGACATGGAGGAGGACAGGGCTTTGGGCATCACATCCCGAGGCAGGAGACAGCAGAGCATGCAAAGGCAGAAGGACCAAGAGGCTGTGCTGGGGGACACCCAGCACCCTGCTGGAGGCAGGTCTGATGCCAAGCTGCCCAAAAAGAAGAAGGATGAAGACACAGCCTCACTGGATACTGTGCTGGTGCACTTACTCCAAAGAAAATTCCTCCTGGAAGCAGGTGTGAGCTCAGGGAAGGACTGTGCTGTGGCACACGAAAAATTCAAGGGATGAACTATAAATCAGGGGGTAAAGAGTTGCCCAGCAGGGTTTTGCCTCTCCTGGTAAAGGCCCGTGGATGTAAGGGATGATGAACTGCAGCCACTCTGGTCCCCAACCCTGCAGGAACCAGCAGCTGCAGCACCCAGGGCTGTGCCACCTCTCTCCTGGGTGACAAGGGACAAGTCACTTCACCCCGCCCTGCCAACCCCGTGCTCTTGGCAACATCATTTAGCCTTTACAGGCCGTGGGTCAGGAATTGTCCTGTCCAGAGCAACAGTGCCACACGAAGCCTGACAGGTCCCTGCTCCCCATGCAGCCTCCAGACACAGCCCTAATTATTATTTACCGTTCGTGCAGCCATCCCACGGCTCGCAATCCGTCTTTCTCAAAAGCGTCCTTTTCCTTGGAAGAGGATCTAAACCTGTCCTGCTGCTCGTCCAACAGCCTCTCCAGGCATTAAAACAAGGAGGTTTATTATTTTTGGTGACAGCCTGTTCTGCAAGGTGAACACAACTCGTATGAATCAAACCGACTTGGATTTCATACATCATCCCCCAGCAGCACCAACGTGAAGGGCAGGAGGGGTTTGGCTGCCGAATGCAGAGCGGAGCAGGGAGTTTATCAGAGCTGATCTGTCGGTGATGGGAGCCTCTGGGGTGCTGGGACCGTGGCTGCTGGAGGGAGAAGAGTGGGGGAGATGTGAGTCCGTAAATAAGGCAAGCTGGAGAAAGCAGCTACCAGGAGCTGGAGTTGAAGCCCAGCAGCAAGGCACTGAGAACCTTTCCAGCTGTGTTCCCACTCTCTGGCCTTGTTTCTCTCCTTCCTGCCCCTGCACAGGTACTGTGGGATGGGAACCAAACTCTGACAGGGGCAGGAGCAGGGCAGATGATCTCATCATAAAACCCCAGAATGGTTTTTGGAAGGGACCTCCCACCACGAGCACCTTCCACTATCCCAGGTTGCTCCAAGCCCTATCCAGCCTGCCTGGGACACTGCCAGGGCAGGGGCAGCCACAGCTTCTCTGGGAAACCTGTGCAAATGCCTCACCACACCCACAGTTAGGAATTTCTTACTAATATCCAATCTAACCCCCTGGCTGAGGGGCTCCTTGCCCCCACCACACACCCTGTCCAGCTCGCTCCATCCCACCCAGGCTGAGCCCTCCCTGCCACCTCCAGCTAATTACCCCAGCTAATTGCCTTTGCCAGGTTCCTTTTTCAGGCAGTGGGAGAATGATGAGGGTGAAGGGAGAGGGTGAGCATCCAGGGCTCCCTGGGGAGTGCAGAAGCATTTACAGTCCCTGGCACAAGAAAATCCATACTCATCTTGGCTCTGGGAGGCAGGGCTGCCCTCCCACACTCCTATTAGCAATTCCCAATCATCTTTTATTAGGCCTGCATTGATTTGCTGCTCATTTCAGTGGGAATGAAGAACTAAGAGCCTCAGCCTGGCCTCAGCTGAAGAATCCAGGCACAGAGCTGATGGAGCCAGAGGAGCTCTTGGGGGGTGCTGCCCCAGGTTCAGCTGTGCCATTACACAGCAGAAACAGAGCTGTCCTTTCAAAACAGCCTTTCACATCCCACAAAGCTGGGAAGCACGTGAGGAAGAGGGATCAAGGGTAGGAGGGGCTGAGGCTCCCCCTGGTCTGTATTTAGGGTGCTCCTTTCATAATGGGGAGGGGAATATTGTCTAGTAGGGATTCCTGGGAGAATTCACCAGGATCCCACACTCCAAGCCCCAACCCTGCAGAGCAACTCAGGCCAGTTATTACCCCTGGGAGAAACAGTCTTCTAACACTACTCTAGTTACCAAGCCAACATTTCCATGTAGCTTGTGAAACATAAATTCTGTTAGGAATCATCTGAATATTTTGTTCTAATAATGCCATAACACCAGCGTACCCATTAGCACATACACGGAAAGGAGTATTTGAATATCAAAACAAAGCAAATTTACAGGCATTTTTTTTCCTCTCCTGGCAAAGGCATCACTGCTAGTTATCAGTTTCCAACTGTTTGCACCACAGCTTTTCCATGCGTGTCCCTGCTGTCATCAAACCTGCTGCTCCCTGCACCCCGTGTCCTGAGATAACCCGGGATGTGCAGCCACGGCTACAAAAGGGCCTCACACCCCCTGGGAGAAGGGCTGAGAATGACAGGGTGGCAGAGGAGATGGTGGGAGATGCAAATCTCCGGCTGTGTGAGCCACAGATAAACCCCTCTGCACTGGCAGCTCCGCCTCATCCCATCATGACACACCACAACAACATCCACCTCACCCCATCCAAGCACCCACCTCATACCATCATTGCTCTCACCTCATCCCATCACACACCCACCTCATTCAGTCAGGGCATCCACCTCATCCACCATGGCAACACCTCACCCCATCCCAATGCCTTCCTCATCCCTTCATGGCAACACCTCACCCCATCCCAATGCCCACCTCATCCCATCACAACACCTCACCCCATCCCAATGCCCTCCTCATCCCTTCATGGCAGCACCTCACCCCATCCCAATGCTCTCCTCATCCCATCACAACACCTCACCCCATCCCAATGCCTTCCTCATCCCATCACAACATCCACCTCATCCCATCACAGCACCCACCTCATCCCATCACAGCACCCACCTCTTCCCATCACAGCACCCACCTCATCCCATCCTAGCACCCATCTCACCCCATTATTGTTCTCACCTCATCCCATCACAGCACCCATCTCATCCCATTATTGTTCTCACCTCATCCCATCACAGCACCCACCTCATCCCATCACAACATCCACCTCTTTCCATCACAGCACCAACCCCATCCCAGGAGACTGGGGTGGGAGGATGCCCTAAAAGCCACTGGTTTGTTGCATTTAGAGTTAATTATATGTATTTTTTTTAGAATGCCCCTGCATTTAGAAAGCCAGAGCCACTCTCTAAAACACCCCAGGAAATACGAAGCCGGGAGAGCGGATTCAGAGGAGAACAGCTCACAATGCCTGCGGTGAGGGATGAAAGCCAAGGGCTGCATCCTTGGATGTGCCTCACTTCAGACGGAGCAGGAGGAAATTCAGACACTCTTAAAATTCTGCCCCAGATCTGCCAGCACTGAAACTTTCCCTCTGCTTTGAACCAGGCAGCTGAACTCTCTCCCAGGGAAGCGGCCGCCTCCAGGCAGCGTGCAGGAGGTGATGGAAGGGGATCTGGGACATGGGCAGGGTCCAGCACTGCCAGGGGGTGGCCAAGGTGATGCTGCAGGAGTGACTGTCACCCCCCTGGGCGATGCTGGGGCTGTGGTACCCAGGATCCTGAGTAAACCAAGAATAACTTTGCCACCAGGAAACAAGGGTTTGCTTCTGCACACGTGTTCTGATGCCAGTTACAAGCATGCAAGGAGCAAATTGGGTCTGATCCACAGGGTCTGAGAGCAGCAGCTCTTCAGCGTTGAGTCAGACCTCTCGTCAGAGATTATTTAAGGATCCACTGCCCATTTTTTCCCCCTTCTTGCTTTTTTTCTCCCTGTCTACCTCCAGGCAGTCAGGGAACAAGACAGGGAGATGAAATCTGGAATGCCATGAGACGTGAAGTCCTGTAAGGAATGTCCTGTTGCATTCCCCTTTCCCTGCCCGTTGGTGAATGCTGGTGTCACACAGCAGACAGAGGTGCAGGAATTTCGTCCCATGCTGAAATGGGGCTGTCACAGCCCTTGCTGGCACCTGCTGTGCTTTTTGCCTGGCATCAGTGCACAGCTCTCAACCAGAGCGGGCCAAATTCCTCCCTGGGGTAGCTCAATTAAAGTCAATGATGGTACACCAGGGATGAACCTGGCCCACTGGCCTGAGCTGGAGTCCACAACAAGTCCAGCTGGCAACTCAGAGGCAACAGGAAGGATCCCTGGCACCAGGAGCAGCTCTGGGAGCTGTGGTCAGCATTTGTGAGTGGGAGACAGACTCAATAAACCCAGGGCTAAGTAAAGCAGATCTGTAATAAATAACAGCCAGCGTTCCACCTCTTCCAAATGCTATGGAGATCCGCCCAAATTGTTCTCCCAAACCCCATGAGCGGTGGGGACATTTCATTAGCCCTGTTACACTGACAGGGAAACAGGCACTGGGAGCCTAATAATAATAAAAATCCATTATGTCACAGTGCTTGTTGTCTGTGTATCTCAAATAGCAGCTCCAAAAGGCAGGGAAATGGCTGGTCTGGTTTTACTGGAGTCAGAGGGATGGAAATGTGCAAGGAGGGTGGTAATTAGCTTCAGGTCACTCATCAAGATGAAGTTTGCTAAGTGGTGCCACCAGGCCACATCCAGGCTGGGCTGAGGGGCTCAAAGCTGCAAGCAGGATGGATCAGGGAAAATACTGTTCCACAGCTGCTGACTGAAGGAGAGTCAGAGAATCCAGAGGATCCCAGAATCATTAAGGTTGCAAAAGCCCTCCAAGATCATCGAGTCCAACCTGTGACCAGTCCCCACCTTATCACCCAGCCCAGAGCACTGAGTGCCACGTCCAGGTTTCCTTGGACACCTCCAGGGATGGGACTCCAAACCTCGTTGGGCAGCCCCTTCCAATGCTTGACAACCCTTTCCATGAAGGAATTCCACCTGATGTCCAACCTGAACCCCTCTGGCACAGCTTGAGGCTGTATCCACTTGTCCTGTCCCCGCTCCCTGGGAGAAGAGGCTGACCCCCACCAGCCTGCACCCTCCTGTCAGGGAGTTGTAGAGAGTGAGAAGTCCAGCCTGTCTGCACCTGGGCAGAGGGACCTGCAGCAGCTCAGATCCCTCTGCCCATCCAAACCTGTGCCAACAGACCCCAGGGAGATCCCACCAAAACTTTATTGTGGCTTTATGCTGAGCTTGTGGGGTGTGATTGCCCAGCAATTGTGGTGTGATTACACCCCAGCTCCGCTTCCCACACCTGCAATTTTCACTCTATTCCTACAACTACAAGGCTCCATGGCCGCAAATTAATTAAAGTGTAAGTGCAAAATCAGTAAGTGCCACTGAATGTTATAAATACCCTTCCATGGTGACCAGGAAGCCAAAGCCACAATTTTGGAGATGGAGGTAACGTTAAGAGCTGAAACGTAGTGAAATTCCAGTTATAGGGACAAGTGGGAGGTGGTGAGGTTATCCAAAAGCTTCACCACGGTGTAATTACACCGTATTCATCAGGTAATTACAGCCCTGCTATTATGTGCTACAACTCTCCTTTCCATGCCTAATCCCATGAGGTAGATTCAGAGGGATAAAAGGCAGCAGCAACAGACACCTGACTGCTGCAAGAAGGAATGATGGACGTGGACTGACAGGGACAGCAAAAGGAGAGGAGGTAGGAATGGAAATGCTCCAGGTATCCAGAGCAATCACTCACACCCAGAGCAGCCCCACACTCATTCCCACTCTCTGATCTCCAGGGATTCTCACCACGCAACGGGGAAGAGCCAGGCTCGGCTGCTTGGGATCTATTGAGGAGGTAAAAGCATCCATCAAAAGCCAATCTGCTTTAGGAAAGCAGAGAAAGAGGTTACTCCAGATTAATTTTTCACTTCCAAAGCTTTATGGGGAGTTCTGAAAGTGTCAGGTTGCTTCAATATTTTCTCAATGAGAAGCTCAGCGCCGGTTCCAAACTCCTCTGTTTGGATTGTCAGGTAATTTGTACCCAAACATTTCAATTAAAAATTTCTGTTGGTTCATCTGTTTGGGTTTTTCCTCTGGGGAGAGAGATGGAGGACTTGGAGGTTTTGCTTATTTCCAAATTTCTGTCATTTTGATGCTTCATAAGCTACTTTAGGATTGAATAGGAAGGGGGAAACTTAAGAACCCATTGCAGGGACAGCACCCAGCCCTGGCTGAGGGGCTTCCTCTACCCTATGGCACATCTGAGTATCCCAGGGTCCCCAGGGCATTTTTTTCTGGCAGCAGGGCACTGGTGGAATCTCATCCCTGGAGGAATTTAAAAGCTGTGTAAAGCTGGTTAAGTGATGGCTGTGGCAGTGCTGGGGAAATGGGTGCACTCAGTAATCTTAGAGGGCTTTGCCAACCTAAATTATTCCATTCCATTGTTTTCTGTTCTATTCTATTCTATTCTATTCTATTCTATTCTATTCTATTCTACTCTGATTCTATTCTCAATTTTATTCTTCTATCTTTTCTCTCTTCTCTTCTCTTCTCTTCTCTTCTCTTCTCTTCTCTTCTCTTCTCTTCTCTTCTCTTCTCTTCTCTTCTCTTCTCTTCTCTTCTCTTCTCTTCTCTTCTCTTCTCTTCTCTTCTCTTCTCTTCTCTTCTCTTTCTCTTCTCCTCTTCCTCTCCTTTCTATTCCATTCCATCCTACTCCATGATTCCCAGGGCTTTCCTCCACCCAGACCAGCACAGGTTTCCTGTTCCACAAGGCTGGGTAAACATTCAATGGAATAAATCCCACCCTGCTCCATGGGGTCCCATTGGAGCTCCAGTGCTCCATGACCTTATTTAACACTACCCCATTCCCAAGGCAGCCCAGCTCAGCCCTGATGTTCCGCACAGGTCTCCTACTGCTCCCTCCTTCCACCTGATCCTGTTTTCCTGGTGCTATTTGCATTCATATTTCCACAGCAGATGGGCACAGGAAGGGATGTATGGAACCGTATCCATGGTGGAATTCAGCAAGGTCTGGGATGACCCCAACCCTTCCCGTTGCACAGCACGCCACAGAAAATGAAGACAATTCCCCTTTGGTGCTCCCAAAACATTTATGCAGAGCAGACGTGGGCATGGAAATACAAACTGCGCGTTTGTTGGGGTTTTTTTGCTGTTTGGGTTTGTTTTTTCATTATTTTTCTTTGTTTTAAGTAAAGCTGGACTACATTCTTTATCATCTGCTCCTGCAGAAGCCGCGCAGGATTTGTGGAGCCACAACGACAGAGAAGGAGCAAATCCCTGTGGGATGCCAGAATGCATCCCAAGGGAGCAACTCACAGAGTTGCATCCACGGGGACTGGCTCTAATCCCTCTGGGTGCAGTTTCATCCACTAAAATCCATCCTTTGCAAGGCGCCAGCACAGCTGCCATGGGAAATAAGGGCCGAGCCATTGCTGGAATGATCTTACAGGAATGATCCCCATCTCCATTAGGGGCTCAGCTAAGCCACAGAGCCTTAAAGTTGATTATACCTTTCGTTAGGAATGACTGAATGATGTTTTAAAGCTGGAAAATGAACTCACAGCTAAGAGGAAACACTTTCTTGGCGAGGCCGTAGAGTAGGTTCCCCACGGAATAGATGCAGCTGTGAGAGTCAAAATTAAATTGATATTAGAAAATTTCCTGAGGGGGAAAAAAGTCATCTGGTGCCTGCAGAAATGGCATCGTGCAGAGAGCTGACTAGGAAATGGAAAGCTGCTGAAATTCAAATATATATGTGTGTGTATATATATATATGTCTATATATGTTTAAATAAAAAAGAAAATATCCTCTAACTTCCCCATCTCAGCAGAAATTTCCAAAAAGTAAAATTTTCATGGAACAGATTATTTACCCCCGGCCCGTTTACCTAATGCAAGGACATTCCAGCTAACTCCCAACTCCTGAAAGAGAAATCTGTGTCCTGTAGATGGGACAGAATACAGCAAGTTACTTTCCAGTGGGTTTTAGAGTTTGGGGTTTTGGAGTTTGATGCTTCCCACTGCCTCCCAGCAGGTCTCCCTGGCCAGCAGGGACAACTCCTGGCTTAGCCATCAGACAACTAAAGCCCTGAGCTCCTTCCAGGCAATCACCTAGATTTAGATTTGCCCAATGGAAAATCAATTTATCTGGATAAAAATTAAAAGCATCCCATGAATTTTGCAATAAAGGCACTTTCTGTGCAGAAATGTACATTGATGGAAAACCAACGGGCTCTGACCAATCTGGTCTAGTTGAAGATGTCTCTGATCTCTGCAGGAGATTGGATTAGGTGAGCTTTAAGGTCCACTCCACCCCAAACCATTCTGGAATTCACAGCCAAAATTCCAAAGGTGGCTTTCTCCATCCCTCTTTGCCACGCCCTGATGTCCGTTTGGGAATGGGCAAACCGAGCAAAGCAAAAAGATGCAGATGCAAAAGCACAGGTGGAGACAGGAAAATCCCTCTTGCATTGGCCTCCCTTGTCTCCCTCCATCCAGACAGAGGCACCAGGAGCCTGCACATTTCCATTTGCATGTGCAGGGAGAGCAGGGACAGCTCCAGCCACATCCACAGCAGGAACCTTCGGATCAGATTAACAAAAAGCCACTGATGGCGACAGTTCCTCTGCTACTCCCGTCACCTCCTCACAATTCACTCTAACAGCCTCCAGAAAGGGACACGCATTCCTTTAGCATTTATCCAAGGAAAGGTGGTGGCTCCGTGGGGAGCACAGCCTGGGGGCAGCTGGAAGGACGCTGCCAGCACCCATTTGTCCCCACCCTGCGGCATCGCTCCTGGACACGCTGCTCGGCCCAGCCCAGGGGCACATCCACAGCCTTGGCTCTGCCTCAAACCTCCTCTCTCCCTCTCTTCCTTAAAGAAAAGTTTCCAGCACAGCCAGCTCCCTCCAGGGATGAGTCGAAGCTCCCTGCAACACAGGGCCACCCCTCCATCACCACAACCCAGCATAACATAGCACTGGACTCCTTCAAAATTCCTGTTGGGAGTATCTCCACAGCTCCACTGCTCCAAATTAGACCCCTGCAAACCTTCATTTTGACCTCTAAAATAAAAGCAGTCATAATTAAGATGAGCTGGGTTTATTAGCTGGCCGATTCCAGACATATTTCCATACTTTTTTGTGCAAACCCAGCATCTCAAAGCTGCTGCTCACCCAAAGCCTGGATTCCTCTGCAATTACACGGTGCCCGTAACATTAAAGAAAACATCAACTGTGATGAGACCACTGAGACCTGCAATAAAAACAGGAGGGCTGGTTGCACCACACACATCTGCTGCCAGCATCCTCCTCCACACGTGACTGCTGCTCTCCAGGCTGGAATCCAAAGGGGTCACAACACCCTCAGGGAGCCCCACACCACCCACCCATCTCTGACTGAATAGAACCATTGCCAAATCAGAACTCAGAGGATGGAAACTCCAAACATGTGCTCCCAAAGGCAGCTTGTGAGAATCTGCAAGGTAGCGGGGATGGAACGAGGTCAGAAAGGGAAAAATCAGTGGCAAAGAGGAGCCAGGACCTCGAGTCCAGGCTCTGAGAGGGAAGATAATAAAAAGGCATCATCCCTTTGCAGGCAGTGAATTGTTGCTTAAGCCTGAGGATCACTGACAGCCCTCTCATCTGAACGGAGCAGTCAAGTGAAGACATTTCCCAGCCATTAAGTCGAGCGATAAAGCACCCGCAGTAAAGTCAGGGAAGTGGAATTTATCATGGCACCGTACAGATTGTAGGGCCAGGAGAGAGCTGGCTCAGGTCAACAGGTTGACCTCTTGTGTTGTCTAAAGATCCTTCCCTTCATCACCTCCATTAACATCCCATCTCTGCGCTGTGGCCGGCGCCAGCGCTCCCTCCCTGGGGACTCTCCCCCTTCCCTCCTGACTGGGGGGCACTTTCTTAATAGCCAAGCAGAAAAAATTTCCCTTCCTTAGCTCCGGGCCATTACTCCTTGTCCTACCACCTTTGGAGACCGGGAATAATTCCTTTTCTTCATTTCCAACATTGCCCAGAAGATCTTTAGAGATCGCGATCCCATCTCACCTCCTCTGGAGGTTTCTCCTCCTTTACTAGACTATAATTTAGGGCTGGAATGGGTCAGCCCAGCCTTGTGATGTGCCTGCTTTGAGAAGTCACCTCCACCTTCCAGGGAAGGAGTTTTATCCTGCCAATGACATTTTTTTCTTTCTTAAATCTGCACAGGGGTCATCCTGCTCTTCCCAGCCAGCGATGCAGCTGTAAAGTCTCTGCTGCCCACAGAAGCTGTGGCTGCCTCATCCCTGGAATTGTTCAAGGCTATCTTGGATGAGGCTTGGAGCAACCTGGTCCAGTGGATGGTGTCCCTACCCGTGTCAGAGGCTGGAATGAACTTTAAGGTCCCTTCCCACCCAAACCATTCTGTGATTCCTTGATTCTACAAAATCCTCTTTGGTTATGGTGTTCAATAAGGAAATAAATAAATTTTGAACAATGACATGCAGCCAGCAAGAGCAATTTGGGGCAGTCAAGGATGGCAAAAGTTCCTCCAAATCCCTGTGATCTGAGATCTCAGCCATTCAACTCACATCAGGCAGGTTTTTGTTTGGGATCGATGACCTTGTTTAGACCAAAACCATCCAAGCCCAGCAACCTGCAGCACAGAGGATGTTTTCTTGCTGTTGGTTGGCTGAAGTTATTCTCATTTATGCCTTTTTCTATTTCCTAGCAGAGACAGCAGAATAACCATCGGGAAGACAATTCCCAGGATGATTTCTGCCTTGTATCAGAGGAGCCAAAACGCGCAGATGAAAACTCTGCAAATGTTTTGCAAGGGAGCAGTAGCCCTTTTGAAGATGGCTGATTTCCCAGCACAAACATTTCATCCAGCCCTGAGAGTTCTTTGCAAAACAGTTTGAGCCCCACGAAAAAACAACCAACAAGAAAACCCAAAAAACTGTCAAAACATTGTGAAGGAGACTGAATTTTTCTGTTCATTTCAAAAGGAACCATCAGCACCCAGGACCAACAGACTGGTGGGTGCACAACAGTGCATGGAATTCAGGTATTTCACTTTTCTGGATTCTCCATGCAAAAGCCAAGTGGTTGCAGTGCTCCTTGTTGGAGGGACAGTAAAGGGTCACCTCATCAAAGCTCCAAAATTAAACAAGCAACATCTCTGTACCCAAAAAGTGCAACCAAAAAAACACTGAACCCTAAATATCATATAAATCTAGAATGGTTAGGGATGGGAGGGGCTTTAAAGCTCATCCACTTCCAAACATCTGCCCTGAGCAGGGACACTTTCCACTATCCCAGGTTGCTCCAAGCCCTGTCCAGCCTGGCCTTGGACACTTCCAGAGATCCAGGGGCAGCCACAGCTGCTCTGGGCACCCTGAGCCAGTGCTTCAGCACCCTCACAGGGAACAATTTCTCTCTAATATCCCATCCATCCCTGCCCTCTGGCAGTGTCCAACCATAGTCCTTGCCTTGTCCCCAGTCCCTCTCCAGCTCTCCTGGAGCCCCATTAGGCCCTGGAAGGGGCTCTGAGCTCTCCCTGGAGCTTCTCCTCTCCAGGTGAGCACCCCCATCTCTCCCAGCCTGGCTCCAGAGCAGAGGGGCTCAGCCCTTGGAGCATCTCCGTGGCCTCCTCTGGACTCTGTCCAGCAGCTCCACACCCTTCTGCTGTTGGGTGCCAAAAAAAACCAAAACAAACAAAAAAAAAAAATATGTGATGCTATGCTGCTTTTTCCTCCCTGCCTGACTGCTTCCCACCCTCTCCCCTTGCCTTCTGCAGCCTTGCTGATCCCCACAGCCCAGGTCTTGCTGATCCCCTCAGCCCCTCTGGGCCAGCCCGGGCCCCTCAGCCGCTGCCCATCCATGCGGATGGCTGTGTTGGCAGCACGGGGAGGCTGTGCCAGCAGCATGGGGAGGCTGTGCCAGCAGCACAGGGGAGGCTGTGTTGGCAGCACAGGGGAGGCTGTGCCCACGTCTCGCCCCGTTTCCTCCTCTCCACCTGGCTGCTCGGCCAGCTCCTGCCAGGAGCAACGAGGCGATGGCAGCGGGCGGGAGCGCCGGGTGGATGGGCAGCGACGGGCAGCACAGCCAGCACTGCACAGACACTCCCAACAAGCTCCTGGGGTGCCTGCCAGCCCCAGGCCCATGTGCTCCCAGCTATTCCTGGCACCCCATCCCCTCACCTGGCTTGCTCGGGCACCAGTGTAGTGTTGGGGCATCATCCTTCTTGAGGAGCAACAAAACCAAACCGCCAGACCACGCTCAGCATGAGGAAAATGGATGTTATCATACACTCCCGGCTCCCTTGCCAAAAAACCAGGCTAAAACCAGGCTGATGAGGCCCAAACCTGCAGGGCCTCCTAGGACTAGCTCTAGACATGACCTGTCCCTGTGCTGGCATGGGTTTAACATCCAAAACAGCCTGAAGGTGCCTAAGGAAGCACATGAACCCCTCTTGCATCCAAACCTTAGGAGACATCCATCCCAAGCTGTTGCCCATCCCTGGTTTCTCATCATTCCAGCTCTGGTTATAGAAGCCAGCTGGGAGGGAGGGATGCAGGGAGCTGCTGATTTCCAGCCAAGCCAGAACACAGCTCTGGTTCTTATGAGCATCTCCTCCCTGTGGGAGGATCCGTACCCTGGGTGCAGCAGGCTGGGGGATGATGGGATGCAGCAGCTAATTTGCACTAATGGTCCCAGAAAGGCAGGGAGAGCTCTCCAGAGGAGAACACACTTGAGCAATAACCTAAATAGCTCCACGTTTCCAAGCAAAAAGTCCTTGAGGAGGGAAGAGAGGCCCTACAGTTGAATATCTCTCCCCACCTGCACCGAAACTTGGCTGGGGATATTGGAAAAGAGCTGCCCAGGCAGGGAAAGACATCAGATCTGCAATGTGAGCAGCAGCTCTTGGAACCATGGCTGGATGTCCAGTGCTGCTTTCTGTGCCTGCTTGGACAGACTGAGGCAGTCCTGGGAAGAGCCCAGCCCAGAGCACATTTGGCTCCATCACCAGCCCAAGGCAAAAAAGTCAGCCCATCTGTGCGGAGACAGGTTGATATAGAGGGTGAAATGCCTAAGTAAAATTCCACAACAGGGCATTAAAAAGATGTAATAAAATATACACGAGTTATTAAATATTGTCATCAAGATGAATCATAAATCAGAGATTTTATGGTTTCTGATTATAAATTCCATTTATTCTGTAAGCGTTTAAAGAAAGAAAAATGGAGATTCAGTAAAGATTTAAGCCCAGCCATGATGCTGCTGATATTTCACTGTTGCTTGTGGATGACATGGCTGGGGGAGCCCAATGCTGGGTACACAGAATTGTCTGGAAGGATCCTCTCGTGCCATGAAAAATTCCAGAATCCTTATGGACACCACTACGGAGTTCCTGTACTGCAAACTCTCCTCCCCACCTCCTTCCTCACCCTGTTTATGGGTTGTAAGATGCAGTCGACTTTTACAAAGAGAGAAATCATCATTTCGGGGAAGGGAAGGCTAAAACCAGCGAGTGTATGTGGGAAATACCTTTTCCCCTCTTCAAATGCCAAGAGAAATATCAAAGAAATTGCTTTCTTGGAAAGACTCAAGGGTTCAAATAAATTGTCAAGTGCCGGGTGCCAGCGCTTCCCTCCTCCTGCCATGGCAGGACCGTGAGGCTTCTCCTGTGGAGATGCCACCACAAAGAAATGTCAGGAGATATAATCCTTAAAGAGATTTTCACAGAAAACAAGCAAAGGGACAGCCTGTGCCATCCCATTCTGAGGAGGATCTCAGCCCAAGCCAGTCTGAAGCTACCAAAACCCTGCTCTGGTGTTCTACAAAATCCTGAAAACCTTGGTATTCTACAGGCACAACCCAGGCGTGTCGACAGCCCTGGCGCTCTCTCAGCAATGACTATTTCCTTTATTTAATGCCCATTCCCATTTTTCAGCATCACAAAACAGTGCTAGATTGTTCCTTGTCCAACCCTAAAACAGGTTGACTCAGTCCCCAGCCTGCATTTTTCAGCTAAGACAAAACACACACCTGATGTAGGGCTTTGCACGGGCTGTTTCCGTTCACTTTAATCCATTCACCATCCTATTACAGTTCATTTCCAGGGGAACCAAAGCCCACGGACACAGATCCATAACCCCAACCATTAAATCCCATCTCTCAGATAGGCTGGGTGGAAGCTGGACCACAGGGCAGATCCTGTTTAATTAGGGCTCATAAAACCAGCTCGGTGCTGCACCAGGGAGTGGGGCTGATTTGCAGCTGCCTTTAAAACAGAGCAGGGTTACTGCTTCAGCAGTTTTCCCAGCCAGTTTTATGGATGCAACAATAAAGCCCCCAAAAAAAAAAGAAGTTTGTGTGCCAGGAGTTTTAGTGCTGAAGCATCTGATAACGTCACGGCAGCTTGTCATGGGATGGAGGGAAGGAGAGCGCTGGGATGGGAGTGGAGATGTGGATGAGCTGCAGGAGGGAGGCAAACCCAGCCTTGCTAAGCCACAACAGCTCCTCAGTGGGGAGATAAGACACGTTTAAAATGAGCTGTGCCGTATTTCCTAACAGCCTGTGTGGAGGTTTATGTCTGGCCAGATGAAGCAGTGATGGGCTGCCAGGCTGGGGTTTATGAGGTGCAACAAGGAGGGGATGCCATGAGCCCTGGCTGGGGGGAAACATTGGGATATACAGAATCCCAGAATCCCAGAATCTCAGAATGGCTTGAGATGGGAGGCATTTTCAAGCTCATCCTATTCTACCCTGTGCCATGGGCAGGGACACCTTCCCCTATCCCAGGGTGCTCCAAGTCTCATCCAACCTGGTCTTGGACACTTCCAGGGATCCAGGGGAAGCCACGGCTTCTCTGGGCACCCTGTGCCAGGACCTCCCCACCCACACAGGGAAGAATTTTTTCCCAGTATCCCATCTAAAGCTACTCTCTTTCATCAAAACAAATTAAATAAGGCTTCATTTTTCCTTTTTTTTTTTTTTTTTTTTCCAATTTCTGAGTAGAAATTCTGTCACCCCCCACTGGCAACTCCTTCTGAGCTTCACAGGCTGCACCTGAATTGCTGTGTTGGGGTTTTACAGCCTGGTGCATATCACTGGACAAGCTCTCCCAGCTGTTTGCACATGGAACCCACCAGACAGGCTGTGGAAAAGGAGCAGGGATGAGCTTATTCCTGCTGCTGAGCCTCCAACATGCAGCCTGGCCCTGCACAAGGTGAGCTGGTTGTTTGTGAGAGCCCCCATGACAGCCCCAGGCACAGGCACGACAATCCAGGTGGGCATTTGGAAAGATGAACTGGCAGATCAGAGAAAAGAAGGGGGGCAAAAAGCAGCACATGAGGTTTCTGGGATAGGAAAATAAGAGAATGAAAGCCTCCCTCAATGCCAGCCAGGGCAAATCAGCGCTTCCCTTCCTGCCTCGCTGGCTGCAGCTTTGGGTAAAAATGTGATGAAGCAGCTTTATGCATGAAAGGGGCCAATTTAAAAGAAAAAAAACAGGGCAAGTGTAAGGAAAAAGAAGAACAGAGCGAGACTGATGGGGTCAGGGCGCTGTTAAGGATGTCAATACCCATCACTCACCAGTAACCTTTCTGTAACTCCTGACCCCGCAGTGCCTGTCGCGAAACCGCAGCAAAATTAAAACAGAAATGAAGCAGCATCAGGTCCCGGCGAGAGGAGGCAGCTCCTGACAGGCAAGGTAAGGGCCTGACGTGGAGACAAGGAGGGGGCACGGCGCCGGCCACGGCGTCCCCCGCGCTCCCGGGAAAAGTGCGAGGGATGCAGGATGCGGCAGCAAGGGGAGCGGTCGGACACGCGCTGCCGGCACAGCGGGACACGGAGCGGGAGGATGAGGCTCGGCTGACAGCAGCGGGCTGGAGGAGGTGAGGATCGCCCCGGGGAGAGAGGAAGGACGAGGCTGATGTACCCCAAGAGCTGAGGCTGGAGCGGGGGCAGTGGATGGCTACAGCCGGTGGGGTTACAACACCTCCACTCTGTGCTTTGGGGGATTTCTGCTAAGAAAGGGTGATTTCCTCAGGTTGCAGGTGGGTTTTCACGCAGTCCTGCATCCCATCCATCCATAAAAGTAGCGAAATAACAGCAAACCTCCCTCTGAGAGGGCTGGAGCTGCTTCCCTCTCCTCCTGCCCCCGGCTCTCTGTGCAAATTTAAAGCATGTTCCAGATATGGGCTGACCTTTCCACAGCACATGAAAAGGCAAAAGGAGAGGTGGAAACGCACAGAAGGGAAAATGTGCCTTGCAATGGAAAACAGACCATGCACATCCCACCTAGAGAAATGGGAAAAAAGGGGGGAGGAAGGGGATCTGGCCTGGGATCAGTCCCAAACAAAGCCAGGTCTTCTTGATGTTGTCCCAACCCCAAAGGGTAGGTCCCAAGGCAGACCTTGAGCAGATTTAGCCAAAAACTACATGGGACCGGGGTTGCTCTTGCTGGGGACCATCCCTAAGGCTCATCCACAGTGATCTCCCAGCTATTTAACCACAGATTTTGAGGGAGATAAGTTCCCCAGATCAGCTTAAGGAGCAGGCAGTGGCCAGCAGACCATGGCAAAGTCTCTCCAGCACCGTTTCACCCATCTCACGCAGCTTTCAGAGCATCCTTCTCCCTCCCCATCACACAGGTACCTGCCTTTCTCTTTCGCCAGCCTCTCCCTCAGCCTGCTGTTGTGAGAAAAGGAGGACAAGCTCATCCCCCGGTGCCAGCGGTTCTGCGCCGCACCAGGCACAGCCTCGCCAGGAACGAGCGCACGGAGGGGAGGCAATCAGGAGAACCACGGGAGATGCTGTCACACACAAACAGCACTGAACCTGCTGGGAGCCCGTGGATTGTGTGGATGGCAAGGACACAGATTCCTGGGGTCCTGCCTTCCCCGTCACGGCTCTTTCAGCTTTAAGCTGGGCCAAGGTGAGGGTTCCTGCGCTTGTGGGCACGACCCTCCCTCCGCCTCCCAGCCCGGCACAGCGTGCAGGATCAGCTCAGGCTCCTCTCTGCAAGACATCCAGAAGCTGAGACAGAGCTGATCCATCTTCCCCGCTGAAAGAGTGTAAACAACTCAGCTGCAGGCTTGGAGTGCAAGAGAGGACACGCAGTTGGAAATTTTAAGGGCCAATTTACTAGGTAATTTACTAAACACGCTAATAATTGACATTGCAAGCACCATCCCGCTGTCCCCAGCTCCTGCCTAATATCTGTAGCAAGAGGGAGAAAACAGCTTTCCCTGTCCTCGTGGCTCTGCAAAGCCTCCTCTGCCAGCCAGATCCTGGATGCCATCTGGGCAGGTTCGCTCTGCTCAATCCCAACCAACACAACAGCAACCCTGGCAAAAGCCAGGCTCCTGATTAGTATGCATATTTCTGAGTGCTGATTCCACCTGAGGATCTGTGCAAGGGAAAGGTGTGTTGTAATTACCACCTCTTCCCTAGCTGTAATTAAAGACAAACTGAAGGGAGTTATGCCCAGGCTTTTGGTTTCCCTGAAGCTTTTCCCCGTGCCAAAAAAACAGCTCTGCAAGAAAATTCCCAGCAGCTTCTTGGAGAAAGGCAGCGGCTCAGCCTGGAGTTGCAGCCTGGTTTGGATTATGGTGCTTAGACTGGGCTTTTCAGCCAGACTCAAGGAGAGGGCTGGAATCCAGGTATCCCACATCTTTTAGCCACCTGCTGCAGGAGGGGATGAACTGCCCTCTCTGTGAGGAACACAGGTCATGGAAGAGTTTGTGATGGAAGGGACCTTGAACAACATCTCTTCCACCCCTGCCATGGGCAGGGACACCTTCCACTGTGCCAGGTTGCTCCAAGACCTGTCCAAGCTGGCCTTGGACACTTCCAGGGATCCAGGGGCAGCTGCAGCTTCTCTGGGGAACCTGTGCCAAGGCCTCTCCACCCTCACAGATAAGAATTTCTTTCCAATATCCCATCTAATCCTGCCCTCTGGCAATGGGAATACATTCTTTCTTGTCCTGTCACTCCAGGCCCTTTTCCATAGTCCCTCTCCAGCTCTCTTGAAGCCTCCTTAGGTGCTGGAAGGTCTCCCCTGGCTGGCAGATGACCAAGTTAAACCAGACCCCTATGACCTAAGTGACTAAGCCTGGCTGTGGTGAAGCCCAGCACACCCAGTGGTGGCATCTCTGCACCAGTGGAAGTTACATGTTCAGTCCTGTTCAGCAAACCATCCCAGGCCTTTAAATCCCTGCACAAATGGGAGGGATTTGGGCTGTTTGTTTGGTCAGAAATGCTGTTTTGTCGAAATTTAAAACTTCCCATGGGAACACGTTGACTTTGACAAAGTCACATTTGTGCTTTTATTGCCTTGATTTGCTTCATTTTAATTCTAAGCACTTCTGCTGGTTCTTAATGGTTTATATTCCTACCTAGCAAATCTTTTGGAGAGATGCTCTGATTCCCCCACTTCTCCCCATTGAGAAACTACACTTGCAGGGCAGAAAATGAAATTCTAAATTGAAAATGCAGTTCATATTCAACAAAACCTCTGCATAATTGACAGGGATTCCAAATCAACCCAATCCTGGGCACTGTGGGGAGCACCCTCAGCTGGGTGCCCAAAGGACCAGTGAACATCTTTGAATTTATTTCTGTCCTGCACCTGGCTGGATCTACATGTTAGGAATGAGGATGAAAATCTGATGAGCAGTAAATAACTCTGTGCCCTCAAAGGCACAGGGGTTTCAAGAGCCCTTTCACCACTCTCCCAAGAAAAAAACAACAAAAACCAATAAACCTCTCAGGGTCCACAAAGGCCTTTCACATTGAGCATCTTCAGCCTGAAAAGCCCTTCAAAGTTATCACTCTCAGCAAGCCAGGTCACAGTTTGCAATTAATCATTCACTTGATTAATTTTGCCTCCTTTAGCCTGTGAGTCCCTGCAGGCACGAAACACTGCCGGGGTGAGGAAGCTCTGGGTGGGCTGTGAGTGCACCGAGTCAGAGCCAGCGTGGATGTGCCTTGGGAGCACGGAGCCAAACCACCCTTCAAGAGGGGCCAGGCGTGGACACAAGGTCAAAGCTCTTACCCAAATGCCTGGGCAGGCAAATTCCTTAAAAAAATTCCTCTTGTGGGTGTAATTACCTGACTGAGACATCACATCGCACATCCCTCCTCCTCCTCTTTGCCTTACACTCAGCCTTACTCTACTCTCTTCAATGGATCAGCAAAATATTCCTTTCAAATTGCTATGAGGGGTTTTTTTTGTGTTGGTTTTCTTTCTTTTCTTTCCATTAGGAGACATGTTCATTAGGAAAATATCAGAAACCTCTGGGGCAGCTTGTGCTTCTAACTCATTTTCCAAACGTATAATGAGCCAGGAGTAAATTTTTTGGGGTGAATTTAATTGACCTTTGCAGTGGCATTAGGCAGATTGGCTTAAAGTCTATTAGAGCATAATGTAACCTGGTGAGATTTTAGGGAAGGGTACTGGAAAAACCGATGGAGTTGGACTGCTCTCTTCCCTTCCTCCCCAAGCTTTCTTCACAGAGGAAAAGAACGATGGCTCAAGAATAGAGAGGGATGAACAGAAGGGGAGAGAGATGAACAGACGGGGAGAGAATTAAAAGGGAGAAGTGAGGAAAAGAGTGGGAGGCAGAGGGAGGGGAGCAGCTCCAACTGGCCCTGGGCTGCTGCAGGTTTGGCTGCTCAGGGACGGGCAGCGGCAGCCACCGACCAGCTGGGCCCTTTGTGGGTGACACGGTGCCAGCTTGCAGCAGCTGAGGATCAGGCCCTGGGGCGATGGAAGAGATCCCAGCTCTGCAGGGATGGCTGGGGAGCCGCTGGTCTCGCAGGGAACGCGGCTGACAGATGCTGGGCTCGGAGCTGCTCCAGGTGCCACGGCCAGGGACCTGCACCTGCTCAGGGACACCCCTGGGCTCACGTAAAGCTGTCCCTGCGGAGGCTGCGGGAGGCTGCTCAGCTCCACATCCCGGCTCATATCCAGGAGGAGATGTCAGACCTCCAGCAGTGCTAATAGGGGCTCTCCAGGGGCTGCTGAGAAGCAACAAAAGGTGAAAACTATGGAATTTCACTCCAGTGCAGAGAAACAGCATGGCAAGAAGGCATCAACCTATAAAGCCATGTCCTGCACACACCTGTGACTCCAGTCTCGGGCTCTCAGGGCATATTTGGGACCCAAATGCACGGTGGTGTCACCCCATAAGGCACACGGAGGCTCCAAGCACCTCAACAACCCCATGTATATAAATATACAGAAAATTAGAGTCACGGAATCCCAGAATGGTTTGGGTTGGAAAGGACCTTAAACTCATCTCATTCCACCCCTGCAGGGACACCTCCAACTAGATGAGGTCGCTCCAGCCTGGCCTGGAACACTTCCAGGGTGAGGAGTCAACAACCTCTCTGGGCATATATATCTATATATGCACACATATATATACATATATGTATATATGTATGTATACATATATATGTATATATGTATACATATACATATACATATATATNCCCCAGACTGCAATTCCTGCCTCCTTCTAGCATCCGTGGAGGGGAGGTTCCCATTCAAGGTCAGCACCCCCAGCCCAAGTCGCACCTGCAGCACCTCAGGGCACGAGGGAGTGGGGACAGCACCTCTGCCCTGGGCACTCACACACCTCCTGGAATGACAGGAATAAAATTGCAGCAATCAAAGGCCTCGGGGCAAAGCTGGGTGCCAGGAAGCTGGCACGGCACTGCTGATCCCACCCTTCCCTGTTTCACAATGCCCAGGTTGTGTTTACACTTCCCGGCACACCAAGCCCAGGTTGTGTTTACAGGGAAATTGAAACCTCCGCCCGAAGGGGCCCCGGGATTGCAGGAGCGGGGTCGGATCCCTCGGAAAGGCTCTGGCTCCCAGCACCGTCCTGCTTTGCAGCCGCCTCTTGAAGCCCTGCCGAACCCATTCCAATTATCCGAGCCCTGGCCGGCCCGGGGCAAGGGGGATGCCCCGGGGAGATCACCCGGGAGCACTCACCTCTAACCTGTCAGCACTAAAGAACTGCTTTTCCTTTGGTGTTTTTGCACCAGCCTAAAAAGGAGGGCCGGCAAATCAGCCTGGGAAAATCTCGAGGCTGCGTTTTGAAATATCGCTTGTTTTGCGTTTTTTCTCCCCCACCCAGCCCTGATAATCTCAGGCACTCCCTGTCCGTGCAGGGGTGGGGTACGAAATGCCAGGCTCATTCCAGCCCACACCATTCCCACTCGGCGTGGAGCAATCCTCCCTGAACTCATCCCCAGCTCTGATAAGGAAATGGGGTGCAGTCCCGAGGGATGGGTGAGCAACGCGACACTGAGAGCCCGGGGCTGAACTCGGCCACCCCCGGGCTCGGGCTGGTGCCCTGATGTTGAAACCATCCTCCCTCCTCCTCCTCCCTACAGCCAAAACAGCTCCGCCGGGATGCTCCGCTCTGTGCCAGAGAGGCAGCTCTCACTTGCTATCCTCCTACTGCGACATAAATGAGATTCCAGCATCCCAATTTCCAGTTACAAATCCTCCACCGTGCACTGACCGGTGCTCAACGCGCCCGTGGTGCCGGCGGGGCTTTGCTCCCGCAAAGGCTGACGCACAAGCTGGGATGTGGGGAGCCTCAGGATGCCCTCCCGGCACCGAACCGGCCACAAAAGGGTTACCGACCTGCTCTCCTTTCCAAACTTTGCTGCTTCATCCCCTGAGAGACTGCAGCGAGGGAGAAGAGAGTTTCAAAAGCGAGACGGAAAATGAGAGAGAAAAGGGGAAGGTTTCAGCTGGATGCAGTGAAATGGAAGGCTTTGTGTTTTTGGAAATTAAGGGTGTAAGGGGTCTCTTTGTGCTAAATGCTCTGGATGGGATGAAAGTAAATAGAGCTCAGCTGGGCAGGGGAGTTCGGGCGACATGGAGAACAATTTTTAGCCCCGTTAGATATTAATTTCCCATACATCATCCCCCCGTCCTCTGCCCGTTTGAAGTGCTCAAGGTTTCAGGCTTCAAAGCGCACCACGCCGGCCACTCGCACAAAGCTCGGGATCCGTGGGGAGCCGCACCAGCAGGCTCCAGCCCCGTGTCCCAGCAGGACCCCTCCCCGCTCTGCCACCCCCCGTGGGCCAGCCCCGGGATATGGCAGCTCGTGCCACCGCGCGGTGACATCCTCGGGTCTCTGCTGCAGGAGGGAGCCGGGG
>VZRH01005449.1:418740-478594 GCA_013397555.1 Urocynchramus pylzowi | reverse complement strand
GGGGGGGGGACAAGGCAGAGCAGATGAAAGTGCTGACCCACTTTGTGGCCCAAAGTGCTCATTAAAACCCAACCACATGTCCGTGCGCGCCTGGAAAAGCCGGTGGGGTCGTAAACCCCGTCCCTGCCCTGCTGTCACTGATGAGGCACCTACCAAAATCAATGGCGCTTTGTTGGGTTGCGTCAGCTAACGAGGAAAAGGCCATTTATTGTTTCAGCCGGGAAAGGCTGACGCACCACAAAGAGGGCCCTTTGCCTGACTCACAGCAAATATCTGTGGCTTTTCCAGGGTGATTTGCCTTCGACAAGAGGCTTCTGTCCTCCAGCAAGGCGCCTGGGCTGACGGTGGTCCCGGCTGGGAGAAGCAGCGATGCTTCTCTGGATCCCCAGTGAGGGATCTGCATCCAGCATCACTGATGTTGGGGTCTGCAATTTCTGTGGATGCACAGCACAAGCACAGAGCGAGGCAGGCAGAGCTATTCCAAATTTTCTCCTGGGCAAAGCGAGGCACGGCTGACCGAAGAGCAGGAGGCAGAGCCCAAGCTGAACCAGAGCCAGGCCAGGCAAAGCCCAACCATCTGCCTGCTGCAAAGCTAAATGAGCTGAGGTTACTTGATTGAAACAGCAAGTGCATAAATATCCAATAAAATAAACAACAGCCATAATTAATAATAAAATAAAAATAGCCTTTCCTTTCTGCTCCTGCACTTTGCAGCCGCAGAGCTCAGGGCACATCACACGCCAGAGTAACAACTAATTATAAGCACCAATTACGATGATAATGAAATAATCTACCTTCCAAACCTGCTTTCCATTAATTTTCCCTGGCTGTAAAGGAGGTTGAGAGCTCACACTGGACAGAGCAAGTGACGTGGGTGCACCCTGCTCTGTGCCACAAACCAGCCTGACAGAAGGAGGGGGGACAGGGCTGTCCTCACACCCCGAGACCTTCCTGCAGCAGTGACTTCCCCAGGTCATTGCCCAGAGAAGCTTTGGCTGCCACATTCCTAGAAGTGTCCAAACCAGATTGGGGCTTGGAGCAGCCTGGGATAGTGGAAGGTGTCCCTGCCAATGGCAGGGGGTGGAATGGGATGAGCTTTAAGATCCCTTCCAACCCAAAGCATTCTATGATTCTGTGAAAGCCACACACTCTTTGGGGTAAAACAGAAGCAAAGCAGCACAGCAAAGGTTTCATTTATCTCCTCTCTCAGTAAATTGAAGCTTTTCTTTCACAACACCAGCAGACAAAAATGAAGGGGCTGAAGGAGGACAATTTGGATGAGACCCTGAGAAGCAGCGTTTATCCTTTTCTAGACAGTGACTCGGAATCATGTGGGCACGGACTGATTCATAAGCCAGCAGTTAAGCAAGAGCCTGAGTGATGAAGGACCTGAGGTTTGCACTTCATTGCTCTCCTGAGCCAGAGCCAGCACCTTGCTCCCAATCCCAGCTCAGCCCATGTCAGGCTGTGGGTGTCATTGCCCGTTCCATGTCTCCAATCCTGGCTCATCCCATGGAAGTCTGTGGATGTTATTGCTCATTCCATGCCTCCAATCCCAGCTCATCCCGTGCCAGGCTGTGGATGTCATTGCCTGCCCCAGATCTCTGATCCCAGCTCATCCCATGGAAGTCTGTGGGTGTCATTGCCTGTTCCATGTTTCCAATCCTGGCTCATCCCATGGAAGTCTGTGGGTGTCATTGCCTGTTCCATGTTTCCAATCCTGGCTCATCCCATGGAAGTCTGTGGATGTTATTGCTCATTCCATGCCTCCAATCCCAGCTCATCCCGTGCCAGGCTGTGGATGTCATTGCCTGCCCCAGATCTCTGATCCCAGCTCATCCCATGGAAGTCTGTGGCTGTCATTGCCCATTCCATGTCTCCCATCCTGGCTCATCCCATGTCAGGCTGTGGCTGTCATTGTCTGCCCCGTATCTCCGTTCCCCCTGGGCAGACGGGCGCTCACGATGCTAATGCAGAGCTCGGCTCCTGTCTGACAAGGACACTCGGATCTCCCCTGACCTGGGAATGTGTGCTGTCAGCCCAGAAAGCCAAGCCTTCTCCTGGGCTGTGTTCCCAGCACCATCAGCACCAGCTCCAGGGAGGGGATTGTCCCCCCCTGCTCCACTCTGGTGATACCCCCGGGAGCACTGTGTCCAACTCTGGGACCCCAACACCAGCAGGACGTGCAGCTGCTGGACAAAGTCCAGAGGAGGCCACGGAGATGCTACAAAGGCTGGAGCAACTTTCTTATGGACACAGTCTGGGTGAGTGGGGATGTTCAGGCTGTAGAGGAAAAGGCTCTGGGGAGAACTTAGAGCCCCTTCCAGGGCCTAAAGGGGCTCCAGAAGAGCTGGAGAAGGACTTTGGACAAGGGCCTGGAGTGCCAGGATAAGGGGAATGGGTTCACACTGCCAGAGGGCAGGGTTAGATGGGATACTGGGAAGAAATTCTTCCTTGTGAGGGTGGTGAGGCCCTGGCACAAGTTCCCCAGAGAAGCCAAGGCTGCCCCTCGATCCCTGGGAGTGTCCAAGGCCAGGCTGGATGGGACTTGGAGCACTCTGGGATAGTGGAAGGTGTCCCTGCCCTTGTCATGGGCTTGAAACAAGATGATCCTTAAGGTCTCTCCCAACCCAAACCATTCTCTGATCTTGTTTTTGATTACAGAGGAACCTGGCTGGTGCATTTCATCAGCAGGGATGGCAACCAAGCCCCGAAATGCTCCTCTCCAACCTTGCAGAGAGCCACCAAAGCACAGCACTTGATCCAAAACGGAAAATTCCTGGGCTGCAAAGCTGGAAAAGAAAAAGCTCTGTGTGTCAGAGGGGGTCAGAAGACCCACATGTCCCAGCCCCAGTGGTTGTGAGCAACACGATGTGCTGTAAAGCCCAGGGCTGGCTCTGGCTCCAAAGGTGAGCAGAGCCTGTGAGATTGATTTCTTTTTGTTTTCGATTGACGGCGTGTTTGCTAGAAAATGTCATTTTCAGGAACCGAAGCTATCTGTGGATTCAAGTCAGGTTTAGCGAACAGTTTTCGCAGAAAATAAATAGAACGGGGAGAGGAGGGAGCCGCAGAGAAGTCAAAACATCTCGTGGATGATGTTTCTTGTGTGTTACATTTCAATCTCTCACTTGAAATGTCATTGTCATTCCAAAAAATTGACATTTATCTAAAAGGTTAAAAAAAGGCTACGCTGAGTGAAGCATATGGGTCGGTTTCCACGTTTGCATAAACTGTTTCATTAGAATTTGACAGAAACACTGGGTTGACGTCACTGAAAGAAACCCAGCTCCCCACTTTTCTCCGAGGTGACCTCAAGGCGATGCTGTTTCTTTGCCCTGGCCACCAACTAAGCTGTGAAAAAGAATTTTAAAAGCCATTATTCACCCAACATCAGCAGTGCTGGGGTTGGGAGAGTGCGTGGAGCCGTTCCCACAGCAGGGAGTCGTCCAGAGTGGTGCAGGTGTACAAATCCCCTCGGAAAATCATCACAGGTTTTGGCAGCTGTGACAGAGCTAAACCAGCACGAGTCCATATTGAACTAATGGAGGATCCTAAAATCCAGGAATGTGGAGAAAACAGGGCTGAAAAATGACAGAACCAGCACATGCAGGGAATATAAATTGTGCCATTCATCCTGAATTTGACCTCAGATCCCAGGAAGCCCATGGAAGTGCAACGACCAGCCACCACCAATTTAATCCTTCAGTTTAATCCCATGATAATTATAATGCCATGGTTCCAGGCTGGAACAAACAACTCCTCCCTGAGGCAGAAGAGGCCTTTTCATCGCCCTCTGAAAGAAATGGTCAAAGTCCTGATTTTCTGAATTTTCCCCCAGACTGATGTAATGCAAATAAAAATTACAGAGCCTGGGGGGGAATGACTGACTGGAAAATAGAGGGAAAACGTCTCTGGGAAATGGTCAGTCAATGGGGGTTTTGTGATGTAGCAATCTGAGGTTTCCAGTGGGAGGACCAGTGCAGGGGAAGAGTTCAGCCCAGTTTTGGGAAGATGCTTGCTTTCCCCTGTGTCTCTCAGGACTGGGAATGTGGTTCCCCCCAGGGTAAGGATTGAGATGACAAACTCCTTTCAACCTCATGCCCTGATAGATCTCAAATTCCCCCAAAAACACAACTGAGGATCTCATCCTGCCCTCTCAGCTCCCTCCTGCCATGGCACCTGAGAGGGACTTATTTTTACAACCTAATTCAAACAGACTTTGCTTATAAATTAATGGTTTTAACAACTTGAGATCTTCCCAACAGCAGCCAAAATTTGTAGAATTCCAGAATGGATTGGAGGGAAGAGATTCATGGAATGGTCCAGGCTGGAAGGAGCCTTAAAGCTCATCTTGTTCCACCCCCTGCCATGGGCAGGGACACCTTCCATTATCCCAGGTTGCTCCAAGCCCTGTCGAATGTGCCCTTGGACACTTCCAGGGATCCAGGGGCAGCCACAGCTTCTCTGGGCCCCTGGTGCCAGGGCCTCACGACCCTCACAGGGAACAATTTTTTACCAATATCCCATCTAAACCTGCTCTCTGGCAGTTTGAAATAAAACCAGAGCAAAGGTTTCAGCAGTCAGAGTGCTGGCAACACTTCTGATCTGGATGTCAACTCTGTAGCAGCTCCTTTTCTTTTCCTTTTTAATTATTTAGTTGTTTTTATTTTTAATATTTATTAATTCCTTTTTTAAAAAGGCTCCAAGGTCCTTAGAAAAAGGCTGTGTGTTTTTCTACTCTGTGCTTGGATGACTCTCAGCCCCCTGACAGAGAATCTATAGGTGCTAACAAAATACAAACGGATAATTAATCACCATAATTGGGGATTGGGTGGCTTTTATTCACTTCCATCTCCTCTGTGGTGTTTCTTCAAAAGAAAAGAGGGGGGGGGGGAAATCTAGTAGAGAAGGGAAGAAAAGAAATCCTGTAAGTCTAAATGGGCTGCACAGATTTATGGAGAATTAGTTTAGTCCTTGGGACCTTGTGACACGAGAGTCCAACCAAACTCCATTCTTGGCTTTATGATGTTTTCAAGCCCCCTCAATGCAATTATTTCCTTGTCTCCCTACAGCCCATCCATTATTCTCTATAATAATATGTTTTCTGAAACTCCTTTCCATAAACAACGAGAGCAGGCAGCGAGAAACCTCATTGTTATTGATATCATGTCACATCACCAGTAAAACAGCTCCTGCAAAATGGGCTGAGAATGGAGATGGTTTCAATTGAAAACATCCCCACCTTTTACATCCCTCCAAGATAAATGAAGCCAAGGCACTGTGACGTCACACGGGGAAATTTAACCCCCACACTGGTTTTAGGGACAGGGTTGTGACAATCCAACAAATTGTTGGTAGGAAATGGGTCCCTGGCAGAGTTTGTTTGCTCCTTGCACTGGATCTGGCCCCACACCATCTCTCACCAGCCACAACTCTTTTAAAAGCAAAATGTTCCAGGCTTATTTGTCCCTTGAACCCAAAATCATGCAAAGAAATCAACAAAATGTTGCTTTCACCCAGCGTATGATGCTCAAAAGCACAAGCACCACCAGGCTCCTGTTAAAATAGCAACAATCCTCAGCCCCCAAATCATCATCCTGGGGGCTTGAAGCCCACAATTCCCATTATAAATGATAAAATCTCAGCAACTGCAAAGTATAACTGGCAGTTTCAGTGGCAATATCACAAGCAAAGGTTTGAGATGAGCTTAAACAGCTAAAAGTGATGCTTGTAGCAGTGATTATCCAATGTAGGGCTGGATTCTGGATTTGTAAGCCTGGAAGACAGAGCTCAAGCCACACCAACGCTGTCTTTGCACTCAGACACATGGGTCGTGTTCATTCAATTAATTAAAATAGTCCAGTTATGATCCTGGCAACATCAAACAAGGATTAATAAACTTTCTACATATTCTAGGTAGACCCACGTGTATGTCTGACCCCCACCAAAGATCATCCATGTCTCTAAAAATTTCAGGTATATCTTGAATTACCCTAAACCTTAAAAATGAATACATGAGGATGATGGGATCAGCCTATTAAGAAATTCAAGAACAAAGATTTCATATTAAAAGATCAAGGGGGAAAGTCACTCATTTGCCACAAAAAGAAAAATAAGAGCAAGAACACAGCTGGAAGCAGCCCTGTAGGGTGAGATAACTGATCCCAGGGCCCTGCATCCTTCCTCATCCTCCTGGTTATTCTGACATTTTCAGCAATAGGAGCATCCAGGCAGTGCATTTTCTCAGGGACCAGATTTTTATCATCCTAATCACGGTCCGGGACCAATACATGGAAGCATTTACTGGTCCAGAAAGCATTTGTACTGTTCCAGTAACTAAGCACTTTTGAAAGACTCTTTTCCACCTGATTGTAGGAACTGATAGCTCAGGAGCCGCTAGCGAGAGATTGATGCTTCATATGTTTGAAAGCTCAAACTCCAAGCAGAGAATATTGCACTGGTTTCTGGCTCTAGTGGTTTTCATAACACCCAGCAGCAATATCATGTCAGAACAGCAGCTGCCAAATCTGGTCTTCAATTATTGCCAGCTTCAAGTTCAAGGAAAGCTAAATCCAGGGGTTTGGTGCAACCTGATGTAAAATGCAGCTCTAACAGGACTCCCTTTGTCTTTTCCCCTCTCCCATACATATTTCAGGAGCTGCCAGGTGTCTGCACCGAGTTAGAGACCGTGGACTTCAAAGGTGTGGATGGCTGGAGGCATCCTGGCCACACACTGCTGTAAGAGGTGGGTTAAATGGTTTAGACAAACAAAACCTTAATGCTTTCAACCTCAGTCGAAGGGGACCTTCAACCCTTCTCCTCACCCTTTTCCAGCCTGCAGAGTGTAGCATCCTCTGGGGATGGGAGGTTGGGACTTGCTTTCCTTCCTGAACTCATTTAGCCCAGAAAAAACAAAGGAGATTTAAGATGTCTTTTGGGAAGGGCAAACCTGTTGTCCAGAGAAGCTGTGGCTGCTCCTGGATCCCTGGAAGTGTCCCAGGCCAGGCTGGATGGGGCGTGGAGCACCTTGGGGTAGTGGAAGGTGACCCATGGCAGGGGGTGCAACTACACTAACTATACTGTCTTTAAGAATCCTTCCAACACAAACCATTCCATGATTCTGTGACCTCATGGCTTTAATTTGCATATACAACAGCACTGGAAATGACAGAGCAAGATTCTGTGGCTGTGGAGAGTTGGGTCTGTGCTAACCCTGCTGACCCCTCACTTTAGAACCTTCTATTCCAGGCTCTCCCACCATTCCCAACAAGAAGATTTTGGCAGATAAAATCCACCAGATTACACACATTCCTGCAGCATGGAGGAATTCCAAGAGCAGGGCTGCAGATTCTTCTCCCTGCAATGACATGTGCAAACGTGTCCTGAGCAATTCTGGGAATTCAACGATATCCCATGTGGATTGTGCAAAATCTCCCAGCAAAAAGTTTCATTTCGTGTCACATGAGCAACCTGTGCAAAGCATGAAAGCAGGGGGTGGGGATATGCTAAAATCCCTAATGCTATCACTTCTGCAAACAAAATTAATGATTTTCAAGCCCTGGAGCCATCAGATTTCCCTTCCACAGGGACTTGTGTTGGGTGAGCACCAAGTTCTCTCAACCACGTGGGAATTTCATACTCCAGCGATATAAAAGATGAGGGTTAAGCACATGGGGAAGCTACGTGAGGACACAAGAGAAAGGCCACCATGAGTTTCCATCAATCCACAGAGTCTAAGGCCAGAAGAGAGAATCAAAGCTGACAGCCTGGAGGAGCCAAGCTACGCAATTTCACCCTGTGAGCCCTGGAGCAAACACAGGGATTATTCCCTTGCACTCAGGCAAACACCAGCAAACCCCGTCACTTCTTGCTGATGCACCGGCTGGGTTTTAGCAGCACAATCAGTCTTGCTTAAAAGACTTCAAGTGATGATGAATTCACCATTTCCCCCACATAATCAAGGGATAGCTTGGTTTGCATCTGGCTCCTGTTTTACCGGAGTTCCAGGGATGTATTACACAAACTGGCCTGGATTTAGGTCATGTATCACTGACATCTCCATCCGAAGGGAAAGGCTTTGCCAGCACCTACAAGGAAAACTCCTCTCCCTCCAAACCTCAGTCCTCAGTGCCTGGGACAGAAGCCATCCCAGCTCAGGGTTGGTGAAGGTGACATGTCCCCATGCTGCCTTAACACCAGTCTCCAGCCTGAGAAGCTGTGGAGAACCTCCACATGCTTCTTGACACCTCCATACCACTAAGAAATCCCAGAATCCCTGAATGATTTGAGTTGGGAAGAGACATTAACAATCATCTATTTCCAATTCCCCTACCACGGGCAGGGAACCTCCTGCCAGACTGGAAATGGGGCAAAACACCCAAAAACCTGCTGCAATGGTCAAGTCTGACCCAAGGCATCCTCTGGGTCTGATCTGGGGGTGGGAATAAACCATGGGCAAAATAAATAAATAAAAAACCAATCTCCATTTGGAGGCACTAAATCCCCACTCCTTTCCAGATGGCTGGGAGATTTCTCCCAGGTGGTAAATATATTATTAGGAACTCATTTCACCGTGAAATTGACTATTCAAAACACAGACAGAAGTTAATATATTAGGACAACCTGTCTGAAAAGCTCACATTAGAGGGAATTTATTTTTGTTTAATATAAAACGTGGCAGTACACACATGGCCGTCCTCGAGCTGCTCCTCAGCAGAAACATGCATTCAGACATTGGGGAGGTCTCCTACAACAGGACAAATGGCACTGGATAAAGTCATTGTCACCTTTGGGGCAGCCCAGCCATCAAGGACACCAGCACTGGGAAGTGGAACCTCTGCTATGACTGGGTGGCTTCTCCAGGTCTCACTGACCACCTCAATGTTGTTATTCTGGTGCTCCTCAGGAGTCCAGTGCTTAGAGAAAACCAGAGCAAGGTAAAAATAAAGATTTACTGCTCAGGGACATCCTTCCACTGACTCCAAAGGGAAAATCCAAGCAACATGACAAGGACACGAAGAACATCTTTCACAGGGAGCCATCAGGTCAGACGAGCCCTCCAGACACCCCTGATCTAGTCCCCCACTCAAAACAGGAGCAGATTTCAACCTGAAGTTGAGCCTAAACTTCCTCCAGACTTAGATTAAACCTACATCTTGAAACTATTTTAATTTACAGACCAAATCCAAAGCTTTAGGAAGGCTGGAACCTGCCATTACTAACTCACACCTAATGCATTATTTCTTATTAACCACTAATAAGAAGATGCCAAAAGTAACAGGTTGTCTAAAGTATTTCCTGGTTGAGTCAATTGTTTTGATTGTGTAATTATTTAAAAGTATCCCAGATATTTTTTAGCGAGGAGGAGCAGCATAATTTTGCAAATCAGTAATGAAGAAGGCTCAGAGGGTTGACAAAGAGTTTGTATGGTTTAATTTGCTTCCCAGCCTTTCTGTCAAGGAGCTGCAGCTTTGCTTTGGCATGAGATCTGCCTGGGGGAGGTCAGGGAAGGTGACCTTTTTCTTCCCTCTCAATAGCAGAGGATGAGAGCCTGAACTGCTGGACACACACTGACTTCAGAGCATGTCTTCATTAGAGGCCACACGACATCTCTGAAGTCTCAGCCCTTCTGGAAAAGCATGGATGGGAGAAACTTCTGCAAGCTGTGGGTCTATTAGACTACAACTTACTTCACTTTAATTCAGCTGCTAATTAACTCACTTTGAGCTAAATGCCTATGTCTTGGGTAAAGTGACCTCTTTGCTGGCCTTTGGTCCAGGACAGGCATGGTGACTCGACAGCCACCTCAGCTGAACGCTGAGCTCTTCAAAGAGATGTCCCAGGATTCCTGCACTACACAGGTCCTCTTGTGCAGTGCTCCTTGGGAAGTGGGTGCACGACAGCCTGGACAAAATCCAGGCTGGACAAATTGTCCTTTGAGAAGGGAAATTAATGGAAAGTGTCAGAGGAAAAAGAGAGCATAGAGGTCCAATGGAAAACATGTGAAAGGAAAGAGATCCCATCCTGGAAAAAGCTGGACATTTCAAAGAGCCATCACCTTTTCCTAGACCTTGGAAAATTTCCACCTAGAAAAATACAACCCCCCTACCACTCCCCTCAGACCAACCCAATTTATCAGGAGCAATCTTTAAAATCCAGTCTAATCCTGCCTGCTCAGATCTTGAGCAGCAAAGCCACTTGAACCCTAAAAAAGCCACTTATCTGCAGGGATAAAATTCATGGCCTCCCTTGGCAACCAAACCTCATCCAGCGATGAGGCTGCAGACTCGGCCTCTGGCTCTTTGTCTCAGTCTCTCTCAGCCATTCTGCTGCAGATAAATAATTAACCACGTGTTGGAACAGGGGCCTGGGCACACATCTCCTCCATCCCAGCTGAGTGCCTGAGCTGATGGGCTATAAAATCCCTGCTGGCCCAACAAATATTTGTTCATGCAAAATGGAGCAGCTTCTATGAAAGAGAGACGGAGTCGTGCTCTCTCCTTGTGCTCTTCAGAGGATTCACCCCGGAGCAAACATTGACAAGGTGGAGATATGGGTTTGTTGGCCAAATTCAGAATGTTTTCATCTCTTGGCTGAACTCCTCATCCTTCCATACATCACCATACAAGGAAAAATAGCTGTAGTCACTCAAGAGCAATCTTTATTAATTAAAATGGGAGGGCAATATTATTATTAATAAATATTCATAAAACTTCAACGAGGAAAGCATCCCCATCTGAGGTCCTCAGTCTTGGCTGTTTGGAGGGCTGAGTTACAGTGCTCAATGGGATTCCTGGGGGTCTCCTGTACAGGGCCAGGAGCTGGTCTTGGATAATCCTTGTTGGTGCCTTTCAGAATATTCTATGATTCTATGAGTATTTAACATGAAAAGCCGTGGTGGCCTTTTCCAATGCTCATCAGGGCCACCAACTAATTGCCAGCTCCACTTGAGGATGCCACAAGACACTTGGTCCTTTAGGAATCCCTCTAATTAAAGCCATCCTTCCTCGATTTTCCAGTCCATGTCAGCAAATGAAATTCCTGGTCAGAATTCCTCTTTCTGTGGCCTTTTAGTTTTGATTCTCTTACATCTCCCTTCTCCAGTAGAATAAGGGATCACTAATCCCATCCAATGCAATGAGATTTTTGCACATACACAGGAACACACCTGAAGTCACTGCAAGAAGTCACACCTTGGTGGCTGACATCATGAGAAATGGTCCTGGGAAAAGGTCCTGCTTTTCTTTTTTTATCAGTAATTCATTCAAGGCACCAAACCCAGCTGTTAGGAGCGGCTGGCATTCGCTTTACAAAGACAGCAAGGCTAAAACAAACTAAAATACAAAACCCTTCCTCTGTGCATACATTGCTTCTACAAATCTGAGTGCTAATAGTATTTGACATGTTGGTAATCTGCGTTTTTTTACCATAATTCATTTAGAGTGGTTCTGCTTGATTATTGTACATTTTACACCGTGATGCACAGAAAATGTTGTTGCTTTTTTTTGCCTCCTTAACTGGTTTTATTCCTTCTAGAAATCACTCATTCATACTACCCACATTTGAGGCTAGAGAGGGAGGGAAGAAACAAAGCAAAAATCAAAGAGAAGATAGGCAGCAAGAGAATAGGAAATAAATGAAGAGAGACGAAAGGAAAAAAAACAATAAGAAGGGAAAACAAGCCGAGAAATTATGCAAATAGAAGAAAACAAAGCCAAGAGCCAGAAGGGCAGAGAGAGGAGCCAGTTCCCTGTGTTTTGGGATAGCACACCCTGTTTCTGTCCAGAGACTGGGGCAAAGGGCAATCTAACAAGTGAGGACTCAATTGAATTAATTTTCCATGGAGTTGAGTCCTCTTTAACAGCCCAACGTCTTCTCCGTGCTCAGAGTGTTTGTGTGGCATTAGACATGATGTTCTTATGGAAATCTCTGCAGTCAGAAAAAAAAAAACTGGGAAGAAAATAACTGTTCCCACTCTATAAAAATTTTACCCTTTCCCATGTAGGGAAGGAGGGGGGAAGATGCCATAAACCAAAATTCTCAAATTACTCAAACTCAAGGAAAGTTGGACCAAAGTAAACATGACCTTTAGATTTCACTCTTTTTTGCTTATTAATTAGAAGAAAAATTCAGCTATGCTTCAATCTTATATTTTGAGCCAGAAAATCGCTTGTTTTCCTCAAGGAAAAAGAAATTATATTTTAAAATCTTGCAAAATGTTTTAATTTTCCTTGTATTTTTAGTTCTGCTCAAACACTCCTTTCAAACTGGCCTGTTCTCCTGGAAAGCCACATTTCCTAAATCTGTATGTCTCAGTTTGAGAAGAACCAGCCACCTTCCATCATGTCATCTAAGGCCACTCTCCCCTGTAGTGAAGAACAAGGGGGAATGGCCTTAAGGTGAGGGAGGACAGGTTTAGAGGGGATAGTAGGGAAAATTCTTCCCTGTGAGGGTGGGGAGGCCCTTCACAGGGTGCCCAGAGAAGCTGTGGCTGCCCCATCTCTGGAAGTGTCCAAGGAAAGGTTGGACAGGGCTTGGAGCACCCTGGAATAGTGGAAGGTGTCCCTGCCCACGGCAAGGGGTGGGACTGGATGGAGCCTCAATCTCCTTTCCAACCCAAATCATTCCATGATTCTCTTCCCTCCTAGCCAGCTATGGCAGAAGGGAATTCCATGCCAGTGCCATGAATCTCAGCCCACCCTCAACTCCTCACATGCAGAACAGGGAAGGATTTGCTCCCTCAGCTCCCAGCACCTCGGGATACGTGGATGGACAGAGGACAGTAAGAGTCCACTTAGGCTCATGGCCAACAATACAGACCTGGATAATCTACCCAACCTCTTGGCAGCAGGAAGGAGCTGCTTTGCTCCCAATCCATCACTGAGGTTATTATGTCTCTCTGAGGGCTTCAAGCAGCCTGGAATCCCCAGTTAGTTAATAAAGAAAACGGGAGTTTCAACAATTGTTTGTGCTTGGGCTGCCGTGTAAAGGCTTCGTCTCTCAGCAATGAAACAAAAGGGGACTAATAACACCCCGTGCTGCAAAAGCCAGTGCCAAGGAAGAGACAGAAATCAATTATCTGGGTGAAATTCAAAGGGAGAGGAAGTGGAGAACACGTCCACATCAGCAAACAGCACACATAATCCCATTAACACGGACGCTGTCTCCCTTGCGGGAGCGCCGAGCCATGGAGAAAGATGATAATTAAAATAAACAAACAAAAAGTAGCCTCAACTTCCCACATAAGGGATGGTGGGATGGATGGATGGATGGATGGATGGATGGATGGATGGATGGATGGATGGATGGATGCCATTGGGACATGGCAGAGGGCAAAAGGGGAGCTGAGGGGAAGCTGGGGGCATCAGAACACTGAATGCTTGGGAAAGCCACCTGTCCCTGTCACCAGATGTTGTGAAGGGCAGCTGCACTCAATGGATGGTTAAACCATCACATCTGTAAATGTGCAACCTGCAAAATGCAGCCTCACCAGGCTGAACAAATCCCAAGGATGGATGAGGGTGTCCCGAGGATGCACTGCTGCTCCCCATGGCAGGGACAGCCCTCCCAGCATCCTCCCACCCTGCAGGAACAGGGATGCTGGGCCTGGAACTCACCAAGCCAGAAATCAGCTGTGCCAGTCTCCACAAAGGATCTCTCTTGTTTTGGTTCACTCACTAAAAACCTTCAAACTCCATCTCCCACTGTTTTCTATTAGGATGTCCCATCCCTGGAAGTGTTCAAGGCCAGGCTGGATGGGGATTGAGGCAACCTTGTGGAAAGTGTTCCTGCCCATGGCAGGGGTGGAACAAGATGAGATCTAAGGTCCCTCCCGACCCAAACCATTCAGGGATTCCATGATAAGTCGAGGCAGCCTCACTGGGTTGCACAAAATCATCATTGAAACCCATTCAGTCTCTTTTTTTAACAAAGGCTGCTCTGGCAGAAAATGTGGCACAAGACAAGGAGAAACCCAGCCCTTCCTGGAAAAAAAGGTAGAAAAGCTGAGCCATGTGGGATCTCTGCCTGCCATAAGCTGGACTGCAAAGAGGCCCACATGGGACCTCTGGGGACACAGCTCTGTGCTCTGGTGACACAAACTGGGCAGTTGTCACTATAAATCCGTGTTTCCCACATGGGGCAATTAGAGCTAAAGTGATTTTGGCACAATTAGACCCTCTAAAAATGGGCAAATTGACGCTGTAATACCAGTGTATCCACTGGGATTAGGGCAACCCCAAGTGCATCTGAGTTTTGTGCTGCATGAGGGGATGGCTACAGTGCTGCTGCAAGCAGCCATGCATGAAACTCCCCCCTGCAACCCCAAATCCATAAAAACCCATCCATTTTTTCAGGAATGGTGCTCTGTGAGGCACTTCCAACAATTCTCCCTATGTTTTTGCCCTGGGGATGGATTCAAGGAGCTGCAGAGAGGAACTGCAAGAAAATAAACCAGCATCAACCCTTCTCTATTCTCTTGTCATTTCTTAAAGCTCAGGGCTACATGGGAGCACAGATGACTCTTGAATCCTGATAAAACCATCCCAAAATGGGTCTGCAGCCTCTTGGATGCCTCCACCCCTTCCAGGCTTTCCATTTTCCCCCTTGATTCTCCTCCTGACCTTCCCCTTCAACCCTTCTCTATTCTCTTGTCATTTCTTAATGCTCAGGGCTACATGGGAACACAGATGACCCTTCCACATCCAACAGCATTTCAAATCCTCATGATCCTCTGTTTTATCTTGGGAACCCATCTGGGCAAGGACAGGTTAAGCATAATTGTTTGTGAGCCCCCAGCCAACTTCCCAGATGAAATTTATTGCTCCAACATAACTCTCTCGTACTTTTTTTCCCCTGAGCATCTGCTGCTGGCAGCTTTTGGAGATAGGACACTGCACTGATCTGGCATTGCAATCCCAATTTCTGCTCAGAAAAAGGCTTTCTGAAGTCTGTGAGAGTTAATGGGAAATGGAATACACAACATCTTCCAAGGATTTGGGATCAGAACCAAAATGAGCTCAGGAAGTCAGAAAAAGTCAAAAAAAGTCTAAATCCTTTTCCCCTTGCCCCGACAGCTGCTCTCCCTGACAGAGCCCCTTTGCCTCCAACTCTGGCTCAGATATATGGCTGCTCTATAATTTATAATTGTCTCCAAAGACCACAGAGAAGTTCATAAATTTAAGGGGGAAAAAAAGTCCTTTTCAAGGATAATTTTAATATCAGGCTTTTCATTTAGGGAAAGAGCAACTCAAATTAATTCCTGTAAATACTGTCTTTTGCCTGCTCCACTTGGTCCATCTGTCCCAGCAGCATCTGCAGCCAGGGACAGGGATGGAGAGTGACTCCACAGCCCCAGGCAGACCGGCGAGACATCCCCACAACAAATTAAAATACAAGATTAAAATACAGTCACTTAATCCCCTGCAAAACCTCTTAAGTTTTTCTATCAGGATCAGCTCACTTGGTTCTTAGTCAACCCACCTCTGAAAATACCCCAGTTTAGGTCCTTCCATGACTGTCCAGAAAGTTGGAATGAGGGATGGGAGCAAAGGCAACAGGGACCAAGTGGATGGAGGTAAATGCCATGTAAATAACCCTCACTAGGGAGCAAGGACTTGCATAACCTCCTCCTTCACATCCATCCCCTCCTTGGGCTGCTCCTGCATCCTTCCCCAAGTCAGCTTTTCACCCCTCTTGCTCATCCCTCAGTTTCTCCATGATATAACAAAGATGAATTATCCTGGGGATGAGCCCATCAGCTTCACTGGAGAAGGGACAGGTACTCTGTGCTGGGGGATGGCAGAATGGCTTTCAGCTGCAGTGGGTGATAGAGAGTTACATCCTGATAAAACCATCCCAAAACGGGCCTGCAACCCCTTGGATGCCTGCACCCCTTCCAGGCTTTCCCTCTGCCCCCTTGATTCTCCTCATGACCTTCCCCAGGCTCCTAGCAGCAGCCCAGAAAATCCCAGGGGGGCTATCCTGGAGAAATTTGCTTCCTGGAGAATTATCCTGGAGGATGGTGTTACAGAGCACTGCCAGGAATTGGAAGGGCTTGCAGCAGGCATAATGAAAACAAAACTCCTTGGACAGTTTATTTAGGCTGAGCTCCCTGCCCTGCCACGTCCACTTTGTATCATCTCACAGCCCCAAATTTCCCTTCTTCTTTTCTCCCCCTCCTCACTTAACCAAATCAGAAGGAGATGCTGAGCTACAAAGGCAACTCCTGCACTAGTCCTGCTCCTGACACGTCCAGATGACAGCAGGAATCTGCATCAATGGAGCACTGAAGCTGGAAAACCAGCCTTGTGCCATGGGACACGCCGAGCCCCAGGTTACCAGCCTGTGCTTTCTGGAGAAAGCCCTTCCCAGCCTGCCTGCCAGGATGAATCCAGCTTCCTCTGCTCAGCAACACTGCCCCAAAAAGCACTGGGACCAAGGCTCCTCCAAAGCTAGGAAATAAGTGGATTCATCTCCCTGAGAGTGTAGGAGCAGCACAAACTCTCCTTGCCTGAGCCAAGGGCTGGTGCCACCACTCGGAGCTATTCTGCCTCGCCAAGGTCCCTGTGCACACAATTATAACCACCAGCACCCATGTATTTATGTGTTCACACACACCCAGACATGCAGTCACTTTGCAAAGTCCAGATGATCCTACAGCTGTATTTTAATATTTCAGCATCAGGGTCAGAGTGAATCTCCCTGTCTCCCTCTTATCTTCCCTGCGCATACCAGTGCTGTCAATGCCATCGGCAATTTTGCATGTAAATGAGCCCATCCATCACTCCCTGCTCTGCAGCTCCTCACTTCCAAGACTACCATGGAGTTACACCATTAAATCTCCTGGCTTTACAATATACATCATGACATATTTGACATCAATCAGCTGTGTCAGTCCGCTCACTGTAAACCATAAACTTGCTCTGCATTCCAGCTCCGTGCACAGTGATTAAAACCTTCTCAGCCTGGTTTCCTGATTATGGTGACAAATGACAGTGCCTTCCCTTCTGACTCAACACTCACCCAGCCTCCCCTGAGTGCCCTGCCCTGGCCAGCTCTCATCCTGAGTTATCCATGGGCACTGCTCACCCCTCTGTCCAGCTCTCTGGCCTTTCCATCTACCATTTCTGGTCCATCCATCCATTCACATCTCCATTAACACATGTCCTTCTACTACAGCTCCAGCTGCCCCCATGTTCTCCAAAGGGCTGCTGGTACAGCTTTGACCACCTCTAGAATTTAGGTGAAGCATCAGAAGAGACATTTTTGGGCATGACTGTGACCTCAGCAACCTGATTTAGAGGGTGGCATCCCTGTCTATGGCGGGGGGTTGGAATGAGATGATCTCTAAAGCCCCTTCCAGTCCAGTCCATTTTATGATTCTGTGACCTGAAGAGATGTAGGTGGGTCAAGACAGTTACCCAAAATCATCCTTCATGTGCTCAGCCAACACCTGCCAGCCTTACACAGGCTGTCTTTGTACACATTCAATGCATCGAGTGACTTCAGGCAGACATTCCATAATCCTGCTTCACACAGCATTGTGCTTTGAGGCACCTGAAAAAAACCCTGTTCCAATTGTCAGGACGACTGATCCTTCCCTAATCCCATTTGCTTCCTGAAGAATGAGCAGCTCTACATGATTCCTGAGGCTGTTAAGTATCAGGTCTATCAAGTCAGGAACCAGACTTCACACACAAATGCAAGTGTGAGGGGTTTGCTACAGACCACTGAAATTTTGCCTTCTATTTCATTTTTGTCTTTCTCTGCTGGGAAACTCAGGAATAAGAATTGAGTTGGGCAAGTCTAGACTTTAATATGTGTTCTGAGGACATGTTTTTTATCAATCTGCCTAAAATTGCAGTAGCTCAATACTTCAACATCATGGGGAGAGACTCTCTACAAGAGCATGTAGTGACAGGACAAGGGGAATGGCTTCAAACTGACAGAGATCAGGTTTAGATTGGATATTGGGAAGAATTCTTCCCTGTGAGGGTGGGCAGGCCCTGGCACAGGGTGCCCAGAGAAGCTGTGGCTGCCCCTGGATCCTTGGAAATGTCCAAGGACAGGCTGGACAGGGCTTGGAGCAACCTGGGATAGGGGAAGGTGTCCCTGCACATGGCAGGGGGTTGGAACAGGATGAGCTTTAAGGTTTCCTCTATCCCCAACCAGTCTGGGATTCTGTGTTATTTTTTTATCACAGACACACTTTTCTTCTGGGCACACTTTTCAAAAAAAACAGCCTTGCTAATAACCGAGGCCCAAGACTGAAACCATTATGGAAGGTGTGACCACATCATTAAAAACACAGACTTGAGCAAAATCCCATCACCACCACAGACAACACTTTCTGACTGGGTTCCTCCTAGATCAGGAAATTGAGGCATTTGTGAAACAAACCCCAAGAGACTGCAAGAAGCCACACATAAGGAGATCATTTCAGCTTCCAGCCAACTTATCTTGCTAGAATTTATTCCAGCATCTTATCATTGCTTTTTCTTGCACCAGAGAAGCCATGCAACTTTTGCCATTGCTCCCTCCCGTCAGAGTCAGGGGTAGAAGCCTCATTAGGACTTGCAGGATCTAAAATAGACTGTTATGTCTTATACTATCCCATTGGGGCTTTTCCAGGTGGCTTTTCTGCCACCACATCACCTTCTGAGTGCCTGAATCAGGAAATAATAGAATATCTTGAGTCAGAAAGGACCTACAAGGTTCACTGAAGTCAAACTCCTTGCTCTGCACAGGACAACATGAAGAATCCCACCTGAAGACAGAAGGAGTAGCTCAGAACTGATGTTGTTTCCATCTAGAGCATTGCAAATGACCCGAGAAGAAGCATGAAAATCATGGAAGAAGCCAGACAGGCAGAAGAGGGAAGAAGTTAACAACTCGCTTTCATTCTTGGGACATCCACAGAGAAATGATCCCTCCTTCACTGAAAGATGAATGGGCAGCTGTACAGGTTATGAGGGAGGTTTTATTGCAGATCAATAAATCTGTGTCACAAACCCCATCTGGAGGGAGTTTTAATTTAAAGAAAAGAGTGATGAACGCTGAAAGACAATAAATCAAAAAGTTGTGAAACCCCATCGGTATTAACCTTCTGTCAATGCAAGCACAGACTCTGGACAGGGCTGGGGACAAGAGTTTGCTGCCCCCATGAACCTGGGATTAAGGAGCATCAACAGGGATCAAGGAGGCAAGGGAAACCCAGGATTTATGACTGTGCTGCTATCAGAGCTCAGCAGGTGTCAGGAGGAGATGGTTCTCAGATCCAAACCGGAGAGAAAACCGGAAAGAATAAACCTGGGAGAGTCCACGGCAACAAACTTGGGACAGGTCTGACAGAAGAGGGGAAGAGCAGTGATTATCTCAGATCTCTGCTCAAAACACACTGAAAACAACTTCCTCCCAAAGCTCTCCTTTCCATCATGTGGCTTTCTCCAGCTGCCAGGTGCTGGCTCAGCTTGGAAGCAGAAGCCAACCCAAACTAACCCAGATCTGGTCAAAGACAGTGACAAGGGAGGCTCTCATAAAGTCAAACTCCTTCAGGGAGGGATTCTGGAAGAATCCCCAGGTCTCCAGGTGGGGATTCCAAGCCACTCATTACCAACCTCTCTTGGAGGTCACACCTGGACAACTTGGCTTGGCTCATCAGAGAGGCTCTGGTTCCTCCCACACTGACTGAGGGGGAAATCAGGTGTCTGACCCTTCCCACACCTGAGCCCCCCACCCCTTGCCCAAGTCCACCTGCCAGTCACAACACCTCTGCTTCATGGAATGACACAATCATGGAATATTTTGGGTTGGACAGAAATCTTTCCAACTGGGAGGTTTCCAAACATCTTAAACACCAGTTGCTTTTAAATTTTGGAGACCTGCACTTTCTCTAAATTCCCGAGCCGTGCTATTAATCTTATCTTCCATTAGGCAAACGAGAGCTTTTTAAAAAATCCAATTTACTTTTCCCCGTATACACTTCAGGTTAACTTTATTTTTCACGTTACTCAGCTTGAACTAAGCAATAATCATTTCCAGATTAATGATGATAATTTCAAACACTTTTCAGAGCAGGCATCTTAATATCCTCTCTGACCAGCGAAGAATTTCCTGTTCTACAACAGGATTACATTTAGGAAGATTAAACACATTTCTGTTTTGCTGGAGGCAGTGGGGATGGGGACTTAGTGAAAGACTCTCAGTGGAAATCTCCATCCAGGACAAGTTAAGGAATGCAAAAAACACGTTGGATTTTTTTTTTTCTTCCCTAAAATAAATGCAATTAATTTTAAAAGGCACAGTCCTGTAGCAAGACATGGGAACAACCATTCCAGCGGAAAAATCACAGAATTTTGGAATGGTTTGGAAGGGACATTAAAGTTCATCTTGCTCCAACTCCCTGCCATGGGCAGGGACAACTTCCACTATCCCAGGCTGCTCCAAGCCCTGTCCAACTTGACCTTGGACACTTCCAGGGACGGGGATCATCCTCGCTGAGCAACCTGTCCCAGGGCCTCTGTATTCTGACAGTGGATTGACATGCCACTTTTCATCCCTAAATCCATTCATTTAACCCAAAAAAGCAATGTTGCCCCACTAAAATGGTTGTTGGTTCTGCAGGATATTGGAGCAAGGGGAAGACCCACCAGGTTTGGACCTTGGAGGTGGAAAGTGCCCTCAGCTCCACCCTGCAAAGGGGAAACTGAGGCCAAGAGAGGAGATGCTGTGGTTTAACTGATGTTTAAATTGAAAACACAAATTAAATCACAGAGGATCCAGTCAAGTCGACTGAAAGGGGCTCATCCCAGGGGGCTGATGTCGGCAGGATTAGAAAAATCCAACTACTGTATTCAGTCCTGCTTCTAATGGATTCAGCTTCCTTTAAAAAGACAAATACTATAATGTGAGAGGATATTTCACATTGTTCTCAAGGGCTTTTTACAGGCTTTGAGCCATGAAAACAAGAGGGAGAGCACAGCAGGCACTTCAGCAGCAAAAGGCAGGCTGATGAGGTGATGGAAAACACGGAGCAGTTTGGATGCACAGTTGATGCTCCTGCAATTCAGGAGCTGATGAGAGAAGGAAACACGAGGGCTAAGTGGAAAAACAGCACAAATGTGATCAGAAATACACGATGGAGCTCCCTGAACTAAAATTACCCTGACTTATTTCTGCTTTTCCCCTGTGCCCCAGCTTGGGCCTGCCTCATAACAACCACAACCAAAACCCTGTTGCTCCCATGCTCTGTCCCACTCTCATCTTCCTCTGAACAGGTCAAACCACAGCAGACATTTCTGTACTCCAGCACAACTGCCTTTCAGGCGTGTAGGAGGAAATGCAGTCAGGAATTCATCAACCCTCAATAAATTACTTGTACATTCACTGAGCTGATAACGCTCCCATCCCTGAGCCCTGAAGTTTCAAGGCAGCAATGTTTCCCCAAGCTACAGCTCAAAGTGCCTGGAGCCATTCAGAGCAGGATGACTTGAAAAACAAGCAAAGAAAATTTTTAAAAACCCAACAAATCCTTCAGTCAGATGTGAATGAGCATCATTAAGGCAGGAGCAGTCCGTGAGTACAAGCCCATCATCATCAGTGTCACTTTATCATTGGAGGCTCCTTTGGGACCCCCATCTCTCCCACAGCCCAACCCAAGAGGGTGAGAAAGGAGTCAGTTTTTTCCTGCTCTAACCCAAGAGGGTGAGAAAGGAGTCAGTTTTTTCCTGCTCTAACCCAAGAGGGTGAGAAAGGAGTCAGTTTTTTCCTGCTCCAACCCAAGAGGGTGAGAAAGGAGCCATTTTTTCATGCTCCAACCCAAAGCTTTGACAGAGAGGCAGAAAGGAGAGTGAGAGTGAACATTAGCACATCAGCTTTTTGGGTCACCATTAAAAAGGATCATGTGAAAGGAGGTCAGATAAATATTTAACATGGTTATTAATATCTGCTCCTAATTTCATTCCTCCTCCTCCTGCTCCCAGCTCCTCCCTTCCCTCTTTATCTCTTCATTTGACGCGGTTGATCCCTTTTAAGAAGGTCAGTCGGGATCACAGGGCAGTGCAGGCTGGCAAAGGGGGGCAGAGAGGGAGAGTGGCCCCTTCCCCCTGGGAGCACAGCCAGAATTAGGCTGGGGCTGGCACTGCCTGCCCAGGCACCAGTGACACCCTTGGCTCTCCCCTCCCAAGTGCACTGCTCAGCCCCAGCGTCACCGTGGGGGCAGTGATGGAAAAACAGAGCTGGGACCAAAACGTGAGGATACAGAGTGCTGGAGCAACTCCAGGGAGGCCACGGAGAACATCCATAGGCTGGAGCTCCTCTGCTCTGGAGCCAGGCTGGGGCAGCTGGGTGGGAGAGGAGAAGGCTCCAGTGAGAGCTCAGAGCCCCTTTCAGGGCCTAAAGGGGCTCCAGGAGAGCTGGAGAGGGACTGGGGACAAGGATGGAGGGACAGGACACAGGGAATGGCTCCCACTGCCAGAGGGCAGGGATGGGTGGGACATTAGGAAGGAATTGTTCCCTGTGAGGGTGGTGAGGCCCTGGCACAGGGTGCCCAGAGCAGCTGTGGCTGCCCCTGGATCCCTGGGGGTGCCCAAGGCCAGGCTGGACAGGGCTTGGAGTAACCTGGGACAGTGGGAGGTGTCCCTGCCCATGGCATGGGGTGGAATGGGATGGACCATAAAGTCTCACCCAAACCAAACCATTCCACGATCCTTAAGCAGTGGGGACAACTCACCCTTAGAGATGTGCACACACACACACACACATGGGATGAAGAGTTTGTCCAGAATTCCCAGCAGAATTTTCCCAGAGCAAAGAGGGGACATTATTCCAGCAAAAAGGGGTGTTTGTGAGCGCTCAGAAGGCCTCACCCACACTCACACCATCAGAAAACCAAACATGAGCCCAAAACACACAAACCAGATCCTCCTCACAGCTGCCAACTCTGCTGATGAACTGTCAAACTCACAGCTGTGGTATTTTCCCTGTTTTTCCATGGGGAAAACCAGGATCAGGTTGCACTTTCTACCTTCTTGAGCCACTGCCACTGGGACCTGCTGGTGCTGGCAGGCAGCTCTCACCAACATATGCCTTCACCAGTTTGGGATCTTCACAGCTGCATATGATGATTGGTTGGTTTTTTTTTTAATTTTAAAACCTTATTTACAGATTTCTCAACACACACCTGTGTGCACTCCTCATTTTCTTGTTCTATACTGCCATCCTGCCATCATTTCTTAAGACAATATTTCCTCAGGAAGAAAAGAGAATCACCTTATCCAATTTTCCTACACAAATAGCCCCAAATATGCTTCAGGGTCTTTGGATTGTGACTCCTGCACCTATTTCCTCCTTGGAAGAGGATGCCAAGAGCTTCATCCCCTTCATATCCCCAGAAATTAATTTCTCCCAGTGTCCTCACCCTGTTCACTGGCTGTCAGGTTGATGTGGGGAATTTACAGCTCTGTCGAAGGAGCGCTGCATGACTTAGGGCCAGGCCTGGTTGGAAATAAAAGGATCCTAACTTCAGCAGAGATAAGTCATCCTGCACCACACCGAGCCCAGGAAAAACAACAGGGAAAGAAATAATTTAAAAGGTGGAAGAGAAACTCCCTTCTCTTCTTTGGATTTTGGATAGACTCTGTTACAGGGAGAGGCACCCAAGGGAAAAGCCAGCATCCCTCTACCACCGTGCTGGGAGATGTGGGATCCCCCCCTCCTCCAGCATTGCTGGTGTTGAACTCTCAAAGACAGCCTGTGCCCAGAAATTTCAGCTCAACATTTTGCTCTGAATTGTGGAAAAACCCCAGGACATGGTAAGAAACCAGCAGAGGATTAAAGGAGTCAAGTGCTCAAATGCCAGGTCAGGCACTGATTCCAGCTCTTGGCACATCCCCACCCCAGGCAGGCTTCAGGCCCTCAGTGCTCCAGTGGCTCCAGGTCTTATTTCTTTTACACTGTTCCCACCTGTTCCAAACATGAAATTATTCACCTCCTCCTCAGCATTTTCTGGTGCTTCCCACAACAGTGTTAAATGCTCTGGAAACCTCCTCACATCCAACTTTGCAGCCCTCCCTCCATCTCACTGTTTTGTCTGTTTTATAACTGGGAGCAAAACCCCTGGTGCTTCAGTGCTTGAATCTCCCCAGGTAACCTTTACCAGCAGGAGAGGAGGAAATGAGAGCACCAAACCCCATGGAGCATCCAGGGGGATGAGGACAACCTTCAGGCAGGGATAAATAAACAGCTCAAAGTGTGGGGTGGGATATTTACACACTTGTGTCCCACATCTAATTTAAGGAGCTGATGTCCCCTGGCAAAGCTGAGTGGGACAGAGCTGCTTTTGCAGGAGCTCACCCAAGGAGAAGCCTGCCTGCAGCAGAACAAGGGGCTCTGCTAGGAGCAGATAGTCCTGATGTTCTGCAGGATGGCTTTGAGGTTCCTGGAGGAGGGAATGCTGTGGGAATGGCACCCTGAGGACCCCAGTGCTCCACCCCCAGCATTCAGACAGCTCCTGGGACACCCCTTAGTTCTCCCAGCTTGATTACACCAGAGGGGCACAGCAGCCCAAGCTTCCGCACACCAACAGCCCTGTTCATGAAACCAGCCTTTCAGATCCAATTTCCAGCCTCTTCTCCCTCCCAGCCATCCTTTTCTCCCTCCAGACCTCTCTTCTCCCTCCCTTTTTCAGTACACAAAAGGTCTGCTGCTAAGCAGGGGTTGCCATGAAAACAAGACAAGAGTTCGGGTGGGGAAAAGCGCCCACGTACCATCCTCTTCTCCCAATATAAATAAATAAGGGAGGGAAAAAAGGTAGATGCTTAGTGTCACTTGAGAGGTGCATGGAGCAGAAATTATGGCAATTTCCTGTAACTGGAATCAAATGCCCAACTTGCCAGCTCGCAGCAGGGCACTGCCATTAATTCCAACTCTTGTGCGAGAGCCGCGTTCCCATTAAAGGGGCCAATTTCGAGTCCATTTCTCTCATCAACAGACGGCTCCGAAATTGGGGCTTGATAGATTTGATCACGGCAGAGTTTGCACAGGTTGTGATTTTGGCGAGGAAAGCTGCAAGGAAAAATTGTGCTCAAAATCCTGTGGTGCTGGTGAGGGGGTGGGAGATGCCCCTCACCTCGGCACCATCCCAGTTATCCCAGGCGGATATCGCTGAGCAGCAACGTGCCAAGGGAATTGGATGGATTAACTGCTGTAAAAACAAAAATGTTATTTAATCAAAGCATAACAAAGTCCAGCTATCTCCTGCAGGCTGCCACAGGGATTGGCAGAGCTTCCTGCAGCCCTAGCTCGGGACAGTTAAGCTGCAGAGGAACTCTGCTATCCAAGACCTGATTCCTGCAGTTTTCTCCTCAGTGTTTCCAAATAAAGGATCAATTCGTGCACAGCAAATACCCCAGGGTGAAGGTGCTACACCAGGATGCCCACAGAGGTATTGCAGACAGACTGATTGCCAGCCACAGCATGGAATGATCTTCGTGGAGACTGAAAGTCCTGGAGCTCCAGGCTGGAAAGGAGGGAGTGCATGGAGAAGGTGGCATCACTTTTTCTGCCATGTCCCAACCTAATCCAGCATCTCACCAGCCCTGCCTGAAAATCAGGACTCCAGCTTGCCTCATTACAGCCCTGGGAGAGGGATATTTGGGGATGGACAGCCCCTCCTCAGTCCCTTCTGTATCACAGCCCTGGGACAGGGATATTTGGGAATGGACAGCCCCTCATCAGTCCCTTCTGTATCACAGCCCTGGGACAGGGATATTTGGGAATGGACAGCCCCTCATCAGTCCCTTCTGTATCACAGCCCTGGGACAGGGATATTTGGGAATGGACAGCCCCTCCTCAGTCCCTTCTGTATCACAGTCCTAGGACAGGGATATTTGGGAATGGACAGCCCCCCCTCTGCTCCCCATCCCACAGCAAGCCATACCCACTCACCCCAGGACACCATCCTTCCTGGAAAGGGCTGTAATCTCCCTTGAGATGGGGAGCAGGATCATAGCTCCCACCACAAAGGATGAATATTCATTTTGGCACTAAGTCCCCTATCAGGACTCCCAGGCAGGTGGTATTAATACTGGATCCCCAGAGAGTTTTGTCTCATTCTCTGGAAGCAGAACCCTGGCTTGCAGACACAATAACTCACTTAAGGAGAGCTAATTCTCTCTGCCAGGGGATTGGAAGTGCAGGGGGAAGGCGACACTCAAATGACAGCCTGGCAATGCCACTCGTGTCTCTCCTTGTCCACACTCTGATGCTGGCAGGGCACAGCCACAAATCCCTGTGTCAGCTACAGCTTTGGAGGTGGGATATAAAGAGGGACAAAGTATTCCTTGCTATTCCTTTGGACACCTGAGCAAAAAACAAAAGCCCCTTTGCAGGCTTGTGCCAGGCTCCCCAGTGCCAGTGTCTAATGAAAACATTTGCAATTACAATGATAATATTATGATTTTAAAAGGAATTAGATTCTGCTGACCTAAATATTAACCATGCAGAGAGTCAGGGCTATGTGGACTTCTGCAAAGAACATTGCACAGTTCTTTTCCAAGAATTTACAGGAGCAGGGGATAGGAGGGGGAGCAATGCCACAGGAACCCACAGCTGCCCTCACCCCCAGGACTGCCAGTGCAATGTGCTGCCTCAGTTTCCCCACCTTTAAAAAAAGGATGAATGGAAAATAAACACTGAGAGAATGGAATATTTTTTTCCTTTTTAAAAAAAGAAGCGGCAATCATCAGCAAAAGATGTTTCCCTCATCTGACATTGCAGAGTATTAAACTGCTGAGCAGTTGTGACAGGTGCTGTAACAGCAGCATTCATTATCAGGTTGGTTCTGTTCAGTGCTCCTCACTCACGTGCTCCTCCCTAGAGACTGCATTGCTCCTGCTTTACTCCAGATTTACTCCTGCTTTACTCCTCTTCAGACATGGCACTGACTGTGATGCCTCTTAACTCAGTGATGGACATGAGAGCATCGCCACAGTCCCATCCTGCCAGGCCCTGTCACCTGGTGTGTCACAGAATTGTCACAGAATCCCAGGATGGTTTGGGTGAGGCGAGACCTTGGACTCCATCCTCACCAAACTCCAACCCCCTGCCATGGGCAGGGACACCTTCCACTGTCCCAGGTGGCTCCAAGCCCCATCCAGCCTGGCCTTGGGCACCCCCAGGGATCCAGGGGCAGCCACAGCTTCTCTGGGCACCTGTGCCAGGGCCTGCCCACCCTCACAGCCAAGAATTCCTTCCCAATATCCCATCCATCCCTGCCCTCTGGCAGTGGGAAGCCATTCCCTGCGTCCTGTCCCTCCATCCCTTGTCCCCAGTCCCTCTCCAGCTCTCCTGGAGCCCCTTTAGGCCCTGAAAGGGGCTCTGAGCTCTCCCTGGAACCTTCTCCTCTCCAGATGAGCCCCCCCATCTCTCCCAGTCTGGCTCCAGAGCAGAGGGGCTCCAGCCCTGGAGCATCTCCATGGGCTCCTCTGGACTCACTGTGACAGGCTCACACTCCATCTCTCCCTCCAAACACACCCAGCAGCACCTTCCTCCTCCATAACCCACCTTCCTCAAGAGGCTTGTGTTACCTGAACCATTTCTTAGCACCAGAACCCCACTGAGCCCACCTGTGCCACTGCAGGAGATCAAGTTGCCGTGGATCAGCTGTGTGTGTGATGTGCTCTCCTGTCACACACCTGGCAGCAGCACACCTGATGGAGCAGCATCCACCCAGACCATTTGGTCAGCACAGAAAGTGGTTTGTGCCCCTTTGTCCTCAATATTTGACTAAAATAACAGCTGAAGATCTCTGGGACTGCATGGAAATGTCAGGAGAGTTAAGCTATTTCCCATCCACCTCCGGAGGAGAGCAGATCTCCTCACCAGTGTCACAGCAATCCCTATTTTCATAGATGAAGGGATGAAGGGATGAAACACCCGAGCTCCAACCTGCACACAGATAAAAATGAGCACGAGGTCTGCTGGTGCTCCTCAGCCCAGGACCTGGGTGTAAGACCACAGCCTCTATTTCTCGACAGATAGGAAACTTTTCCTACTCAAGACACTGCTTCCCACACTGGGCAACTCATGGGGGATTGAAAAGCAGCTCAGTCTCCATCAGGGAGGAGGTTAATTATAGCTACATCATCCTACCACGGACATGCTGCAGCCGGGGGCTGCTGAGAAACCTCTTCCTTTCCCTTTGGATTGTGAAGATGAACATATTTAATCCCTCCCATTGCTATTCACAGAGCCCTGCGAGCCTGAGAAGATTCATGGTTGGTTTTTCACAGTGCTGCTCTTCCTGCTAACGATGCCCTTCCCACTAATATATGCCGGATGGGATTGGCATTAGTCAGGAAGGGGCGCCATAAAATGGAAGACACGGAAGAGGAGAGGAGCCTGCAGGCAATAAAACACCTGGGAGAAGCACTGACACCAGAGAAGCAAGCCTTGGTCCCCCCAAAAAGGCTCTGCCCTCTGTGCTGAGCCACCCCACTGCCAGCAGAAACTCTTCCTCTTGGTGTACCAGGAGTTTTATATCCCCATTGCAGAGGCTGCAGGAGGAATGGGATGATACAGGTGGGAAGTCCAAGCCCATCCCCATCCCTGGGGCTGTCAGGGGATGTCAGCATCCCCCTGGGAGTCCTCCCTCTCAATCCCTGCCCAGCCTTCCTGAGCAAAAGCTGAGGCTGGAATAAAACATCATTTTCCTCCTTTGAAATATGTATCCCAAGCCAGCAGAGGGTGGAAAAGCCAAGAGGAACAGGCAGAGGGTTGTAGGCACAGCTGAAGGTGCAGGTTGTGACACAAGACGGTCCCCAGCACTGCAGGGAATTGTCCAACACCTGCGAGAGGACAGAAATTCCCTTTCTGTGGCCAGATGGCAGCAGCAACAAAAATAACGTGTCCTCCCACAAGAAAAGAAAAGAAAAAAAAAAAAGAGCAAGAAGAACCAGGAGCAACCTTTAAAAAGGTGCGTTGTTTCTTTCCGCTTTTTAAATGGCATCATATCAAAACAGCCCATAAAAAATGAATCTGAGTGTGTTTTGTAAATTATAGATTAGCCAGGAGCAATGCTTCACTACAAAGCTCGGTGCCAAGTTGCAATTCCAGCAGCGTTTCTGCCGAGCCCACTGGGCAGGAGGTCACAGCAGTCGTAGCAGTGTGTTCTCTCTGTATTATTATTATTCTGATGTAGAAATAATACTGGTGCTCTACACAAGGCCAGTGAGTAGGGAAAGAGAAGGTGGGTGGTGGTGGATGGAAAGGAGCAAGGATGGGGCTAAAATTGTTCTTTATTCCCTTTATCTTGCCCTGACTAACTGAAGGTACCTGTCATACACAGCTGGGTGGAAAAGAAATCTCTCCTCTACCTTCCCCCTTTTAGTCCATCTCTGTATAATCTGAGAGATTCTTGCAAAATCAAGGCCTTGTGACTGAGTGGGAGGGAAACTACTGCTCTAAATACATAGTTTTGGGCTCTGAAGCTGAACAAATGTCAGTATCTCTGGGTTGTGAGCAATCCTGGGGATGGAGTACACGATGTGGTACCTGAGTGGAGCATCACTGACATGATCTGCTGCGTTTGGGGTTTTATTTCACTCTTCTCTGCAGGTATCAGACTGAAGAGGTTAATATTAAAGGCACCTCATGCCTTTAAAAAGGTCTGAAAAATAGCTAGATTTGGGGTTTCTGCTAATTTCTAAGGAGCTTTGATTTCTCCTCCTTTGTTTGGCAATTCTTTTTGAACACCGGTAGCAAAATTGGCCAATTACCATAATTGGGTCACCCCTAAAGACTGTGATAGACACCCAGGGCAACCTACCAGAGAGATTCTGACTTATGGCTCATTATTAGCAAGAGCTTGACAGGTTATTTCAGTAACAGGCAGCAAAGGCAGCAGAGCAAAGGCACTGGGGAGAAGCTGGGGGCCGTGCAGCCAGCGGGGCCAGAGTTGGCTCAGTCCCTGCCGGTCCCACAATGTCACCCCCAATGCTCTGGGGCTCAGGATGGGGGTACAGGGTGGGGCTGCAGCTGAGCTGCAAATTCAGCACAATCCCTTCCACCCAAAGGCTGGGTGTTGCACGTTCAGCTTGTTGCACATTCATCAGTCAGTGGTGACTCGTAGGTGACACCAGGATCCCAAACTCCAGAGAGCTCCACTTCATCCAGAGCTGTGCTTTGTCTCTGTTTTGGGGATTTTTCAAGGTTGGTTGTTGGGTTTTGTGTTGAGGAGACTGACTGTCAGATCCTGGTCCTTGCCCATCCTTGGCCTCAGTGTTCATGAATCAAAAAGATCATAAAAACACAGAAAATCCTGAGTTGGAACAGGGATCACTGAATCCAGCTCTGGGCCCTGCACAGGACAGTCCCAAGGATCCCACCATGTGCCTGGGAAGTGTTTGTCTTTACCCATGTGGGGATGAGTGAACACACTCACTTTGTAACCACAGCTCATAGGAAGAAAAAAGAGAAAATTGATTTCTTACTGAACTCCTACAAGACTCCCTCAAAAATCCCAACTCCCAATTTCCCACTCCCATGCCACAGCATTTTGCCCCACCAGCATCAATCCTGGATGAATTTCCTTCCTGGGATCCCTTCCAAGGAAGGATCCTGCTTTTCCTTCCTGCATCACCACTATTAACACCCAGCAAATGCATCTTTATCCAAACCAAGCGCAGCCAGACAGCTCCACTGAGGAACATCTCCCTCTCCCCAAGCTGCTGAAGGACTGTGGAATCAGGATGGAACAGATGTTTTAAGGACTCCATAAATCCGTGAAGATTAAAAAAACCACCCACCCAGCACTTTCTAACAACCCCCCGTGCTGACGGGCTGGCACATTGGAAATAAATACAGCCACCCACAGAAAGTCAGATAAATCTCTGCATTACATTCCATATATATATATATATATATATAAAATATATATATACNTAGCCCTCTGTCCCCTCCCTCCCACGGCTTTGATGACTCCCCAACTCCCCCCCACCACTATCATCTCCCCCACTAACTCCTCACCAAAACTCCAATGAGTTTTTCTAATTAGAGTAATTAATTTTCTGCCCAAGTTAATAAGACTGTCTGCAGTTCAGAAATAATTGGGCTTCCCAAACACCAATATTCCCTCCCTTTCCCCCTCTCTCTCTGCACTGAGTGACAAGAGGGCTCCTTAATAACTCAAACTCTCTGCTTTTCACCCGATGGTTTTGCGTTTCCAGCGTTATTTACTTTTTCCATTAACACTCCAACACCAGCCTTCCCCTGCCTGGGGCACACAGGAGGGAAGTGTGTGCTGAGGGATGCTCTGGCATGTGGGGGATCCCTTCCAAGAGGCAATAAATTCCTTTGGGAATCCACAGGCACCACTCCTCCCACGGTACCAACCACCAGGTTAATTTGCCCTCACCAAGCTCTGCTTTCCCCCTGCAGAGCGTTCTGGAGTTGGGATTGATTCAGGTGCCTGTTGCTGTAAAAGGAAATTTCCCCATGAGGAAGCTCTCCATTACAACCCCTAGGTAAGGTTTTTCTTGAGATAAGACCCTACAACACATTCCTTGAGAGCCTGAGGAGCCTTTCATCTCTCTGGGACAGATTTGCAGGTGTCCCTTGGGGACAAAATGGTGATACTCCAGAACACAAACCCTGCAACTCTCAGGTTCTCCAAGCTGGACAGAATTTCCATGCAGGCACCACACTTCACGATGCTAAACCTGGACAAAGTATTTTCCTGGTGGGAAAGGATTCAACATCACAGGTGCTGGAGCTCCCAGCTGGGGCTGGACCACATGGTGTCAGCATCCCTCATCCTTGAGCATGAGCATCCCACAGGCTGAAGTTCACAGGTCAGACAGGACAAGCCTCCAGATTTAGCAGCCAAAATTAAATACTAAAGCAAGTTCAGGAGAAAAAAAAAAAGTGCAGAATTGTGACAGCACAGGAAAAAATATCTCTGTTTTAAAAGCGTTAATGGAGCAGGCAATTCAACAACCTTCACCCGCAAGCACCCAAACACTTCGACTTTATAAAAGAAAATGGTTCAGTGACAATGAAGTTCAACATTGCAGTGAAAAAGGCCTGTCAGGTTTGGAGCAGAGTGAATCAGGCCATCAGAAGAGGCAAATTCACATCAACCCTGACTCATCGCCGAGGCAGGGAAGAGCAGAAGCTTTGTGTGGTTGTTATCACACAAACCTGTGAGAGAGATCCTGGTTCTCTTGGGAGAACCACCCTTCCAGGATGGGAGGGCTGGAGCGAGGATTTCATGTCCTGACACCCTCAGAGCATCTCCTCCAGGTGAAATTTTGGCTGGTGCCACCCAGAAGGTCAGAGCAGATTAGAGCAACGAGCTGTCCTGGCCTTAATTCCCTGAAATGGGCGTCCTGCCTCGCACTCCCTCCGCTAATCAAATAAAAGAAAGAAGATAAAATGCCAGCCACAAACGAGAGATTTGCAGCTGGGGGATCTAATTCCAGGAGTCTGCAGGCCATAAAAAGAAGGGATCCATTAGCATCCACTTACCTGCCATGATGAAGTGACCGCGATAAAGTGCACAGGATTAAATAAATTTAAGTGAATCCCCTGACGGCATTTTTATAGGATTGAAAGAGGTTTTATCCACTCGCAACCTCTATCCTCGGAGGGAACTGATTCAATAAAAACCAAACCCACTTCATCTAGCAGGAAGGCAAAAAAAAAAAAAAGACACAAAAACTCCGCAACGTTTACAGAGTCACTAAAGCAGTCAGGGAAAAAAATTAAATATAGGGCAAATCCCTGAGTGGGAGAAATGCGCAGAACTCTGCTGCTACAGCTCAGCTCCATCATTTTAACTTCCAACTTTTAATGCTTTCACTCCCTGGGGCAGGAGCAGTCGGTCCCTGCTGCCAGGAACCTTGCAGCTCCCACAGCATTTGGACTGGGGGAAAAAAAGGGATTTCCCACCCTTTGCTCTATCTCCAGTGATTCCCTCCTCTATCCCTCCAGCTCAGCACCTTAATGGCCTCTGGTACCCAACTCCAAAGCAGCCTGGATATCCAAACTCCCTGCAACCTCCTCTCCCACAGCCAGGCCAGAAATAGGTCTGGCTCCCTCTGCCCATGAGGATGGGAATCAGTTCCCTCCCTGCTCCACTATTTTGTGCTGAGCTTTGCAAAGGGACACTGCTGCTGCTGCTGCTGCCTGCAGATAACATCCCGCTGCTCCCTGAGGATGGAGATGCCATTTGCCATCTAACAGCCTCCATCTGCTGCCACAGCCCGTGCACATCCCAAACACTGAGCACATCCCAAACACTGACATCCCAACCAAACACTGACATTCCAAACACTGACACCCCAAACACTGAACATCCCAAACACTGACATCCCAAACACTGAGCACATCCCAAACACTGAGCACATCCCAAGACTGAGCACATCCCAAACACTGACATTCCAAACACTGACACCCCAAACACTGAACATCCCAAACACTGACATCCCAAACACTGAGCACATCCCAAACACTGAGCACATCCCAAGACTGAGCACATCCCAAACACTGACATTCCAAACACTGACACCCCAAACACTGAACATCCCAAACACTGACATCCCAAACACTGAGCACATCCCAAACACTGAGCACATCCCAAACACTGAGCACATCCCAAACGAACACTGACATTCCAAACCCTGACATGCCAAGTACTGAGCATCTCAAATACTGACACCCCAAACACTGGCATCCCAAACACTGACATTCCAAACAATGAGCACACCCCAAACACTGGCATTCCAAACACTGACATCCTGAACACTGAGAATCCCAAATACTAACACCCCAAACACTGACATTCCAAATGCTGACATCCCAAACACCAACATCCCAAAGACTGAGCATCCCAAACACTGAGCATCCCAAACCCTGACATCCCAGACACTGAGCATCCTGAACATCAAACATCCCAAATACTGAGAATCCTGAACATTGCACATCCCAAACACTGAGCATCCCAAACACTGAGCATCTGAAACACTGAGCATCTCAAACACTGAGTAGCTCAAACACTGAGCATCCCAAACACTGAGTAGCTCAAACACAGAGCATCCTGAATGCCAAACACCCTGAATGCCAAATATCCTAAACACTGAGCATCCCAAACATCAAACATCACAAACACTGAGCATCCTGAACATCACACATCCCAAACACTGAGCATCTCAAATACTGAGTAGCTCAAACATGGAGCATCCTGAATGCCAAACACCCTGAATGCCAAATATCCTAAACACTGAGCATCCCAAACATCAAACATCACAAACACTGAGCATCCTGAACATCACACATCCCAAACACTGAGCATCTCAAATACTGAGTAGCTCAAACATGGAGCATCCTGAATGCCAAACACCCTGAATGCCAAATATCCTAAACACTGAGCATCCCAAACATCAAACATCACAAACACTGAGCATCCTGAACATTGAACATCCCAAACACTGAGCATCCTAAACTCCAAGCATCCCAAACATCAAGCATCCTGAATGTTGAGCATCCCAAATTGTGAGCATCCCAAATATTGAGCGACTTGAACACAGAGCATCCTGGACATAGTGAACCCCAAACACCAAGAATCCCAAACATGGAGCATCCCAAATGAATCCCAAACACTGAACATCCCAAACACCAAGCATCCCACCCCAGATCCCAATCCAGAGGCAAAATAACACTGCCTGCAACACTGAGCCTTTTCTCCCATGTGTTGCTGTGGCCTCAGTTTCCCCAGGTGGAAGCAAAGAGTGGCACAGAGGGCACTGTCTCTGCCACCTCAGCTCTGACAGGGAATTTGCTTCCAGCAGCATGGTCTGGGATTTGGTTTGAGGCTGCCAACCCCTGGAAAACCCCACAGACTTCAACCAGACCAACCCATTCCTGAAGAACAACGACACCACTCCAAGTCGTGGTGCTTCGCCGTGAGATGCACGTGAGCAGAAGGAGCAGATCCCAAGACAGGTGTTGGACACCTCTGCTGTTCCAGACGGGGACATCTGGGATCCTTTCCACTCCAGAGATGGAGCTGAAGGTCAGCAGAGCAGTGCTGTGCCCTGCCAGAGCCACACATCCTTCAAGCATCCCTGGATCCCTCTGCACCCTGCACCTCCAGCCCTGTTGAGGAGCATTTGGGGTTGCAATCAGCCCCACTGCACCCCATTTATCTGCCCCTGGATCACCCTCTGGATGGATTTCCCTCCCAGCAGGGCTTCCAGAGGGGTTTGGCTCCTCCTAGCCACATCCATCACCCACCCATCCCAAATTTATCTGCCCCAAATACATCATTTGACTCCATCTTTTAGAGCCTCTCCAGTCTCTCCTGAATTATCCAGGGGGTTCAGAGTGATGGAGCTGGGGAAGGAAAACCTCCCATCCTTAGGAGCTCCAGCAACAGACTCCAAAAGCCCACAATGAAAAATAATCCATAAATCTGGACCCAAATAACAAATTATATAAATTCCTATCAGAGGAAGGAAAATAAGGATTAGAAGCTCCTCGGAACAAAGCCATTTTCCTCTGATGTACACGAGAGTGGGGGGAAAAACCATTTTAATTACTGATCAAAAATAAATGACTTGCATTTGCCAGGGCTCTCTTTTTATTATTATTATTTTCGAAATTACTTTTGTAGAATGACTTAAACTTATTAATATATTTATAAGGAAAGAAAACACCCATAAATGCTTAGAATACCGAGCCAACAAATTAATTAACATCAAATTACTCATGGTTATTCCAGCTTGATACTAAACATTGCTCCCCTATTATGTGGAGGATGGACAAAAAATCTCTTGCAGCTGTTAATTATTTCAATTATTAATTTTACTTAATAATTCATATCCTTTTTCCCGACCCCCTGGAGTATGTTACAGTATCTACATTTCTTCCTCTCCATCTCCATTTCTCCCTAACTCCACTTCCAGCAAGACAATCCATCACTCCACAAGGTTACTGGCTTAAGGAGAGAGGGGATTTTTATTATTATTATTTTATTTTATTTTTTATAATCGACAGTCATTTCCTCCAAGAAATACCCTCAGTAAATACCTGCTCTGGAGGAATGATAATAAATCCTTAAAGGTGAACTTAGCTGCTTTTCCCCTCATGTGCTGCCTTTAAAGAATAAAAAAGTAATACGTCTTAAAAAACCCTAAACCCACCCTCTGAGAGCCCAAATCCTTCCTAGTACATACATGGAGAGTGAATTATGGATAAATCCACTTGAAAGTCAAGCAGGGAGGATTTTTTTAAGCACCTTTTAGGTCTGGATTAAGGTTCTCAGCATAGCCCAAGGCTGTGCTCAGCCCATGGACCCTTCCCAAGTGTGTTCCCAAGTCCTGGTGACAGCAGAGAAAGGGAAACTGAGGCACAAAGAAATTAAATTCATTTATGAACTTGTGTTGCCCAGGGAAGCTGTGGCTGCTCCTGGATCCCTGGCAGTGTCCAAGGACAGGCCTGGAAGCACCCTGGGATAGGGGAAGGTGTCCCTGCCCAAGGCAGAGGGTGCAATGGGATGAGCTTGAAAGTCCCTTCCAATGCAAACCAGACTGGGATTCTGGGATTGCCACATCTTCCCATCACACAGCAGGAGCTGGAGCTGCTGGTACAAGTCCAGGGGAGAGCACAAAGGTGCTCCAGAGGCTGGAGCACCTTTCCTACAACGTCAGGCTGGGAGAAGGTGTTCAGCTGGAGAACAGAAGGATCCAGGAATACTCAGAGCCACTTTCAGTGCCTAAAGGGGCTCCAAAAGATCTGGAGAGGGACTTTGGACAAGGGATGAGGGGAAAGGACTCAGGGAATGGCTTCCACTGCCAGAGGGCAGGGATGGATGGGATATCGGGAAGGAATTCTTCCCTGTGGGGGTGGGCAGGCCCTGGCACAGGGTGCCCAGAGCAGCTGTGGCTGCCCCTGGATCCCTGGCAGTGCCCAAGGCCAGGCTGGAGAGGGCTTGGAGCCACCTGGGACAGTGGGAGGTGTCCCTGCCCATGGCAGGGGTTGGGGCTGGATTAAGCTTTAAGGTCCCTTCCAACTCAAACTATTCTGGAATTCTGTGATTCCCACACCTCCCCCTCCCACGTGCTGTTCTGAAGGGATCCCTTTCCCACAGGCATTCCTCATTATGTGAACACAGCCCTTAAAATACAAAAGGATTTTAAAAAAAAAGATGTAGTTGCAGCCTTTTCCTATTTTTCCTCTTTTCTCCCTGTTTTTAAGCCCTCAGCAGCTGCCTTTTGGAGCTTTTGTGCTTAACCACCCTGAACAGAGACTTACTTCAAAGGGAAAAGGAAAGTTAGGATTTCAGCAGGACTCTATCAGCCAGAGCATCAGGAAAATTGCCTTGGCTTTGGAAGCAGGTGAAAAAATCTTGCATGGAGAAAGGTGTGAAACTCCTGAAAAAGCCCTGCCACCCTCAAAGGGAAAAGCTCAGAAAAAATGGGGATGGAGGGGGGAATTGAAATTTTAAAAAATATATATTCACACTCCTGTACATCTATTTTTCCACTAAAGAGCTTAATCCTACAAAACCTCGTTGCATTTGGGGCTGCTGGGGGTCAGGGGTGTCACAGAATTTGGGATTGATCTGCAAATCAATCTGCTGGTGCCACCAAACCAGTTCCAGCTCATGGATGCACACGGCCCTGCCCACTCCCGTGTGCCTGAGTTTATCTGGAAATTAATTTCCAGATCAAAAGGAACCCTTTTCATGACAGAATACAAATGGGGGTTGGTGGAGGATGGAGAAAAGGATGAAAAACTTGGCAGCCCCAGGATATTTCTTGCTGTCAAGGGGATCCATAATTCTGATATGGTTTTGGGGAGGAGAAAGGAGGAATTTGGTGTTAACTCTGGGACAGAGAGTCCCAAATTTGATTCCAGAAAGGAAATGTTTAAGGAGAAACAAAAGCTCCACACTCCAGCACATGCACAATAAAAGCCTCATCTGTTAATCTTCTCCCTTGATCTAGATGAGAGAACTAAAATGACACTTGATGCTCTTTGCTGATCTCTGGAGGGCAAATCAAATCCCAAATGAGGGGAGAAGCAGCTCCAAAAGAGACATGCTGAAAAAAAAACCCAGGAGGATTATTGGTTTGGGGTTGTTTCTGGGAAGGAGAGAGGGGAGAGGTCACTTTCAAAACATGGGTTTTCCTAATTCATCTCTTAAATATGGTGAGCAACAAAATTTGATTATTTTGGTGGGTGGCCTGGATTATTATCTGGATGGCCTTTACATATTTTCCAATGGGATAACAGCAGTTCAGAGCCTAAACCTGACAGCTGAGTGCCTGATCCAATTATGGAGCCCCAAAAAAGCCCAGTCTTTCTGTGGCACAGCCTTTCTGGGGATGCCCAAGCACTTGGGAAGAACAACCCAAGCTTCTCTCCCACCCCTGTCAGGCAGCAGGTAAAAAATCAGTCCCACTTTGAACAGCTGGGCAAACTGGGGCAACAAAAATGGGAAACAATTTGTCCATGCTGGCTCAATAATGTGCTTATAAAAGGAATCCAAGACCACTTTTCCTGTCTATCCACTAAAGCTCCCTCCCTCCCCGAGCAGCTCTGAATAACTGTGTCACTTTTCCTGCAATTTGCAGAGGCCACACGCTGTTCCTCTCTTCCCCTCGCTCCCACTGATTGGCATTTCCATCTCCACGACGTGGTGTTTTTCCATTCTCCGAGGGAAACGTGGATCTTAAGGGGCTCCTGGCCTGTTCTTCAACTGTGAAGGGGTGGGAAAGTGGAGGGCAAAGCCCAGCAGGCACAGAGGGAGCAGGCACAGCTCCTGCTTGGACCCAAACCTAAAGGAAATCTGCATTTTCCTCCAGTTTTTCCCATTTTTTCCCTCTTTTCCCACACACCTTGCAGCACTGCAGTGGGTGATCCCATTCCTGCAATGCTGCTCCCACCATCACCTGACCACACCCCTGATTTCCCACCACCTTGTTGATGCAAGGAACCAAATCCTGATGTCTTCTCCCTGGATTAAACCCCAAGGCTTTGCCTTTTCCTGCCAGGCACAACCACCCTGGATACAACCCTAAAAGAAAAATTACCCCAGTGTTTTCTGGCTCTCCAGCACACCAGCCCCAAACCTGCTCCCTAACCTCGGACAATGTGCACTGCACCAAGATCATCACCCAAACTGAGCTTTTCCAGCACACACAACAACAAACTGAGCCCACACACCTCCTCCAGAGCCACCTTCCTTTAAGGAACAGGCTGGGTTTTGCTAGCTGGGTCTTTTTTTTAATTCCCCCTCTTTTTCCTCTTAGGTCTGAATGGTTTAATGAGCGTCCTTTTGACCTAGGAAACTTAGTTTTAATTTCCATCCCTTTATCCAGAGAACAATGTGTCCTGGGGGCATCTTTGAGCACAATGTACACTTTCATCATCAAAACAAATGCTAGAAATACCCATCTGCCATGGTATCAGAGCGTGTTGGCTCACTGAGCCGGACACCGCTTAGGGGACAAGGGAGGCTTTTACTCTTCTCAAAGTCATGAGTGCTCCCTCTAAGCTCTTTAGCATTAGAGATTCCTGTGGAGATGGGTATTAGAAGCTCCATTTCTTTTTTCCCTAGTCAGGAATGATGGGGGATGGAACGTTCTTTGGAGATTTCTGCCCCTACAGGGGAGGAAATAAGGGAGGATCCTCTGTCACTCATCCTGGCAGGTGCCTTGGAGGGGCTCAGGAGTGCCTTGTTCCCGGGAGATGCTGCTCAGAGGGAGGGATGGAGCAGCAAGCTGGGTCCAAAGTCAAGGACTCAGCTCTGAGCTGAAGGTTACACAGGGTGGGCAAGTGTCCAGCAGGGCTCCATCTCAGCTTTCTGTCCCCAGAAAAGAGGGTGACAACTTGCTCTGATTTATTTTGTCACAGAAACTCAAAATAGTTTGGGTTGGAAGGGACCTTAAAGATCATCTGGTTCCACCCTCTGCCATGGTCAGGGACACCTTCCACTAGACCAGGGTGCTCCAAGCCCCATCCAGCCTGGCCTTGGACACTTCCAGGGATGAGGCAGCCACAGATTTTCTGGAACCCCTGTACCAGGACCTCCCCACCCTCTCAGTGATTGCACTCCTGGGTCAGGATCTCCAGCTCCACTCAGCACCCTCCATTACCCAGATCTTCTCCAGACCTTCCCAATTTCCCCCCAGCAATATTCAAGACCATTGCATGCCATGACATTCAGCTTTTTAGGATTTGGCCCTTTCCCCAAACCCACCCTCAGAAGAGGTTTGCCAGCTACAGCCTCCTCTCTGTTCCAGACTGGAATAATTTGGAATAAGTTATAATAATAGTAAACATAGTACAAACAACAACAAATCAAACCTGCTTTGTTACTCCCCAGGCACACACATTTGTCTTCCAAGCGACAAAGTAATCACATTTTTGGTTCTAATTTATGACGTGCATTTCAGTCGGTGCCTTGGGGCGTTATCACAAGTCACAGCCCCAGTGCACAACGGGAGGAATCCAGGCTCTTAAATCCTCACCTCCTTTAGCTTCTCCACCTGCCAACAACTCCAAAGACATTCTTTCCTCTGTTTGAGCTGATTGCAGCAGAGCCCAGGGATGGTATCCCATTTCCACAGGGAAGAACTGAGCCCGTGGGAGCACCAGCCCCGTGGAAAGGGGCATCACAAAACCTGCTGAAAGCCAGGCTGTGTTTCATTTCCTAAGGAATTTGCATGGAAAAGCCTATTTTTACCTATTAGCTTTTATGTTCTCTCTTCAAACAGCTTCAAAACATAATGTCCATCATTACTGTTTATGGGACAGCAACACACACACACACAGAAAACACTGGAATGTGGAAAAATACAGAGAATTCTTCTCTCTGCCATGAGTTCTTCCCACCAGCCACAAGTCACCCAGACAGCAGCTGGAACACGTAGATGAGGACCAGCTGCAAGGAGGGATGAGCAGCTGGATCTCAGGGAAAACTGGGGTGTGGCTCAGTATCTTTCCAGCTGAATTTGGAAGGATGGAATGGGAGGGTTCAAGGCTCCTGGAGTGGCACTACTGTACCTGCCCAGCCCCTCTGTCCACTCTGAGCAGGCATCAGAGCTTCCATGAGAGATCTTCATGCTCTCCATAGGGGAAGACAGGGGTTTTCCCCCTCTTTTGAGCAGGAACTCTTGATGCTGCTGGGATTTTCACATGGCAGGTGTCAGTTTGTGCATAACCCAGTGAAGCTCAGCCACATCTCCATCCCGCCAGAATAAACACCGAGCCTTTGCTGGGAAAGGGGAAGGAAATGGGATGGGGGTTGAAATTTCCTCCCCAAGATAACATGAAGGGAAATCTCTTCCACAAAGCAGAATAATCACATTTCTTGCCAAGGAGCACAAGGCTTTTGGCAGGTCGGGGATGGGTCTCAGGAGCTGACACGTCTCTCTGCTGTCTACAGCTGATGAAATGTCAAATGAGATGGAACAGAAAGTGAGACCCATCTGGGAAAGCTCCAACAGGCTGATTGATACTGGGAGGAGGAGGAGGAGGAGGAGGGCGAGGGGGCTGAAGCACCACAGGGACCTGCTGCTGGTTGCTCCCACTCTCAGCAAGGTGATGCTGAGGGACACTTTGGAGATGGCCAGCCCCGAGCATCTCTGTGACTCCTCCTCCTCCTCCTCCTCCTCCTCCTCTCGAGCTGACCAGAGCAGGGAGGGAGCAGCCTTGGTAATTGCCAGAGCAGTCAGCAGTGACAGCAGTCATAGTCCTCAACACAAATAGCAATGATCATTAATTACTGTCCTTATTCATTAGTGTGAGGGGGGGTCCCTGGGCAGGCTCCTCTGGAGCTGACAGGTGGCTCAGGGGTGAGTGGGACCAGTGCTTTGCAGAAGAGCTGGTTTTAAAAACTCAGATTAACAGCAGGGTTTTCGGGTATTTCAGCAGCACAAGAACAGGTGGAGGAGGGAAATGTGTGCCTCTCATCACTGGCACCTCAAATCTCTGCACAGCCCCTGGGCCAGGGGCTGCAATGGAAACAGGGGAGGGACAGAGATGAACTGGAAGAGCAGTAATGCACCTCGGGGGCACTGGGGGGGTGAAATGAAGCTACATCCCCCCGAGATATGGGAGAGTTGGTAAAAGGGAGAGAACATATCCCCTGACCTTGCCCAAAGCATCAGATATAGGGCTAAATACATTTTGGGAATTTCCAGCCTGACCCTTGAGCTGCCACAGTTCCCTCCAGCCCAGCAGAGCATGAGTCACTCCAGAGCAGAGGGTGACCTTCAAGATGTGGGGGATGTCTGTTCCTAAAGGACCTTATGGAATTTAGTCCTGAATTAATGGAACTCTCCTTTCAGCCTAAGGAGAGACCTTTTGTCTGAGGGTCTGGGAGGGCAGGCAGTGAGGCAAGGCACAAGATCCACCACCTGACCAAAAAGCCCTGCTCCCAGAAAGCCAGACACACAGAGCCACGGGTGCTGTGCTCCACGATACCCTTTAACAGGATCAGCAAAACAGGGCCAGCATATAAAATACAGCTGCTTTGGAGATCACAAAAATACTTTAATCTGCAGTGGCTCCTCACCTCTAGGGGCTTGTGAACTGGTACACTCTATCTGCTTATTTAGCTGATCCTGTTAAAAAGCTATCAGAATAAAGCAGAGAGGGGGAAAGAAAGAGAAATCTTCGTTGTGTGAACTGAGCCAGAGAAAACTTTCCCTCTAGCAAGACTCTGGCAAAAATCCCAGTCCCACTCCACTGGTGCTTTGAAACACAAGCAGGAAGGGCTGCTCATCCTAAAGAGCATTTCCCACTGCCCCGGGGCTCACTGCCCACGGAAAAGTCCTGGAGATGCTCCTTGGAGAAGCAGGGATGATCTTTACAGCCTGCACAAGAAAAAGTTAGGAGACAAGGCAAGAGGGAGATGTGAGGAACAGGAGCATGCAGACACAGGGAAGCGTCCAGGTGAGTGCCTTGGAAGGAATAAAGCACCACGGATTTAGTATCCCACCTGGAAATGGAGCTCCCCTATCCCCATCCCTCTGTCAGAGCTGGAGCACAGAGCCCGAGGGCAGTGGCAGGAGGATTTTGTCACACATCAGGAGAGCTAGGAATGGGGGAGTGCTGCCACACTGGGGAGGGATGCTCAGCACAAGCCTGATAGAGACATTACCCAGTGACTGTGCATGAGGGAGAGGCAGGAGCTGCCTCACACCAAGCTAAAACCAGGGGGAAAAAGCCACAAACAAAGGAAAACGCAAAGGCAAGGCAGAAAAACAGCTTTTGCCTGCCTTGAATTAGTTATCCAGCTCTGGTGGGAAGCAGGAGGGGCAAATTCCTGCTCTGTAAGGCTCTGCTGCCCACCAGGTTTGCTCCAGCTGCTGTCATCCAGCTCCTACCAACTGCTGGTTTTGGCTCTTTTATTCAGGATCCATAGTTTGGTCGGGTTTACTCATCAAAGGCAATAAAGCAAAGAGCTGAGTGAGGTGTGAGAGGCACAGCAAGGTGACAGGGCTGCCAGAGCCCTGCACAGGCATGGGAGCATTTCATGGGAAAACAGAGCCACTTCTCCAGCATCTCCTGCTGCCCTGCATGGAGCCCAGCAGCAAATTTCAGGGGGAGAAAAAACAAAAGGCAAATCCCAAAGGGTACATGCAGGATTCCCTAATTTCCTGTGCGGAGATGGGATCTGCAAAAGACCCCCCAAAGAATCTGCAAAGGACCAACAAAATATGAAGGGATAGAAGTCCATTCTGCAGAATTCCTGAAAGAGGAGAGTGCCTTACCCCCTTGGACACACTGGACAATACCCAAACATGGCTTCAAGCCCTCCATATCACCCTGACAAAATCCTCATGTTTCCCACTTCGATGGAATCCAGGAGGCTCAGGCCCAGATTCTGACCTCTGTCAGCAACTGATGCTGCTCACAGGCAATATTCCAGCCAATCATATTCCTGGGACACTTTGGAGAAACTGAAGGACCCACCCTGAAACCATCAGCACACCAGCAAATAAACTTCATCTTGTTTGAATCCTCAAAATCAGTACATTTTGTACATTTTTGTACATCAGTACAAAATTCTGCCTTAAGGAGAAGGCTAATAGCAATATTTCAGGACAAGTGAGATTTTGGGGCTCAGCTTGTCCTGTATGACCCTAAATCCCTGAAACAGAGTTGGAATTGGTTCCTAAATGTAACCACACTATTCATGCAGGGAGATGCACTGCAGAACATCCAAGGAGTGACCAGGGCTCATCCTGCCTGGTGCTGTCCCCATTCCTGGGCCGGGAGGCTGCCAGCACTCGGAGCCAATTCAGCCCCAGCTGGTCCCCCCAGATGAGGATGAAATGGAAAATCCTGGCCCTGGCACTCAGCAGACACCACGTGGGAGCCGGGGATGGCAGCGCCGCTGCCTCCAGCCCTGACCTTTATTTTCCATTAATGGACCCGGGTGAGTGTCGGCTGTGTTTGAAGCTGCATAAAATGAACTGAAAATAAGAGGGATAAACAGCAGCAGTTAAGGCTCTTTCCCCACTCCCACACTCTTCCCCCCCCTTTTTTTTTTTTTTTCTTTTTTTTTCCTGGAGCAATGCTGAACCAACTGTAGCAAAGTTATTGACACACAGCGAGGTGCTTGCAGGCACAGCTGACTTGTTGGGAACCAGCTCCCTGCTGGCTGCCTAAGCAGGGAAGACAAACCCAGAGGAAAGCAGCTCCACGGGGGGAGCTCTGCCAGTCCCCAGATGTCATAAAACATCTGGTTCAAGTGAGCAGGACAGAGCCAGCCCATCCCCCTCCGGAGGAAAATGGAATGAAAAATGAGTGAGGATCACTACAGCTGGAAAGGGAAGCCAAGGAATGGGAAAGAGATGCTGAGAGTTGATTACCTGTATATTATATTACATNATTATATTATATTATATCATATCATATCATATCATATCATATCATATCACATCATATCATATCACATCATATCATATATTACAGTATAATACTAACATTCCATGACCTGAGCAGGTGTCATCCATCCATGGATAAAATTTTCCATCCTAATTAAGGTATTTTGCCCTCTCCCAATCTTGTAGGGTACTGAGCATCACCTTTTTGGGGATGTCCATAAAGAAAAGAGGATCCTCTTTAGGAGGAAATTCCTCCTTGGAAGGAGGGAAGGTGGTGAGGCCCTAGCACGGGCTGCACAGACAAGCTGTGGATGCCTTGAACACTTCCAAGGATACCTGAGAGTGTTCAAGACCAGGTTGGATGGGAACTGGAGCATCCTGGTCCAGTGGAAGGTGTCCCTGCCCATTGCAAGGGGTGGAAGTGGATGAGCTTTAGGGTTCCTTAAAACCCTAATTCTTTATAACCATATAATTCTCACATATGGTGCCCATAAGCCTCACACCAAGGAAGGAGCAGGAGCTGGAGGGCTCCACTGGGAAGTAACACCACCAGGAGAACTGTCATTTGGGCTTCTCCACACCCAGATTGCCATCAGAGGGAAAAAAGCCAGCCCAAAACTTTTAAAAACATTAACCTTCACTGGTATTTGCAGAGCAAACAGGGAACTCACACAAATTAAATGGCAATGTGTTGCCTCCTTCTGCTATTCCAGTTTTAGGAATGCAGGTTTAGGATTCCAGTGCATGCTGTGCGAGGCTGCTAACCCTTTAATTCTTTAAATCCAAGCTCATCTCTCAGGCAGGCCTTTAATTTAAATTTCTCTGGATAGCTGCCCCATGTTTAATAAATAACTATTGACTATTTGAAGAGCACCTGGGCTGAGGTTTCCCACCTCAGGCTGGGTACACACGTACAAACACACAGTGCCTATTACTGCCTTATTAAACCTTAGTCCTAGGCAAGAGCTTAATAGCCACTTGCTATTTAATTAGCCAGGGAGTTCAGGGCTTATTGGGGAAAAAAAAGTAAATACCAGCAGGACTGTAGCTCTGACAGCCCTGGGAAATGGCTCCTCCTTTCCTTTTGATCTCCACAGAGGAAATGGCCATCCATGGCCAGCAGCAAGGACAGATCACAGAACCCCAGCATGGTTTGGGGTGGAGGCAACCTTAAACCTCATCTCCTTCCACTCACTGCCGTGGGCAGGGACACCTCCCAATATCCCAGGGTGCTCCAAACCCCATCCAAGCTGGCCCTGGACACTTCCAGGGATGGGGAGGCCACAGCCTCTCCGGGTGACCTGTTCCAGCATCTCAGAGATGTGGGGAGGACAGGACGTGGCTCCCACTGTCCCCTTTGGTCCAGCACAGTAGGGGCTGATAAACCAGTGAAAAAGCCCCAGGCCACCACCCATGGGGCCACCACCATAACCAGGACAAGGGGATCACCCACAAAAGCAGCCACTGGACACCCACCCATACAAAAATCCAGCCCAGAGTTGTCATCTGTGTGTCTCACCAGGACCACTCCTAAATCCCCACGGGAGCCCTTTAACTCCTGTGCTTTGCAGCAGGTGACACGTGGGACTCCCCTTCCCCCAGAGCCAGCATTCCCATAACTCACACTGCATGCCAGATATTCAAAGGTAAGCTTCCATCAGGATCCAGCAGGATTTATCTACACAGGCTCCCATTAAGGGTAATAAGATGAAGGCAATCAGCCTCATACATTCCACTTTGGCCAGTATAAATTCCTTCATTTCACTAGATGTCTGCTGGAGTCATGGCAAGGAATGAGCACGGATGGGGGAAAGAAAAAGAAGGGGAAGAAGAGGAAGATAAAACACTCCCAGGCTACTTCTATCTTTGCATTTGCTGGGAAGGTGGCTGGGATTAGAATTGTAGAATTCCAGACTGGTTTGGGGTGGAAAGGACCATAAAGCTCACCCAGTTCCTGCTCTGTGCAGGGACAGCTCTCACTATCCCAGGTTCCTCCAAGCCCCATCCAACCTGGCCTGGAACATTTCCAGGGATGGAGCAACCACAGCTTCCCTGGGCACCCCATGACAGGGCCTCCCCACCCTCACAGGGAAGAATTCCCTCGTAATATCCCACCTAACCCTGCCCTCTGTCAATTGAAAACCACTTCCCCTTGTCCTGTCACTACCTGGATTCGTGGATTCAGCAGCCACCAGCTGGGAGGGTTCAAGGCAGCCTGTTACACCCTCTGGCAGCATTCCCCTGTCCCCGTGGACACCCATTCTGGGGTGGATTAGGGGTTGTTTTGGCCGTTTCCCTGCAGGGTTTCTGGCTGCTCGTTTGCTCCATCCCAGCGGACGTTGCCATCTGCCAGCGCGCCACCCGACAGGAGATTTTGTCAGCGCCACGGTCGGCGTCACTGTGAAGGTGACACTTTCCAGGGGGCTGGCTGTGGTTCGTATCTGCTTTCAATTTAGTCACAGAGCAACTTAAGGGGGAAAAAAAAAAAAAAAAAAAAAAAATTCAAACGCAACTAGAAGAGACTTTGTAAAAACAGTCATTACAAAACTCGAGGATTTCAGATGCTGTTATTGTTCCAGTGAGCTCCAGAGATAACAGCTGAAATCAGGGCCCTGCTGTGCACTTCACAAACAGGCAAAAACCGTGCCTCCCTTCAGGAAAGGGCTGTGTGTGCTCGGAGTTGCAGCAGACAGAGGAGATTCAGTGCTAAGCTGAACGTCAGATGTCTTATCAGGCACTCACACCGAGAGATGTTAACTCTGAAACCGACTGATGGCGAGCTCAAAGTCCTTGTGGTGTTTGAGTCAACTTGCTCAGCCACTCTCTGGTTGTGCCTCCCTCACCCTCCTGCTTCTTCAGCAAATAATGGGCCCTTAGCACCCCAAAAACAGCCCAAAAAGGGCAGTCAGACACCATCAATCCCATAAATTAACCCACACAGAGCTGAGTGGGGCACAATTAGCATGGCCCGACATCCTCTGCATCATCAGGTTCTCCTGCTCCTCCTCCTCCTCACTGGCTGGACACAGGCTCTGGACAATCTTCACAAACCTCCAGAGCCATTGAGTCAAACCACCACTTTCCTGACATGACATTTGTTATCCCTAATTACCAACTTGGCCTCATTTTAAAGTCATTTGCACTGATTACTCTGACTGCTGCCTTGGGTAGTCAATGACTTAGATTAACTAATCACAGCACACAGAAAAATGTTATAAATATATGTATATTCACCAAAATTCCTTTAATGTCCTGCTTTGCTTCATCTTGGCTTAAACTGATGCCCACTTGTTCCTCTAATCTGACACGAGCTCAAAGAGCCTCGTGGCATCAATCCGCTCAATTCCCTTCAGAAATGTGTAAGCCCTCACCGAAGCCCCTTCTTAATCCCCTTTTTGCCAGTGATTACAGAGCTGGTGTCTCCAACTCAGCCTGGATCAGAGTCCCCATGTCCCCACCAAGCTGCCTTTTGTTCACCTGGCTGTGTGGTGTCGCTCCTGCAGTGTCACTAAGCACACAGTCACCTCTCCTGAAATGGTCTGGGACAGGGTCTTAATGCATTTACAAACTGCTCAGCCTTTGGGGAAGTTTGGATCCACATATTCAAGAGTTTCAGGAAAGGCAGCAGACAAGAGGATGTAATTTAAACCCCAAAAAAAAGGCAAGGAAGTTGAAATTCTGAATTAAATTCCTGATTGTGGCAAATCCACTGCAGAAAATAAATTTGAGATAAGTGCTGCTTTGAAGAAGAAGCTCAGCACCTCACCCATCCCACTTCCACTCTCAATTTGTCCCCCATTAAAACCATTAAAACCCCACTCCTTGCTCTGGAGGTGATGTCAGCTCTCCTGAGCTCACTCTGAAAAGCCACGGATACCTCTGGCTCCAGGGCTTGCATTGAGACTTCTCACAGAATCACAGCATCATGGAATGCTTTGGCTTGGGAGGAACCTTCAAGATCCACCTTGTTCCAACCTTTTACCATGGACAGAGACAAACTCCACTAGACCAAGTTGCTCAGAGCTCCATCCAACCTGGGCTTCTCCCCTCTCCTTCCACGATCCTCGTGCAGGTGGGAACATCAGGGCTGTGGGCATCAGGAAGGGGCTGTGGAGGCCTGGATCAGGAATGGTGTGGCCAGCAGGAGCATGGAGGTCATTGTCCCCCTGTGCTGGGCCCTGGTGAGGGCACAGCTTGAGTGCTGTGCCCAGCTCTGGCCTCAGTTTGGGAAGGACATTGAGGACCTGGAGCATGTCCAGAGGGGGCAACAGGGCTGGAGAGGGGCTGGGAACACAAACCCTGTGAGGAACCACTGAGGGAGCTGGGGGTGCTCAGCCTGGAGAAAAGGAGACTCAGGGGTGCCCTCATCACTCTACAGCTCCTGAAAGGTGGCTGTGCTCAGCTGGGGCTGGGCTCTGTCTCCAGGAACTGACAGAACCAGAGGACACAGCCTCCAGCTACACCAAGGGAAATACAGGTTGGATATTGGGAAAAAGTTTTTCCCAGAAAGAGTGATAAAGGACTGGAATGTTCTGCCCAAGGAGGTGGTGGAGTCACCATCCCTGGAGGTGTTTAACAAAGCCTGGCTGTAGCACTGGGTGCCAGGGTTCAGCTGAGGTGTCAGGGAACAGGTTGGACTCGATGATCTTGTAGGTTTCTTCCAACCCCGTGACTCTGTGATCCTGTGAAGGGTGGACAGACAAACAGCCAGGCACACAGCTCTCCCTGAGCCAGCACTCCTGCCTCTGCTTCCTGCTGGGATGGCCTGTGGTGCCTTAGCATGCAACAGACTCCTTCCAACCTTGGCTTTGGGAGGAAAAGCAGCTGCAAGAGCCACGGCCAGCTCTCCACGGGAGGAACATGCCTTAGGCACAGGTCGTNGATTCCAGCCCGGCACAGCCTGATGGCAGGAGAGCAAACAAATGGCTGAGCAGCAGGAGCCTGCTCACCCACGGCCCGTGGGGGCCAGGAAGGGCTCTGCCCAGCACTGCCAGGCAGCTGCTCCCTGAAAGGGAGGGGAGATCCCAGGCATCCAAAGCCCCTGTGATACTGGCATCAGGTGGAAGAGGAGGAGGAAGGAGAGGAGGAGGAAGGAGAGGAGGAGGAAGGAGAGGAGGTGCTGCTGCTTTGTTGTTTCTACAAAGATGCTCTGTGTGTTTGCACAGGGGTAGGGACAATGTAGAGCTGGCAGGAAAAGCAACCCACACCTCTAAGGGAAATCCCTGAGGATCCAGCCTGGGGATACAGTGGAGGTTCCCTGGGATGGGCGAGGGTGGCACGAGGCCCATGAGATGTGCAGTGATTTCCCAGGCAGCAGGTTAAGCAGGCCAGGATGAGTGCATGCCTGGCAGCACTGGAGAACATCCTCTCAGCCCTTCTCCAAGCAGCCTTTCACCATTCCCATTTCCAACCCCATCAGCACTTCCCAGTGCTGCAGTGAGTCTCCTGAGCCTCAGAGAGCTGCAAGTGGGGCTGGAGGGGGCTCAGTGAGAGCCACAGGTCTGGGGGGATCACAGAGCAAGGGAGGGAGGAGAAGAGCAGGAGGGCCAAGCTGAACCACCTGCACAGCCATCACATCCTGGACTGGGGATGTTCAAGGTCAGGGAAGAGTTGCAGCTGCAGAAATCATGTTTCCCCAAATTATCTCTTCTTTTTTTTCCCCAAATCTTCAGAAAAAAAAGCGCTGGAGGGCCAGGAGGATGGCAGGGTGAGGGCAGGGAGGATGGTGGGATGAGGGAGGGGCGGATGGCAGGTGAGGGAGGGGAGGACGGCAGGTGAGGGAGGGGAGGATGGTAGGATGAAGGAGGGGAGGACGGCAGGTGAGGACCACAGGCCTTTTCCACGGCTCGTTTTCGCCATCTAGTGCTCAGCTCCCTCCTCCATGGAAAACCAGCCAAACCCGCGGATTGTTTCACAAATACGGAGCTGGGCCGAATAAAACCCTGCTTTTTCCAAGTTCAGATCTGGCCTCTGTGCACCTGAAGTCTCAGAGCACAAGATGGTCATAAATTATCATATTTGGGTCATTTTGGAGGTGATTTTTTTTTTTTGTTTTGTTTTTGGTTTTGTTTTTGTTTTGCAAGAAAACAAAACTGAGCCATCCCAGACTGGCATAGGACAGGTGCAGGGAGTACACACAGTTTTCAGTCCATGAAACCTTGCTTTCGCCTCCTTTTCCTTGGCTTTGAGAAATCACTGTGTGTGCCTCAGTTTCCCCAAGCAGAGGAAAACGTCTCTCTTTAACAACACAGAGAAAATTATCTCTGTCATACCTCATCAGTATTCTGGGAACTGCAAGGGAGGGAAGTTTGCCAATATCTTTTTGAAGGATAAACACCTGAATACGGGATGTTCTCCATGAGATCCAAAAATGCATAGGAAAACACAAAGGAAAAGCAGATTTTGATGTCCATCAGCATGTCCCACATCAACCTGGACATTTGCTAACTCAAAAATAATAAATTTGACAAGGAAAGCACAGCAAATCAGAGGGGTAAAATACTGGAGCAGGTTGTCCAGGGAGCTGGTGGACCCTGCATCCCTGGGAGTGTTCAAGGCCAGGTTGGATGGGGCTTGGAGCAACCTGGTTTGGTTGCTCTTGGCAGGGGGTTGGATTAGAGACCTTTAAAGGTCCTTTCCAACCCAAACTATTGTACAATTCTACAATCCCCTCTGGGGAGGAGCGCCAGGGATGCTCTGAGATGAGCAGGGAGAACACTCCCAGCCCCATGAAGAGCTGCAGCAGGAATCACACAAGCCAGGAAATTCACAGAATTCACAGAATCACTGGGTTAGAGGAGACCTTAAAGACAATCGAGTCCAACCCAGCCCCAACACCTCAACCAAACCCTGGCACCCAGTGCCACATCCAGGCTTTGTTAAACACACCCAGGGATAGTGACTCCACCACCTCCCGGGCAGCCATTCCAGGACTTTATCACTCTTTCTGGGAAAAACTTTTTCCCAATATCTAACCTGTATTTCCCTTGGTGCAGCTTGAGGCTGTGTCCTCTGGTTGTGTCAGTGCTGCCTGGAGAAAGAGCCCAGCCCCAGCTGAGCACAGGCACCTTTCAGGAGCTGTGCAGAGTGAAGAACCAGAGCTCAGCTCACCATGCCCAGCCCGTTTCTCTCTCTGTGGGGTTGCTCAGCTGCTGCAGGCAGGGCAGTGCTGCCTGGGGAGGGTGGTCCCCACCAGCCCTGATGTCCCCAAAGTGCCACCGGGCTGCTCTGCCGTGCTGCAGGAGGGCATTGCCATCTGCTGACAGGCTGCAGCCCTGCATGCTCCTGCAGCAAGCCCTGCCTGCCCCTGCTCCTGTTCCTGCTCCTGTCCCTGCTCCTACTCTGCTCCTGTTCCTGCCCCTGCTCCTGCCCCTGCTCTGCTCCTGTTCCTGCTCCTGCCCCTGCTCTGCTCCTGCTCCTGCTCCTGCCCCTACTCCTGTTCCTGCTCCTTCTCTGCCCCTGCTCCTGCTCTGCTCTTGCTCTGCTCCTGCTCTGCTCCTGCTCCTTCTATGCTCCTGCTCTGCTCCTGCTCTGCTCCTGCCCCTGCTCCTTCTCTGCTCCTGCTCCTGCCCCTGCTCCTGCTCTGCTCCTGCTCCTGCTCCTGCTCCTTCTATGCTCCTGCTCTGCCCCTGCTCCTGCTCTGCTCCTGCTACTGCTCTGCTCCTGCTCCTGCTCCCCTCCAGGCACTGGGGATGCAGCCCAGCAGGCCCGGGGTGGAATCCCCCATTCCAGGCAGGATGGTGCTCCTGGTCCAGGATCTGCCCAGCTCCATCCTGGCAGGGTAAAGGCAGCCTCATCCACCAGCAGTGGCTTCTACTCACGAGTGAATAATCAGCTTATTACAGATTCAGATAGAAAATCATAATATTTGCTAATCACAATATTAATTTCTTGCTAATTGGCTGCCTGATGGCACAGGCAGAGCAAGGGGGCACCAGCTGGCTGCCGAGGCAGGGCCTTCCCTGGCTGCTGCACGGCGCCGGAGGTTTTGGCTTCCTCCAGCAGAGTCGGGTGCAGAAGTCAAATCCCCAATCAACAGGACAGGAGCAATTTGCAGCCTTTCTTGCCAGAGGGATCCTCACCCTCTGCTGAAACCGAGGGCAGGAGTGGGGGAAGGGGCTCGGGGCTCGGGCAGGGAAACTGAAGCATAAACCACCACCCAAGAGGGAATAGGAGACGAGCAAAGCTGAGACCCAGAAGCTCTGAGCAGCGCTTTGACACTTGCACCCTCTTTCTTTGCAGCATCCCATCATGAAGCCAGCACTGCCGCTCCCCATCCCACTCCAGGACTGTTCCCGTGCCCTCTCCCTCGGGGACAGGGCCTTGGGGAGGAGGGGGGAAGCACTTCACAGGTAACCCCTCTGCACGGAGCCTGTGTGACATTATGCAGGTTGGATGCCAGGCGAGGCTGATCACAGAGTCATTGCCGCTGCTGCTGCTAATGAGGCCCTTAGGCTAATTAAAAAGACGAGTAGAACACAAAAACATAATGAGGAGCCAGTTTATCAGTCAATCGGAGGACATGAATACGCCAATAAAAGTTTGAACTACCTCCTTGCTGCCAGCATCCCCGAGCTGGCCCAGCCCAGGGCTGCAGGGGGACCGCTCGCCGAAATGGCTTTGTGCTTCCCAGCTCCTGGCTGAGGACAGAACGGGGATGAGAGGCCGGGAAGGGTTGTGCAGCCTCCTCTCTGCCCACCTGGCATGCGGCTGTTTGCTTTTCCTGCACAGAGCACTGGAAAGCAAATAAGAGAGGGGCTTGGGTAGCTCATCCTCGCTGGAGCTGGAAGTCCACAGGGACATGGGGGGACTCCTCGGGCCCAGCCCAGTCCCCTCACACTGGGCACCAGTTTGTACCCACTGGAGGACAGCACCGACATTTCAAGGCTCTTCCCTGGCCACCACCAGCACCATCAGTGTGCACAGAACTGCTCAGATCCCTGCCTGGGCTTGCCCTGGACCCCTAAGGATGAGGGATGCTGTGGGTGGCTCCATCTAGCCAGGTTCCTCCGGGCTGTGCTCCCCTCCTCTGGCTTTCCCATTAGCCTCTAACCAGGTGGAACAAATGGGCAGGAGAGGCTGCAATCCCGCTGCCAGAGCATTATTCTTGTTATTAATATTATCATTATTATTATTATTATTATCTCTAAGGCAGGCCCAGCCACTGAGAGCTGCAAGGGAGCCACGGGGTCAGCAACCTGATCCAATTCTGAAAGCACCCAAAACCATGGAAAGGTCCTGCCTGGCCTGCAGCTGGGGGGTCCCAGATCACCCACAGCCCCCACCCAGGCCCCCAGCTCTGCTCCCTGCACCTCCAAGCCAAGGATGCTGTTTTTGGGGTTGTTTTTGCTGATGAACAGCTTCTGTGGATTTCCCCGCTCAGCTCTCTGGCCCAGCCTGCGGATGAGCCAGGAAATCTCAGGGGCGTCTTTGAGATAAACAAATGTAAACACTTAAACCTAAACAGCAGCAGCTGGAGCTGCCGTGTCTGGGCACCCCAGGGCACCCCGGCACGGCTGCAGCGGGATGCAGGGGAGGAGGAGCGCTGCTCCGGGCTGGAGAGAATGGGAAGGGGCAAAGCAGCACCAGGGAGAAGGATGTGGGGAAAGGAGGGGACGCCCGGTAGAAGAGGAATTCGGGAAATCACGCTTCCTCAAGCCCGTCCGTGGGCGCTCAGACACTGCCGGCATGTCCAGGTGTTAAAACGGGACCGCACTCCCGGTACTAAAAGTGGTTTCAGCATTTATTATAATAAAAGGGCCTAAAGGATGGGGGTTTTTGGGCTGAGCAGGAGCGCTCCCGTGGAGGATGCTGCAGCGCCGCGCTGGATCCGCTTGGGCAGCGCTGTCCCCGCTGTTCCAGGTGGAGCTGCACAAATTCACTGCGTCAGAAGCCCCTTTTTATCCTGCTTTTTGTCCCTCTGGTCGGTTTCTTTTGGGATCCTTCATTCGCACGAAGGTTAAGGCGCTTGATTGGCCATTACAGCTCTGTGCGGGCTCGCTCGTTTCGCTGGGGGTGCTGCACTTCGCCTAGGTGTAATACGGTACGTTTGGTACCGTAATTCTCATAACCACCCTTTTACAACATAATAACCAAACTAACAGTACATGCTCAACAATTATCAACTATTTCACAACAGTTTCTAACCTATTTTCAGCAGCGGCCCCTGATTTCCGCTGCCCCACACGCTCCCTGGCAGGAGGGACATTCCCGGTCTGCCCGCGGAGCCGCCGGAGATGCTCCCCCCGGGCTGCCATGCACTGCAGCCACGCTGATGCTCTGCAAGAGGCGTTTCCTCGGCGGTCCCTGTCCCCAGGGCTGGGCTGGTGTGTCCCCCGAGCTGCTCCTCACACCCAGACACTGAATTGGCAGCGGCCACCCAGGCGGGGGACAGCTGGCAGCACGGCACAGGCTGGCTCTGCCTGCAGGAGATGCTCCCTGCAGTGCCCTCCTTCTGACCAGATGCAGAGATTTCCTCTTTTTCAGCATATTTACAGCACTCTCCTTCCCTGCCACCCTAGAAACTTCATGTAATTAATCCCACCGGTGCACGGTCGGTCCCTAAACACATCCCTGGGCAGTCCAGACAGGCCAGAGCCTCCCTGCTGCAGCTTCCTGTACTTGGAGTGGGATTACAAAAACGAGGGAGGGTGACTTTTTACAAGGGCACAGAGTGACAGGACGTGGAGGGACGGATTTAAACTAAAGGAGGAGAGATTTAGATTAGATATTAGGAAGAAATTCTTCCCAGTGAGGGTGATGAGGCCCTGACACAGGTTGTCCAGAAAGACTGTGGGCTCCCCCATCCCTAAAATTGTCCAAGGCCAGGTTGGACAGGGCTTGGAGCGACCTGGGATAGTGGAAGCTGTCCCTGCCCCTGGTAGGGAGTAGAACGAGATGAGCTTTAGAGCGTTCCATAATTCCAACTCAAAGCGTTCCATAATTCAGGAACCTGTGACCACCAGGATTCTGTGACCACCACCAGCTTTGGGGGGGAGCCCCCGTCTCCTTTCGAGGAGCTCCTCTGCAGCCCCAGCTCCTCTCTCCTGGCTGCCAGGCAGGCCATCTGAAATGGAGCTGCTAATTAAATTACACTGCCAGCCAAAACTGCTTCGTCAAGTAAATAAATAAATAAAAATTAGAAGGTCATCAAAGCTGTGTTTGGAGACCATCGCATTAGCATACATCTGCATAGTAATGAAGGGAAAAAAGGGCCATTTAAAGAGAGCTGGTAATTTACCCAGCCAAGTAAACTTCATTACCTTTAAGTAGCGCCCACGACAAGCACTAATTCACACCTTTAACGACCCTGGCACAGATGGCAGAGAGGGACGGGGAAGGCAGGGGCAGCCAAGGTGCCCCGGGTCCCCCGGAGGCTCTGGTCGGTGCTGGGGGTCACAGCACCACCCCCAGCACCCCCAGCACCCACCCCGGCCCGGGGAATCGGGCTCCGGAGGGTGTCAGCGCCAAAGCTTCGCCATCTGGGGAGCAGCAGCTGGATCGTGGCAAAGGGAGGGGCTTTGCTTCCCTCCTGCATCCCAGGGGGGCTGAGACCCCTCTGGAGCCCCCCCCAGAGCACAGCAAAGCCCCCACCTTCACACCACCTATCACCCGTCTGGCCCCGCACTAGCCCCCAGCGGCGGATTCGGGAGGAAAACGAGGAAAACGGGGCTGTCCTTCTGCTTTCGGATACTCCAACACCCCGCGCATCCTCCCAAGCATTTTACTCCGCGGCGGAGCCTTGTAGTACCGGCCGGAGCCGTGCGAGGCCAGCACAGCCCCGCGCTCCCGTCCCTGCCTCTGCAGCATCCCATCTCTCCAGGCTGCTGTCTGTACACTTATTTCCGATGAGGTCAGGAGTATCAAGGTTGTAAAATAACATGTTTCCCCCTGTTTTCTTCCCAGATCTCGTACGAAACGCTGCCGAAGTCGATTATCTGCCGGCGGCTGAGCTCGCAGCTTGGCTCTGCCGTGCAGCACAGCAGACACCCCGAGGGGGCCAGAACCCGGGCTGGGGGGTGAAGGAGAGGTGGGAGGAGGGAAAACACAACGTCCTGGTGGGGATTTCAAGCCTCCAGAATGACAATTCCTAGCAAAATTCCAGCAGCACACCAGCACTCTGAGAGCTGGCGCTGGCACAGAATTCCAGCTGGGAAGGTTGCACTTCCCAGGCTGCTTCCCACTGGTTGCTTCCCAGGTCTTGCTCCCACCACAGCAGAGCTCAGGTCCAGCTGTATGCAGAGGATGAGGTGGCACCTTCTGGTAGGCAGGAGGGGAAAAGGGGTGCAAGCATCCCCAGGGTGTGTGGCTGTGCCCTGAACTGGGACAGAGCTGTTTGCCCAGACAGTTCTCTTTGCAGAGATTCCCCCCTTCCCCTTACTGCCTCCTTGAATTCAGCACAGTTCACTAGGATAAGGGCTCTCCTTTTCCTGTAGGCTCCATCCTCAGCCCACCAAAATCAAAGATTGCTTTGTTGGACTCGCAGAGCTCCAGAGGGGGGCTCAGAGGGGCAGAAAGTCCCGGCAGGAATATGACAGGAGACACCAGCCCACCTGGCAGGTCGGGACTCCTGGAAAAGTTAGCTTCAAACTCCTCTCAAAATCAAACCAAAACTTCAAGGTTCCTTCAGGCCACACTTCATCCACCCTAATGGGTGAGAACATGGGCCACTGCTCCATCTTGGGGTGCTACCCAAGGAACCAGCTGGCCACGAAGCCGGGACAGCGTCTTCATTTCTTTTTTCCAGGATAACATCCTCATTTGTTCCTTCCCTCTTTCCTTTCTTTTCCTTTTTCCCTTCTCCCTTCTCCCCCTTCCCTTCCCTTTTCCCTTTTCCTTTTTCCTTTTTCCCTTTTCCCTTTTCCCTTTTCCCTTTTCCCTTTTCCCTTTTCCCTTTTCCCTTCCCTCCCCTCCTCTCCCCTCCCCTGTATTTTTCTGAAGAGCGCTTTTTTGCCATGTCTCATTTCATTCCTCATCAGATGCTTTCCCAGAGCATAATCCCGGCTTGTCAGGCAGCCTTTGCAGAAAGGAGTAAATCCTGTTTGATCCATTCCTGTGCACTTTGAACATGCAGAGAAGCACCTGAGGCAGGAACACAATTCCCGGCTGCGGGGGGGTGCTGGGCTCCTTAATTACCCGGCCCCGGAGTCCTTTCGCTCCGGTGCAAAGCTCTTTAACACGGCTGTTCCTCAGCTTATTTCCAGCCTCTTTCTCTCCCCCTTTAACTCAAGCACCGGCATAACGAGCCAACAATTGCCGGAAAACAATAACAACGTTTTCAAAAGACAAGGTCGGGGTTATTTCTTTTCTCTCTCGCTTTCATGAGACAATAGCGAGGATGATGGTGGTGATTACCGGGAATTTCATGCTGAGATTGAGGGTCTGCAATAAGCGGAGATCATTCATTGTCTGGGTTTACACTGAAGGAGGGGAAATTTAGGTTTGATATACGAAAGAAATTGTTCCCTGAGAGGATGGTGAGACCTCCTCTCAGGGAATTTGATGGACTGCCCCATCCCTGGCAGTGTTCAAGGTCAGGTTGGACGGGGTTTGGAGCAACCTGCAACAGTGGGAGGTGTCCCTGCCCATGACAGGGGTGGCACTGGGTGAGCTTTAAGGTCCCTCCCAACCCAACCCAGTCTGGGATTCTATAAAAAGATTCTATTTTGACATAAGGAACTGGATGAGAGGCAGGCTGACACTGCGTGTTCCTGCCTCTAGGAAAGGATGTTCATGGATTTGTTGCAGGCTGCGTGCTCGGCCAGGGCCGGCTAAGCAGGATCACCGACAAACTCCTTAACTAGAGAGGGCTTCCACCTCACTTTCCACGGAATATTCCCACCCGCACAGGTTAAGCAGCCTGGATGTGGACCCCCGAGATGGGGACCATAAAGACATCTTAAACTGAGTCTGACCCAGACCCAAAAATACCCTCTCGGCGCGCAGCTACCCTCGGGCTATTGGAGCTGTGTCTCGTTAGCCAGACCCATCTCCGAGCAGCTGGAGCCGTAGGAACGCGTTCGCACTCGAGACAGAGCCTCCGAGGCAGCACAGAGATTGTTCCTGAGTATTTGCATTGCCACAAGGCGCGGCTGGCCCCATTACGGCCCTTTGTGAGCACCTCGTAATTACCGATGGATCCCGCAACCCTCCGCCAAGGCAATGTTCCACTATTGCTTCCCATTAACAGACGGTGATCTGCCATGCAGGGAGGCGAGGGAAAGGGTTTGCAAAATAACACTGAAATAATGCTGGAAATGCTCAGCAGGGTTTGCAAAAGCATCTGTGTGAGTACCTGACTTGTTCTGCCACTTGCATAAAATCCGCCCAGGGCATCAAAACTAAACCTGGCCATCCATGGCACAGACTTAAGGTCGTCCAAGAGGAGCATCAGAGGGAAGCAAAGTCCCAGAAGAACATCACATCCACCGGATCCATCCCACCCACCCCGGCAGCTGCTTGGCGGGGGTGACAAGGTGTCATTGGTAGCGCTGCTGTATTAAAATGTGACACGAACGCTGCTTCTCTTCCACCCCTCCCCGGATTCCTCTCCCCTGCCTTCTCCTTCCATTCCTCTCTGGATAGCTCTCCTTTCCTTTCTCCCAGGTACCCCTGGGTACCTCTCCCCCCCCGTTTTCTCCTTCCATCCCCTCCCCAGATTTCTCTTCCCTCCCCTCTCCTCCCATCCCTCTCCAGATTCCTCTCCCCTGCCTTCTCCTTCCATCCCTCCCCCGGGTACCTCTCCTTTGCCTTCTCCCTCCATCCATCCCTCCCTAGATTCCTCTCCCCTGCCTTCTCCTTCCATTCCTGTCTAGATATCTCTCCTTTGCTTTCTCCTTCTATCCGTCCCCCTGGGTACCTCTCCCCCGTTTTCTCCTTCCATCTCTCCCCAGATTGCTCTCCCCTGCCTTCTCCTTCCACCCCTCCCCGGATTCCTCTTCCCTGCCTTGTTCCAT
>VZRH01005449.1:390917-410386 GCA_013397555.1 Urocynchramus pylzowi | reverse complement strand
AAAAAATGTGTTTTTCCAACGGACAGGATTTTCCTGGTTAAAATCCTGTCCAGGAGAAAATTACTGCAGGTGGCTCTGGGATGATGGGGAGGGTCTGCTCAGATTGGCACCGAGGGCAGAGCCCCCCCCCCCCCCCCCCCCATGAATGACTGAATATCCACATTTCTCCTAATTCTCTGCCTAAAACACCCCAATCCAGCCACAGCAAAGAGAATGGATCCACTCCAAGCAGCAACACAGAGGGATGCTGCATCCCCTATTGCTGACCCCTTTTTCCAGTATCTATAAATACATTCCAGGGTCTAGGATCCCCTTCAACCCCCACGCTCCATCAGGAGAGATGTTCTGGTCCTTTTCACCCTTTCCAGGCTCAGAAATCACCCACAGCCCTGCAATTCCAGAGTGATGGAGGGGAAGGCACAGCTCTCATGGCTCCTCAGAGCTTCCCTCCTGCACAGCAGGATTTGGAGCGGTTTGGAAGACACCAGAAGATATTTCCTAACCCACCACTCCTCTCCCTCCTCCCAGCCCCCCTTTCTCCCCAATATCAAAGGTCTCAACCCTTGTTCTTGTTCCATCTTGCTGCATTAATCCCTCAAGGCAGGGGAAAGGGAAAAAAACAATAATTATTTTAAAAACCCATACAAAAAAAAGAAGGAAAAAGGAAGGAGGATTAAGTCAGAAAAAGAGGGATGTGTGAGATGTTGCTATTATTGATGCCAGCACCTTGATCCCTCCCCTGCAGTTTCTTCAAAGCTGAGAGTGGTAAATAAAAGGGGGATAACAAATTTGGGCAAGGAGGGCTCAGGCACTGGAGCAGGACAGCTCCCAGTGTCCAGGAGCCAGGAGAAGCCACGTCCATGGGACACAGAGCCAGTCCCAGCCCGGGGAAACTCTGAATTCCTTCCCTCTCACTGATACTTTTAATAACCAATTAATATTTAGTCAACAAGTAGCTGTGCTAAATCCGAGGAGATGGATTTCGCAGGAGGGCTATTTCATGTTAAATGAGCACTGACTCATCAGCAGCATTTACTGGGGATTATGGATTAGCTGCGTGCCCAGTATCCATCACCACAAATCCAGCGGGAAGGCAGCTGCCAGCAGGGCCAGCACGCGGCTGTCCCGTGGTGGGGCAACACCTGGGGAACTTCCACAGCCCCTCCAAGGGGCCCTTCTCGGGCACAGCCCTAACAGGGACATTCCAGAACGGGATGGTGACCCCAAGCCATGGTTCCAGAGGGTTCCCCCCACTCAAATATGGAACAGCACGGAGCTGGGGTTGTGCAAAGTGGATATGCAGCCTGAGGGACGGAGGGGAGGAGAGTACCCTAATTGTCAATCCCTGAAAAACAGGGCACACAGCATCCCAACCTGCAAAAAATTCTGCAGAGGGATCTCCCTCTCGAAGTGTGTTTTGCCAAGGCTGGATTGGTTGTGCAAAGGAGCAGAAAATACAAGGTGGGTCCTTCCATCCCTGGAAGTGTTCGAGGCCAGGTTGGACAGGGCTTGGAGCAAGCTGGTCGAGTGGAAGGCATCCCTGGTTTGGAATCAGATTGTCTTTAAACCTCCTTCCAACTGAAACTGTTCTAGGATTTGGGGATACAGAAGCACTGGGCTGTGGCAGACAGCGTGGGAAGCATCACCTCTCTGATGAGAAGGGAAAACTCATCCTGCCCAGTCCTGTCTCTGCTGAACAGCAAAATCAGCTGCTGATGCTCCCTCTCCCCTCCTAATCCAGCCAGGAGACCCCCAGGCAGCCCTGCCCTCCCACAAATCCACTTCAGGCTCGGCTCAGGCTGGTTTTGTTCATGGGGACCCCTCCCCAGTTATTCCCTGCTGCTCCAAATGCCAGTGGCCACATGGCAGCTTCCTCCTTGCAGCCCATTCCTCGGGGATCCCTCTGGGAGGCAGGGTGGGACCAGGGGATCCGGGCAGGGCTGGGCTCTGCTGCTCTGCTTATCAGCCTTGCTTCTGGTGGAGGAGGTGATTAACTCCCTGACCTGCCAAGCTTTAACGCGACCTCCGAGAATAGATAGGATCTTGTTATCTTGTAATGAGTTTTATGGCTTATTTCAGTACATTTTGGCCATGTTTCTCCAGTGATTAAGGCAATTATCAGCCTGTGCGTTTCAGGATTATGAATTATGGAGCCTCTGAAAGGCTACAGAGATTTAATATCTCTCAGCGTCCCTCTGCCACACTTCCAGCACTTAACTGGCTCTAGACTCTTTCTGTTTGGAGCATGGGAATGAGGGCACAGCAAAGGAATCATGCATCAAAGCTCGTGAGTGAGACCCAGCCCTTACAGCTAATAACAGGGAACATTTCACACTGCATGACCCGGGGGTGCAGGGCACAGTCACACCCCTGGGGTGCAGGTGGTGCCTGTCAGGGAATGGGGAGCAGAGCCTGGGTGTCCTGGCCCTGGCAGGAGTGAGTCACAGATTCCAGGCTTGGCCACGGGCTGGGATTTGGGGGATGTGATTTAATCCCAAAGAGAGCCTGGGGAAGGCCAGTCCATCTGAGCTGGCTTGTGGCTATTTCGGGGCCCAGTGTCTCACCTGGCTGGGGACACCCTGTCCTACTTGTGGCCCTCTCCCTGGGGTGCCCTGTCCCATCTGAAGCTTTTTTAGAAACCTAATGCCACTGAGCAGCTTAGGCCTGGACTGTGTCCTCGGGATTAGCAGGGAGGGGACACTTCCCATCAGACCAAACCAGCCCTGGCCCTGCTCAGAGCTGTCCTGGGCAAAGGGCACAGCCAAGCTGGAGCCATCCACATGGACAATGGCAGTGGCACCTCGCTCTCCTAAAAGACTTCAGAGGAAATGTATCAGCATGATTTTCTGGAAGGGGAAACTGAGGCACGATGTGGTGTTGTTGGGAATGAAATCCCCTTTCAGCCTGGAACTCGAGGATGGGACAGCCATGAGCAAAACAAGCCTGACCTGAGCCTGAGCTGGACTTGTGGGAGGGCAGGACTGACTGGGGGTGTCCTGGGTGGGTAAATAAGAGAGACAGCATCAGCAGCACACTTTGCTGTCCAGCAGCCTTACCCTGGGCATGAAACCAAAGGGCCATCCCTGCCCAAACCCAGCCCCCACACACAGAGCTGGCTTGCCCCAAATCCATGCCCAGCACCCCCCTGCTTGCAGGGCCTCACTGCCCAGCCCAGAGGCACAAAGGACATTTGGAGGCTCTTGCAAGCCCCCAGATCCCACCTAAATGTAAAAATACTCTGTTTGCCTGTGCCTGGCTGCAATGGGGACAGCTGAGGCCAGGCAGGGCCAAGTCCTGCTGCCATCACCCATCCTTAGCACCATCCAGATGGAGCCTTTTAACGATCTTGATCCACGCTTGGTTTTATGTTTATTTTTTGCTCCCTGCAAATGATCACTAGAACTTGATGGCTGCTTGGGAAAACACAGACGACAGCAGAAACCTTTTGGTGCGAGGAGCTGTGCTGGCTCAGCTTCCTCCTCTCCCCCTCCGTGAGGATGCGGGTGCTTTTTCCCAGCAGAAAAACGAAAAATATTAATTTTGCACAGAAGTAAAATTAAGCTTTTGGAAACGAGCTTCGAGAAATAAAGCCATTGCTTGAGTTAATTAAGAAGTGATTATACTGAAAGGCTGTGATAAAAGAGTCACACACCGAGCTGCTGCCACAGGCTGGGATGGGGAAAGACCTGGGCACCATCCTGGGGAGGTGAAGGGGAAGAGCAGCACCTGGGCTGGTCCCAGACCTTGCTCTGCCTCCTTTGCTCTACTCCATCTGCTCTCCAGCCCTCACCCTGCTGCTCACCCAGCGCCTCTCCCACAGCTGGACTCACCAAAGTCATTCCACAAAGCACTGGATGCAAAAAATATGCAAACCCAGGCTTCCCCCAAGGGGTGCAAGTGCCTCTGCCCTCCACGAGATGACAGATAAAATCCCCTGTTACTGGAGGAAGGTAATTTGACATAACAGCTGTTCTGACATTCTCTCCCTATGGATATTGCCTGCCATAAGAATGCAAATCAGCACTCTTTGCACTTCTCCTGGAGAGCAACTTTCACCTGAGAGCACTTCCAAAACGTGAACTCATTACCACCCGCCTCCTCCGGAGCTGCTCTGCCTCTGCCCTGGCCACGGCCTCCCGGGAGCAGAACCTGCACCCTGCTGACCAGAGCAGCAGGAAAAACAGGAAACTTGTCTTGATCTTGGCAGTAAAACCACTGTTGATCACCTTGCCTCAGTTTCCACATTGTAGAAACCAGGATCAAGATGCCTGTGGTGATAAAAGAGCAGGAGATGTAGAGACAAAGGTTGCAGGCAGCAAGAGCATGGGGTGACTTCTCAGAGAGATGCTTTCACTTATCAAGCACCATTTCTCCAAGACAAAATGAAGCCACACATCTACAGACCCTTCCCTGAGTGCTCCCATCCTCTGGGATGATGGGCTGTGCTGGTGTCAGAGCTGTTCCAAGGGGAAGGAGCCTCCTCACCCTTCCCCCCATCGCTCCACTGCCTGGACAGAAGAGGCTCCAAACCTCAAGTGAAAAGTGCCCTGCTGCTCTCTGCATGGCAGCTACTAATTATCCCTGGAATTTACGGGCTCCCGGGATGCACGAAGATGGCTACTTAACTTAACAGCAGCTTCTGATCGTTTGCCATTCATTCCACAGCGATGCCTGGCTGGCAACTGACCTCTGTGGAATTAACCTCATCCTACACCCACCCCTCTGCAGGCTGGCCTCCCCAGATTTGCACCACAGCTCAACAGGAGAAGGGAGAAATCCCAATATCCCCCACTCCAGATGGGAGCCATTCAGCCTTCCCCATCCACAGGGACCCAAAGCCACGTCCAGCATCCTGCCAGCCACCCCCTCATTGAGCATTCAGGGGGGCTTTCTCCCTCCTGTTGATGATATTTTACTTTGTATAATTAAACCTTAATGAGAATAGGGACCAGAGCTTCCCCAGCGAGCCTCCCAACCTCTGAACGAGGGAGCCACTTGGATTCCTAATTAATAAACACCTATTGGTACACAAGGCAGAGCTCTGAGCAGGGGCCAGCCCAGCACCCCCCATCTGCCAAAGGTGCTTCCTGGTGAGCTGCAGGTTCAAATTCCCCAGGCAACAAAAAAAAAGCAGGATTGATTCCCAGAAGGCTGCTCTAAGTCCTCAGCTACTGGATTAAAACACAGTTATCACCACTCCATTGCTCCCGTCAATCTAGACCCAATTTTTTTTTCCCCTCCTGCAGTTGAGCATTTTGATTAATTCAAATCACATCACTCCCAGACAAGTCACAGGGATTTACTATCCACTGGAAAACAGATGTACAGGTGGACTAAGGCTCCTCCACGTCCAAAGACTCAGGTTTGAGCTGCTCTGGCATGTGGAAAACCACCTTAACCTTAAACTCAGCACTGGGGAGCACTGGGGAGCACTGGGGAGCCAGGTTGGGCTGGAGCAGTCCCATCCACCTCTTCAAACAAGCCCTGCAAAACAAATGTCACAACAAAAGGGATGTAGGACTGCAGAGCGTGCAGCCCCCTCCAGCCTGGAGGAGATGCTCCAAGGCATCCTGAAATGCAGAGTTTGATGGATGGAGGAAGGATGCTGGCAGCACAGGGATGGGGCTTAAACTTCATGTTGGAAAAATGTCAATTTTTCCATCCTGCAACACAGAATATGGCTCTGGTTCAGCCTGACCAATTAAAGGAAACCTGTTAGCAACTCCTCTGTTATCATTTTCAGTTGAGTTGGTGGAGCAGCAGCTATTTTTTCCCAGACAGACACCCCCTAAGGTGCTTCTCACCACCAAGGCAACAGTGCTGCTGCAAAACAGGAAAAATTTTAAATCTCCCATCCCACATAGGAAACCAAGCCCCAGAGAGGAGAATTTGACAAGATCTATGGCAGAGCAAGAAAGGAAAATCAGGTTTCTTAAGGCCCCCTCAAGGACTGGGCCATCCTCACTCTCCAAACCAATGAAACCCCTGGAAAGGGACACACTCAAACAAGCTTAACCCTCCATTAAATCAGTTCAGTTTCACTTGGTAATTTACCGTTGCAAGCAAAATCAATTTTAGCAAAGGTTAAACTAGTTCTGTCTGTATTAGGAGTTTGCACCATTTTAAATAAATTGATTTAAAATCAATTCACTTGATTTTGTGCAAATTTCTAATACAAGCAAAGGCATCACTAAGCTCAGTTCAGGCTTCAGCCAGTTGCTTGATTTATTTCCTTGCTGGTGCTTTCCCAAAAGACGCCAAATGCCAAATTTGGATGATAATTTTTTAAGGAATGATGAAATCTCCATAGTTAACCCAGCTTTAAATAGTGATCATTCTTTATAAAATCATTATACTCCTCCAAAAGGAAGCAGCATTGCCCAAGTTTTCTGGGCAGCACAGAAGATTCCAACTTGCTTTTCCCAAGCAACCAAAGGAGAATCAATACACAAAAAAAAAAAGCTTTTCATTTTTTTGTTCCCCATCCTGGGCTACTGCCCTGCCCTCTCCTCTTTGGTGGTCCAGGCTCAGATCATGAGCGGGTCCAGGCGTGGCTTCAAAGCATCTTTAGCATGATGAGGACTTAATAATAACCCATCTCTTCAATTCCTCCAAAGGTCTCTCTGAAATGAGGCCATGAAAGCACCCTATTGACTGCCTGTCCCATCACAGGGTGGAAAAAGGAATAAAAATAGCTTGAGATAAGTGCAGGAAAAAAAAAACAACCCACCAAAGTCCCCTCCCTTTGTCAAGCAGAAGTGACCTCTCATCCCATGAAGAATAACCCCCAGCAGACTGCCAAAAGCTTGGAAGAAGCAGGGAACCATTTGATTTTCACCCCCGTGGGCTGCATAAAACAGGGAGGCAGGACCTTTTGTGTGCATCATCATCTCTAACCCAAAAATTCCCAGAGTGAGGAGCCATGGAGGAGGCTGGGGGGGACAGCAAGGCAAGGGCTTGGATTGCAGTCCTAAGGAGCAGGGTGGGATGAGGGTGGAGGAGAACTGGGGTAGGAGAGCTCTACTCTCATCCCAAGTGACCTGAGACCTGGATTCCCCATTGCTATCCCTTGGGAACTGCAGGAACCACCTTGGCAAAGGTTTCTCCCCCAGCCCACGCTGTGGTGGATGACGTGATTCCCTGGAACAGCTCATTCTTCCTGAACTCTGCTAAACTCTCAGCTCTGTAATGCCTTGGGGCAGGAGGTGTCACAGGGCAATTGCATCCCTACTAAAATTTTATTGTGGATATAAAATTCCCCTGTATCAGCCTTAATTTTGTCAATTTTCAATTCCGTAGGACATTCCTTGGATGCTGAATTAAGTGAGATCCAGGAGCAAGTGCAGCTCAGCTCCCCTCCAGCACCAACCCTCCAGTGAGAGAAGTTGTGCTGCCCAGGGAAGCCTCATCCCTGGAAGTGTCCAAAACCAGGCTGGATGGGGGTGGAAAAACCTGGGACAGTGGAAGGTGTCCCTGGCCATGGCAGGGGAATGAGATGAGTTTTAAGGTCCCCCCAACCACTCTGGAATTTTATGAGTCTGTTCACACTGAAAAACACTTCAGAGAAGAACTGAGCATTTGGCAAACAAAACCCTGATCCCAGTGTCCTGGTCCTCTAAATCCTTCCACCTCTCCCATCCCCAGGCATTCCAAAAGGAACTATTTACAAGTGCAATATTTTATGGCTGAGGATGCAGGGAGTGATGTGCAGAGATTGGTTTTTCTTCCCCAGCTCTAAAAGATGGAGAGGAAAAGGATCAGAGAGGAAGGGAGAGGATTTGTAGATTTGGAGGAGGGAGCTGAGGGGAGGACAAGGTTGGAAATTTCCTCCTGGCAGCCCTTTTCAAGAAGAGTATTAGAATTTATTTTCAATTATACACAAGAATAAGCTGTCTGCAGTATAGTTAACTTTCAATTTCAACCAATTTTCGACACATTCAATCACAGATGCCTCAGTGATTAAGAATCTATGTTGCAAAACAATTCCCACTTTGCAACAATGCAATCAAACACATCTACAACTCATAACCCATTATCCAAGAGTTTTTCAGCTCATTGGGGAAGTGAAATGGGATTCACCAAGCATGCCCTTTTTTTACCCAGTGAGCCCCCAAGCTCATTTGCAAACAGAGCTGTGACTCCAAACAACCCACACGGGGACAGGGTTTTTTGTGGTTTGTGTTGCTTTTCCGCCCTCTCCGGAGAGGCTGAAGTGCAAGGCTGGGATGTGGGATGCTGTTGGAGAGGCTTGGAGCGGTATGGGAAGGCAGTGGGGGGCTGGAGGGGAGCTCTCCATCACCCATAAGGATGAAAGAATGGGAAAGGCTTTGGAAAAGGTGTCTCATTTGCAACTGTCTGCTTTTTCCCCACCTTTTTTTGTCTAAGAAGAATGCTGTGACCGACAATGGTAACATTGGTCACAATGACAATGGCAACAGGTCACAGCCAGCAACAGGCTGGAACCCCTCCCACGCTGGGCTTGGAGATGCCCCCTGCCTTTCCCCATCCTGCTGCTGCTCCTGGGAAGGAGAGGAGCTGCCCCAGGATTCACAGGGTTTCGGTGGCTACAGGAACCCCTGCAGCCCCAGGAAGCACCGGATAAACGGAGCCTTTCTGGGCTTCCCTAAAAACAGAGGCCTGACAAAATGTAGTGGTTCTCTTTATTGAAGGGCCTTCAGGTACATTTAGGGCAGACAAAGCCCCTCCCAGAGGCTGCACACAAAAAAGTGGACCATGGGTTTTCACACTTTTATAAGTTTGATCCATTTGCATTTTGGGGGTCAATCTTCCAATGACAGCTTCAGCTAATGAAGTCATTTACCCCAAGTTTGCTCCCCCAACTCCCTTTTGTTTCCATCTCTCAGGCCTGAGGCAGTGAGGTGTCCTTGATTGCCAGGCCTGGAGAGGAATTGTTGTGTCTGCCCAAAATGGGGAAGCAGCAGCTCACACTGTGTGTGGAGTTTGGAGGTACACACTAAAGAACTGCAGGACTGTAAAGAGATGAAAAACACAAAAGCTAAAATCCTAAGGCATCAATGCCACAGGAGCCATGATTTCAAACCCAAGATGTTTCCTCTCTAGAGACTATTTTGAGTAGATAAATATGATTTGGAGCTGCACAGACCCCCCTTCCAAATATTCCTGCTCCTAGAGGTGCCACTGTGCCCATCTGCTATTCCACACATGGAGCACCACAGTCCAGCCCCGCTCACAGGGACCTCTCCAAAGGCCATCAGATCCCTCCGGGAAGGGACACATCACAGCTAAAGATGCTGGGAATAGAAGGGCTCAGGCTGATGGGAGAGGAGAGGGAGGATTTTAAAGCTCTCTGAGCCTGGAGGAGAGGCAATAAAGCAGCTGAAGGAAATTACTTTCCTGGGTAAAGTGTCGTTTTGTCAAGACCAAAGTTCTCCCTGGGAACGAGTTGATTTTGAGTAAAAAACCATCAGGAACAAAAAAAAGATCTGTGAGGGACCAGGTGTTTGAATGACACACTTTGGAAAGGCAAAGTGGAAGTGCCACAAAACAGCTGCACAGACCTCAGATTGCCTCTCTGTGCTCTTACACTCTGTGGAAAGTGCACTGAAGACACCTCAAATTCCCTGTTTTGCCCTGATTTGGGATTTGGGATCCCTGGAAGCAGACAGATGTACCCACTAAGGGACACCTCTGGCAGAAGTTGGGCTCCCCATCCCAAGGGACCCCACGTGCACCCCCTGCACCAGCTCCTCTCTCCCTTTGATGCTGACAAATAACAATTTCAAACTGGGGAAGACACCTGGGAGAGCCCAGGCACTTGTGCTACAAGATAATTAGAGATTATTATAATCGAAATTTCATTGCCACATCAAACTGTGTCTTTTAGCATTAATTAATCTCCTCTCCCAGCCTCTGAGCACTCCCAGCTCCCGCGCTGTAGGACAGCAGCTTGTCAAACACACCAAAGACTTGCATCTCATTACCTTATCAGAGGGGGTGAGTGGGGAGCTGGGGAGCAGCACTGACACATTCCCCAGCACAGCCAGGGACGTGAGGACGCCTGCAAAGCCGCTCCTTGGATTGCAAACTTGTCAAACAAGGCACAGGAGGGATCTTCATCCCCTCACCGCACCCTCCTTCCTCTACCTCTCACCCCTCCTCGATAAAAGCAGGCCTGGCAAAGCTGCTGCTTTGTCCCACTGCACTGTGTGACCTTGAATAAACCATAAATGAGAGCAGATGACATCCTTGCAGGGCATGGAGTGTTCATTCCTTGCTCTCCTTAGGCTCCTAGAAGTTGGAGCAGCCATGCTGCTATCCCGGTTACGGTGTAAAAATTCCCCTTTAATATCCCGTTCCCAGCCTGGTGCACAAGCCTTCCCTCCTTCAGGAGGTTTGGGGAAGGTGTGAGGCTAAATCCAGTTTTCTACATGAGGTTCACAGCAGCTGCTGGATGAGACCAGGCAAGACTGACCTTGAAGAACCGAAGAAGCATAGAGAAGCTGGACCCAGCTAAGGGCAAATTCAGACCCTTTCCAAAAGCTCCCAGCACCTCTGAAAAAGCCCAAACCAAACTAAAATCCACCTTCAAGGGGAGAAACCTCAGCACAGGAACACACTGCATCCCTTTTAGCAGTAGCTGCAGGAATTGGGCACCCCAGCCCCCCCAAACCTGGCCAGGACTGTGTATATATTGGTGCCATGCATGAGGTGCTGTATGTTCTAGTCATTGATTCTCCACTCCTTCCACAGCTCAGCTGAAAATAAATATCCTCTCCCTTGTTTCCAGCTCTCCACTCCCCCTTTCCCCATTATTGGCTTTCTGACGGAAGGCTTTAATTTATTCCCCCTGCCATATCTTTGTGCCGCTGTTTCCCAGCGCCTTACACCATATATTACCCCCCGTCCTGTGTCATTTAACTCCACAAAGCACTCTGAGATACAGTTTGCTTGAAGGATGCTGGAGCCATTAATCCTGGTTCCACAGCCCTGCGGAATGCCCGTGGCATTGCCACTGTGCACGCACACAGCCCTTCTTCCTGGCTGCTTTTACAGCCACATCTCCACTGAAACCCACCCCCAGCCCTAATTTAACACCAACTCAGTAAAATCAAACCCCTCCTGGCCACTCATGGCTTCTCCCCATTCCTACTGCCCAGGCAGAACCTCGTGGGTGCAAATGGTCCAGGAGAGAGCTGAGCAGCTGGATCATGGCAAGCAGAAACCAGTATGGGGAGGGGAATACCAGTCTCCTTCATCCCAGAAAATGGGACAATGAGATGATGAAAAACACATCAGCCACAGCAGATCCTCTCCTCGGAGCCGCTCCGCGCCACGCTGCCTGCAAATTGCTCACCAGAGGGAGAGCTTTGATGAAAAATAGAAAGGGGGAAAAAAAATTTAACGGAACGAAAAAGTGCCATTTATTTTATTTATTTATCGGAATATTTCCACGTGGGGAGAGGAGGACGGGCATGATTATTCATGGGAATAATTCCACACGGCAGGCTCCGCCGGGGAACGCCGCCGTGGCGCTCGCATCCTGACACGTCCTTAGGGTGTATGGATTGTGCCAGAGTGAGAGATGAGAGAGAGCCCCTGTCTCAAAGAGCTGCCAGTCCAGCACAGCACCCTCCCGCCTCTGCCAAGCCAGGAATGAGCAACTCCAGCTGCAGGAAGCAGTCATGGACTCCACAGCTACCCCGGCTGGAAAAGGCAAACAAAACCCAACCCAAACCCTCGTGCTCCTGCTCAGCACAGAACAAACTTGATTTAAAATCATGTCTGTCTTCAGCATCACTGACACAACAGCAATCTGTGCCTTCCATGGCACTTTCCACATGTCTCCAGAACATGGAATGGTTTGGGTTGGAAGGGACCTTAAAACTCATCTCATTCCACCCCCTTCCACAGGCAGGGACACTTTCCACTGAAAGGGGGGATTGATCTCACCAGGATCAGGATATTTCCCTGTTGGTATGTTGCTTGTGGGGAAACTGAGGCACTGGGGCAGCAGACTGGTTTTCCCCAGGCCATGTGATGCTGGAGCAGCAGTGCTCTGGCTCTTGCCTGCTCCTGCTCTCCCAGGCTGCTCTGGAGGTGCTGCATTTCCATAACTCCTGGTTTTTCTGCTGCACGCACGGGAATTTTAACAGCCTTCCACTGGCATGGTGACGAAGCTGCAAGGTTGGTGGGGAGAGCTGATATCTTTCATTGGAGCAGCTGAGGCAGGTGGGAAAAGCCATTTTTATGCTGAAAACCCAGATCTGATCGAGCTCTGATGAAGGGATGCTGCATTTGTCCACCTCCTCTGGCAGCCTAATAAAACCTCACTCCCACCAACTTTTTAAAACAAGGAAGCAGCAATCAGCTGCCAGCCCTCACCTCCTCCATTCAAACATCCACAAAACCCCTTGGGATTTGGAAATACCTCCTTGATTTCCCAGAAACCTCACAAGCAAGAAACTATTGCAAGGCCCTGAATAATGGCATGACCTGAAATTCCTACTTGGATTCAAGCAAAACACTCAGAAATAGCTTTTTTTTTGGAGCTAGTGGGGATCAGTTTTTAGAATTCGTGGGAGAAAATGAGTTGTTTTGGAAGCCACAAGCACCTTGTTGCCATTCCTGAAGCCAGTATAATGGCCCACCTGGAGACACACTCCCCTGCACGCAGTTCAGCATTCCTGGGAAGAGGAAGGGAAGAAGTCTGAAGAGAGCTGGGTTTGCGGTTTACTTGTTTGGGTTTTTTTTTTAAAAATCACTATAATTTAAAGGCCAAAGCTCTAACGAGTGCACAAGGGCAAGAGGCGACAAATGCCTCGGTGAAAAATACAAAATTACCATTTTAATGGATGAGTGTTGACTCCCTGGGTCTCCCTGGGGACGCCTGTTTGATTTCCTCAGCTTGTTAGCACAAGGATTTGACACAGGCGATTAATGCTGAGTTCATTAAGGGGGGGTGAGTGCTTTTTTTGCTTTTCCACTGGATTCAGCATGGGGGAAAAGGCTGGGGGGAAAAGGGGATCAGCGGTAGGGAGCTCCTGCCCTTGAGGGTGCAGAGATTGGAAGCAGCTCATCACACCAGTGCCCAACAGCATCAGCTCCAGAAATGCTGCTCATTTCGGAGCTCAAGCTTCAAATCTCTGCCCTCAGCATCCTCACATCCCAGGGATGGGAGGAATTGCCCTCCTTTGCACCCTCCACTGTCACAACAGAGACCAGCTTTGATCCCAAAGCCTGAAAATAACCAACCTCCATATTCCCTGGAAAGACCCCAGCTCTGCAGAGGGGAGAAACTGAGACAGAGTGCTGGGAAGGGCTGACCTTGCCCACGGGCACCTGGAGCACCCGTGGCAGAAGCCACTGTTGGAGCAGAGTCACCAGCCACAGGGACACACATCTGGCCCTTGCCAGAAGGGCAAGGCAGGCACTGTGCCCACGGCTCTGCCATCCCAAACTGCTCCCACAGAGGGATGGATGTAGGGGGATGGATACAGGGGGATGGATGGATGCAGGGGGATGGATGGATGGATGGATGGATGGATGGATGGATGGATGGATGGATGGATGGATGGATGGATGGGCTGCAGAGGGATGGATGCAGGGAGATGGATGGGCTGCATCCCTGCTCTTCCCACAGGCACTCACAGCACAGCTGCTGTCCCCAGCCACGAGCGTCAGTCCAAAGGGGAAAATCAGCATCCTTTAGAAGGATGGCAGAGCAGTGCCAGCCAGAGCCAGAGCCTGTGCCAGGCCTGTGCCACGACTCCATCTGACACTGCAAGGTCAGCTCCTGTCCCCTTCCCACCAGCCACAGCACCTCAGCTCCCAGGGGAAGCCCCCTCTGACACAGCTGGGAGATTTCAGAGCCTTTGGAGAGAAAGAGCAGGCAGGGCTGAATCCCCCTTTCCCAGGGGACACTTGGAGAGCCAGGGCTGCCTGCCCTGAGCCAGCAGCTCTCAGCAGCCCAGCTGCCTGCTTCCCCCTTCCTCCTGATAAAGTCTCTGCTCAGCAAGAGCAGTTTGTTTGGGGTTTTTTTGTTGAGGAAGCACAAGCAGAGGTGGAAGGTTAAGTCCACTCCGGTGCTCTTTGCTAGCTCTCCGGCCGATTTGGCAGATGAATTCCTGCACAACAGGCAGCTTTGAGGAATGAATGCAGCTGGTGCTGGCTGGCTGTGCCCTGTCCTCTCCCCCTGAGCTGAACACAAGGCTGGTGATCTGCAGAACCATGAGCTCCCCTTTCCTGCACCCCCAGGAGCCCCCCACCCGCCACTGATGTTCCCACAATTTCACCACGGGATGTAGGTCCACTGTTTTCCACCTCTGCACCAGAGAGGAGCAGCAAGGCAGTCATGGGGAAGAAGTGGCTGCAACTAAAAAATGAACTATTGTTCATTTTTCTTTTAAAAATAAAGCCCTTCCTCCCTTTCTCTGGCTCGTTCCCATTAATCCTCTCTCCTCAGGGTTTTTGGCTAAGTGCTGCTCCCCAGGCATGGGGCTGTGATTTTATATCCCATCACCTGGGGCAGGGAGCTGGGAAGATGCTTCCCAGTCACAGCTGTGCCCTGCCACATCAGCTCATGTCATGGAGCCATTGCTAAACCATCACCAGCTTCCTGCAGAATTTCCTCCCCCTGTATTCCCCAGATGCCCACAGATCTCTCCAGGTCCTCCAGGGAGCATGAAGACGTCACTGGCTGCAGTGATTCCTGGTTTCTCTCCCAGCTGGAGAGGTTTTTATTTTAGGCAGGCTATGACTTTGTGCTTCACTCTGTATTTTGCAGCACTCTGCCAGTTTGGGCTGGGCTGGAGTTTCTGGCTGGGGTTAAACCATGGCACAGAGGGGATGGACACACTCCCAGAGCTGGGATGTTCCAGGAACACCACTGGCCAGCTCACCCCCAAGCAGCCCTGCTCTGCCAGTCACAATGCATTCCCACTGGGGAAAACTCCCCTCTGCAAGGCTCTGTGTCCTCGTAGCTCTCCTGCAAGGATGGCAGAAGAGGTGGTGCTGGGATGGTCTGGGCTGGCTTAGGGAGGGAGGCAACCCCCACCTTGCACCTGGACACAACACAGATCCCCAGGGAAAGCAGAGGAGGGAGCGTCTGACAGAGCTTCCAAAATCCTGTGACTAATGAGGATAGCCAGGATGGAGAGGGACAAGGGGCCCCTCACGCTGGGGATGCAACCAGCAGCCCCAGCACAAAGATTGGCTCTGCTGGGAGAACACCAGGATCTGAGCCTGTGCATCTCAGGTAGAGATGCACAAACCCCCTTGGAGCAGCCTAGGGCAGGGGGAGGTGTCCCTGCTCATGGCAGGGAGCAGGACTGAGATGAGCTTTAAGGTCCCTTCCAACCCAAACCATTCTGGGGTTCTGTGAAACACCCATTTCACCCTCAGCTCTGCCCAAAACCCACAAACAATGCCCAAGCTCTCCTCAACCCACAGCTCCCCAGGAGCTCGGTTTGGGGCAAACTGGAATCCACAGCCAAGCTCAGAGGGGCAGATGCAGGCTGGCACAGCGGGCTGGATGCAGGAAAGCCCTGGTGACAAATGGCATCAGCACCATGACACCAATTAGCTGCTCTGCGAGGTTAAGACAATGCGAGTCCCGTCCCTGCCAGACAGAAGATGCCAAGGGAATGTGTTCTGAAAGGTTTGGCCTCCTTAGCATCTCTCCAAAGTAATTCCACTTGTAACTCATAAAGCTTCCCCAGCCGACTGCACGGGGCTTGCCAGCTCCTGGATGAGACAGACATTTGTATGAGATATACAAAGCCATTTAGCTGTTCAAAAGCTATCAGCACTTACATGCAAGGTTGAAGCAGGACAGATTCTGCTGTATTCAGGGCATCAAAGGGGATTATCCAGGAAATGATAACAGATTTTAATTTAGATCCTCCAAGATGGGTATTGGGGCTGGGCAGGGAGAGGTAGAGAATGAGAAGGGGGGAGGTTGTAAGGCAGGGAGGGGGAGAAAAGAAAAATAAATAAGCAAGGAGAGATAGCTGATCACAAAAGTTGTGTCCACATGTTTACCATGCTGACCACGGAGCTGTCACTGCCACGTCGTCATCCCTGCACCCACCCGTGCTCCTTTTCCCTAATCCTTCACAATTCCAGGCTGAACACTGAGCTGCAGCCCCTCCACTCCAAATATTGCCATTTTCCGAGGCACAGTGTCTACTCCTGCTCAGAGCTATTTTTTTTCCAGGCAGGAGAGGAAGAGGCTGCCCATCGGGCTGTGACTCCGGCTATCAGACAGTCTATCAGCGGCTTCTGGGTACATTAAGCTCTCCTTTGCAGCGAGATCTCAATATTCCTGTCCTCCCAGCCTGATTTTCCATGCAGATTTAAAGAGCTTTACACAATGAACACCTCTGCATCTCAGACACGCTTGCGTTTATGTATTTTATCTAATTTGAGGGGCAGGGTCTGAGGCTTTTCACACAAGGGAGGGATGGATGGATGGATGGATGGATGGATGGATGGATGGATGGTGGATGGATGGGTGGATGGATGGATGGATGATGGATGGATGGTGGATGGATGGGTGGATGGATGGATGGAGGTACCTCCAGAGATGCTCAACATCAGCGCTCTGTGAGTTGCTTTTTAGAGATGCTGCAGGCCCAGCTCAAATTTGAATACTCCCTCAAAATCAAAACATTTCATTAAAACCCTAAAAGCAGCAGCTTTGTCTTTTAAACTGTTTTAATTGAGGATACATGGCAACTCCTTCCAGATTGAGGAATAGTTTAAGTCAATCCCAAGCCTTGTTTTCTTTTTAGAAGCAGCTCCTTGCTTCATGTCCTCTCCTGCCACATGGCTTCTTTGCAGGTTTTGCCTTTCTATTTCCGACAGTCCCAGATGGGATCTATGAATAAAACTGAAGAGGAGCTGGAGATTGGCTCCGAGTCATTAACGCAGCAAATATAGACTCAGCTCCAGATCTAAGGCATGGGGGGGAGGGGGAGGAAAAGCTCCCACCTCTCGTCTCGAGGAGGGATCCGGGCTAATGTGGAATGACGTATCCCTGCCAACATTAACGGAGCAGAGGGGACACTTCTTGCCCTTTAATCCCCAGATCAATTCACTGTACGCAGTGGATATACAAAATGCCTCTGGCTATGCATGACACAACTTTCCTCTCCAAAATGCTCATCTCCTGAGGCTGCTCTTGGAGAAAAAGCTCAAATATCCCAAAGCAATCTGTTCAGTGACCTGTATCTCTTTCCCTGTGGAAAGATGTTTTATACATGGAGTTCTCTAGGAATCAGGTCCCACAACAACAAATTCAGCCTCTGGTTTGACCTGGTCTGCCAAGAGACCTTTCATCACACTCATCCCCAAAACAACTGCAGGAATGTGGCTGGCTTGGAGAGGAGATATTTATACAAGAGGACAAGAGGATAACTTGGAGTTATTTTTAGTCACATTGATCAAAATCCTGGTAATTTGGTCAAGAAAATTTTTTGGGACAATTTCTCATCCTTCATTATACAATTGAGCTGGATGGATCAGGGATGGATCAAGCCCAATAAACACACTCAACATCCCCCCAAAAACCCAAATTCCCCCCTTTCCCAAGCCAACACTCAGGACAGGTCTGTGAGCATGCACTCAGGTTAATAAAACAACCCAAAACTAAGAGGGATGAGCCAAGTGTGACAACTTGGCTGTCACCAACCCCACGAGCACAACCTGGAGGGAGGACAATCCTTCTGCTTTCAGGTCATCCAGGCTGACCTGATCAGGTCAACATTGCAAGACCATCAACTGATGAAAACCTCTGAAAACCATGGCAAAAACCCACTCACACTTCAGCCGTGTCATCCAGAGACAAAATCCCTCATCCCTGCACCCCCACTGTCTGTCCTCATTTCTCCTTCTTGCAATTAAAGCAATAAATAAAGGTGAAGGAATCTCATTCCATTTTTAAGGCAAAAAGGAATGAAAACAGAAAGTGAAGGGCACCGCTGGGAGGGAAGGGGCTGTAATTAAACCCTCCCCCTCTTTATGTTTTCGCTGTTTTTCTGAAGGCCTGACTAAAACGCCCTTAAAACCTTCCACCACAAAAGCAGGAAAAAGACCCCCCCTTCCCCTCCCACCACCCGCCACTAAATGGAATGAAATGGATTTTTCAAATGTCATGCTAGTATCCACTTAATAATACATTTTCCTATAGACAGGACAATAATATATATTTTAATCACTTTTCTACAGGCAAATAAACGGCATGGAAGCCTGGCCTTCACTGGCGCTTGGAAATTATGAATTTTTCAATAACCTTTTCTATTATTCATCCCGTGTTATTCCGTAACATTTCTATGTGAGGAATGTGCTTGCCAGACACTTTATGAATCTCTTCTTTTATTTATTAAACAGCAAGGTGTCTCCCTGAAACCCCTCCTCCCTCCTCTGGAAAGATGTCAGCGGAGCCTGAGCAAGACTTAAGACATAGATAATTACACCTTGGGTCATTAATAATTTCCCCTCTGTAAGAGCAGCCACGTGAGCAGCTCCTGGGATGCAGCTGGCTCAGCCTCAGGTGGGTTTGGGGGCAGATGTCAGGAATAAAATCCAAAGTTTAGGGTTGAAGACAATGGGGTGGGCTTCAGGGGTATGTCCTATAAAAGCATCTTTATATTGGGAGGGATTCACCAGTGGCACAGCACAATTCCCTGGGCTCCGGTAGGGATGAGCCAAATTAGAAATCAAGGCTGTGTCCATGGATTTTGGGTTTGGGAGAAGCCAACTCTGCATCCCTGGCTCCTATGGGCACCCTCCATGAGGGTCTGCACTGTGTCCTGCTGGATTGGATGGCCAGAGGCCAAAAAAAAGCCTTTTTCACACCAAAACACCAGTGCCCCACTGTCCCTCATCATTTACATAGTGACCTGCTGCAGGAACGACCCCGTAAACAAAAACAAAGTCCTTTTTTGTGAACGTGTCCCCCTCCCCTGAGCAGAGGGACCAGCGCGTGCCCCGGCTTTGCCGGGACGTTGGTGCCGTGTATGGCACAGGAAGGGATCAAACAGGGAAGCACCACTTCCAGCACCTAATACCAGCTCAATTACGGGATGATTTCTGTGACTTACGTCCCTGCACAACGCAGAGAGCTCAGCAGCTGACGGCAAAGATCCTCTGATGCGACCCAATTAGGAATCCAGATCCGACACTCGAGCGCCGAACGCACGGCAAAGAGAAAAAGCAAAGGAGACGACAAGGAAGCAGACCTGGGATTAATCTGAGTGCTGTGCTCGTGGATACCCATGAGGTAATGGTTAAAAAGATTCATAATTTGAAGGCAATGACCTCGTGGGGGAAGAGTGGGGGTGCTCTTCTTGCAGCAAGCGGGACCTTATTATTTTGCAAATGACATCTCCATCATGAGGCAGAGCCTCTCACGCTGAAATACAGATGAATAAATGATACATGGAGGAGCTTTATGCAGATTCTTGGTGGAGATAAGAAGAAAAGGAAAA
>VZRH01005449.1:369495-390869 GCA_013397555.1 Urocynchramus pylzowi | reverse complement strand
TAAGAAGAAAAGGAAAAAAAAAAAAAAAAAAGACAGAAAATTAACGCATAGATTTCCCGAAGTGTTTCCCTTCCCATCCTCAAGGTTCAGATAGCAGCGCCACATGGGAATTTAAAAAAAAAAAAAAAAAAAAAGTAAAATAAAATGATCGAAAATACTGCCTGGAGCTCTGCACTTAAGAAAGAAGGAGAAGGAATTTTAAAATGGGATGCCAGATCTAAAAGCAGCTTTGGCAGCACAGCTCAAAGCAGCCAGAGCATCCCTAGGCACGGTCCTGGTTCAGCATCTGGGGGCCTTATCCCACACACGGAGAGCTGGAGTTCATGGGACCAGCCAGACTCCAATCCAAGCCATTTTTTCCTCAATATCTTTCGTTAGCTGATCCCTCCTGCCTGCCACAAGGACAAGAGGAAGGACATCGCCCTGGTCTGTGGCCAGGAGCCTGTTCCATACCTGTTCAAATACTGATAACTCCTGCTCCAGCTGCCTCAGGTGGCTGTGGGCTGACACTTGGCAAAGGAGTTCACCGATAACTCCTTGTAATCAGGCTTGGAAAACAGCCCCACTGAACCCAACAAAAAAATAGATTAAAATTCAAAAAAAAGCAACTGTGAGAAAAGGCCGGTGACAGAGACTGTAATGGATTTTCAGGGGCGGGAAATGCTTTTGGTTCAACTTTTTGTTGTTGCAGCAGGGGGCTGGAATTGGAGGAATTGATTGCAGGGCACGGATGCAGCTCAACATGCCGAGGCCAGTGTCCCTGCTCCAGGGGCCTTGCTAGACAGCCTCCAAGGAAAAAAATCATTCCTCTATTGTTACTGATACTGTGATAACGTAGGGAATCCACGAGGCAGAGGCAGCATCCTACCGCAGGAAAGAAACTCAAATAAAATAAGGAAAATCTCTAGGAAATTCATTTTTTTCTATACCCTGAGGATGAGGAGGAGAAGCACAGAGAAACATCAGCTAGGTGCCATGCCCAGGATGGCAAAGGTCATGCCTGAAGCACAAACCCTGCAGGTTTTATGCCAGGTGTGACCATGGGCAGTGAATCCCAGTGCCCTCATTAGCCAGAATTCCTATTTCTTGCCCAGCGCTGGTTATTTTTAAACCTGCACATCTCACATGAGCAGAAAGCCCAGAAGATGGGCAGCTCCAGTCAGAGAAGCAAGATCCATGGACAATGGCACCATGGAAGGGATGAAGGGACAGGAGAGCAGGGCTGGGACAGGATAATGTGAGAAAGGATGAGCGCAACAATCCTGGGGTTCAGTGTGGATAGTGAGCACCAGAACTGTTGCAAGACAGCCAGGAATCTTGGGGATTCCCAGCTCCTGTGAGGGAACTGAGGCACTGGCACAGGTTGCCCCAAGAAGCTGTGGTTGCCCCATCCCTAGAAGTGTTCAAGGCTGGGTTAAATCAGGGTTAGGAGATGGATGGGGTTGGATTAACCTGGTCCAGTGGAAGGTGTCTCTGTCCATGGCAAGGGGTAGGAATGAGATGAGGTTTAAGATCCATTCCAGCCCAAACAGTTCTGGGATTCTGTGATTGTATGACCCATGATTAGCAGGGTTGGGAGGAGGGAGCAATTGCTTAGGGGAGATTTCCAGGTGGAGAGAAGGGGTGGCTCAGAGAGAGGAGAAGGGACCACCATCCTCATGCACTCCTTTGCAGCACCATCAGCATGGAAGGCTGACCTGACTTTCCCAATCTCACAGGAATTTCTGGACTTAAGGCAGAGGCTCCCAACTGCACCCACCTCTGCAATTCTGCCAAAAGCACCAAAATTGAGGTCACCCAGACCCCAGTCCATCACCTTGGATCCCTGTCTTTGTCCTTGGCATAAAGGTTCTGGCAATCAGGTCCAACCCCCGCTGATGGGAGGCAAGGGCTTTTTGGACCTTGTGAATCTCGTGAGAACCAGAATCTCCAGTAAAATGGAACAAAGGTTGCTCTGGCCAACTTCTCCAGAAGGATCCGGTGGGTTTGGCTCAGTGTAGGTACCAAAAGGAGCAGCCACGTTTTCCAATGTCCTCAACAAGTTGGCTGCTGAGCCTCCAAAATTCAGGAATTTGTCCAGCAATCCAAGTGGAGCATTTTGGGAAACACAGACTGAACTAACCGCTTGGAAAACAGTTTCCAAGTCTCTCCGAAGCTTTCCCCTGAAATGACAGCTCCAACTTTTTAATGGCACCCAAAGTATTTTCAGCCTGGTTTCCTGAGGAAATGAGCCTTACACACCGGCAGTGCCTGCCCGGCTGTTTCCTTTCCCCATCTCCAGTGATTTCTAAACCTTATAACCCATTTCAATAAAATCTGATGGAAGGACACATTTATCTCCAAGATACAAGTTTGGGGAAAATAGGGAACTAGTCAGATGAAAGATACTATTAAAGCTTTTACCCAGAGAAAGGCAGCACTGTGAATTCAACTTTTTTTAAGCATCAGAAAATCTAGCACGAGTTTGCTCTCGAGACACAGGCACAGGGATCCAGGAATAATTATTTCTGCTGCTCATGGAAGTAGCTGTGTGTGTTTTTTATATGTATGAAATCAACACTAGAATATTTGCCTGGATAAACTAATCGAAATTGCTTGTTGGATGAGTTCACTGGCTATAAAACCCTGCAGTTACAAGGTATAATTACAGCAGCTTTTATTTTCCTCAACAAAAAAAGTCTTCATTAAAACAGAGTTAAGGTTGTAAACAGATCATTAATTTACAACAACATTATCAGATGGGTTACAGTTATTAAAAGAGCACACACTGAAGAGCCAGAAAACCAAGGAGTGAAGGTTAAAACCAGCTGAAATTCGGAAAGCTGAGTTTCACAAATATCCCAGCCCCAGCCTGATCAGTTGCAGGGATATTGCAGCAAGGACACCTGGAGAGATCTGCATTATGGATGGGCTGGTGGGAGGCCCAGCAATGCCGGAATGCTCCGGGAGCAGGCACGGACACAGAGCTTCCCAGGAGACCTCTGGAGACCCGGAGATGCCAAGATCTGGTCTAGGGGAAGATGTCCCTGCTTGCATCAGGAAGCTGGGACAAGATGGGCTTTAAGGTGCCTTCCAACCCAAACCAGTCTGGGATTCTCTGATTTGCCCCACTGAGCACCACAGGGACCCCAGGAGGCTGAGCCCCACCCTGGATGACTCCTCCTGAGACCTTTTTGGGCTGCAGCTCATCTCACAGGGATCATACCCCAAGGCACTGAACCCAGAGGGGTCTGCCCAGCTATCCCAGCCCTACCTGGAACCCTCGGGGTGCCCAGGTGTGCCCCAGAGCAATGACAGCCACGGGGACCACATCAGGGGATGCCCAGCAAAGCCACCCTTCTCTTCTGAAGGGAAAGCTCATTTAAACCCTGTATTTGGACAGCAAAGACCAACAGCACCATGGAATCACGGTGAGAAGGACCAGGATGGGATTTCACCCAGGAGCTCAGGACCTGGCACCTGCCTGTGCTGCTCCATTCAGGCAAAGGTCTCCTCTGGGCAGCAGAGCAGAGCTAACAGCAAATGAAGGAGAGCAAACACAGAGGGGGGATCACAAGAATTCAGAGAAAATTGGGGTTTTCAGTTGTTTGCTTTCCCTCTCAGCCTCGGGTTTGCATTCCTTTTATCCCTTACTTTTATTGTAAGTACAGAGTATTAGCTGTCTCTCAGTAGCTCCTGAAGGAGCCAAGAGCTGGAGTGATGGACCCAGCAGGGAAGGGGCAAGCATCCCACGTGTCTCCAGCTCCAAGAAAATCTGTGATTTGGTGTCTTGCCATGAAGCAGGATACAGGCACAACCAATTCCCTCACAGCCATGACTTGAGGCCCCCTTTCTTCCCTTGAAACCTGCCCCAGGTTTGCTTTCAGCACAGCGAGTGGAGAGGGAGAGAGAGAAATACAATCGTGGAAAACCTTTTAAAGCCTGCACAGCTCTCCCTTGATAGCACATTGTTAAAAGGGATGTTATTGCGAGGGGACACTGTGAATCCATACAGTCAATGCTCCAGAACTTTAGTGGCAAAACAACTCAATAGCCTCAATTGACTGCATGAAATTCTATCATTTTACCACTAGAAAAAAAGAAGGCAGGAAGAAAAAAAAATAAATAAGAGACTACATTGCATTTGTCTTTCGTTAACTCCCTGGGCAAGAGCATCTCAATCCCTGTCCTTAGCACAATGTGAGCCAACTCCTAAGTGGCTCCAATAAAAAAACAAAAAGCCAAATACATCCCAAATGCACTCCCACACTCCAGAGCAGCTCTCCTGACTACCCCAAAAAGAACAGCCTCGGCAGTATAAAGACACAGCATCAGCCTCAGGCAGCTGCCTTGATTACCACCTTGCCTCTGATGAAGATGACGCGGGATATGATTAAAGATGCTCTGAAAAGACACACAAGTAATAGAGGAGAACTTTTTGCCTCCTTTCCCCAGCTAGGTCACTAGGTGTTCCTCCTCAGCAGCTGATTTCTTATTCCAAATTTGTCCAGACCCTGCTCTTCTTCATCAGCTGAAGAGCTCCAAGGCCGCCGGCGCCTCAACTGCTCCTCTCCTGCTGATTGGGCTTTGTGGCTCTTGGGAAGCTCTGCCTGATGGCAGGAATCTGTCTGCACCCTCCACCAACTGGTGCTTAAAGGGGCTCCAAGGCATCATGGAGGGTTCAGAGCATCACAAAGAACCAGCAAGTATTACTTTTGTAAAGCAAAACCCCTGCTTAGCCTCTTTCCCCCCCTTTTTCTCATGCTGTACACTCAGGAATTCAGCTGCTTTCGCCACAGCCGCTCGGAAAGATGCCAGCCACCCCGAGCTGCTCTCAGCCCATCCCCATGAGGATGAAAAGATGTTTTTATTTCGGGGAGTGCAATCCAGCAGGCAGGTCGGGGGGCTGAGAGAGCAGGCAGGCGCCTGGCTGCCTCCCCACACTGCAGAGTGACTTTGGGAAGTCATCGCGCTCCGCAGGGTCCCCTCCCATTTTCCTTCTCTCTGCCCTTCTCTGCCATCTGACACACGGGCTGTTTCCTTGTCCCCCGTCCAAGCCCCAGCCGCCGCAGCGCTCCCTGCAAATGCTAATGAGCAGTGCCATTGCAACCTGGACGTGCAGGGCTGAACATCTGTGCTTCCACAGAAACCTCTGGATTAGGGCTGGAGGGATGGAACAGCACAGCCAGCAGGGCTTTGCCTCAGTCCCAAACCATCCTCTGCACTTAGAGCTGCCCACCCCAAAATTCCCTCTCCATTCCCATCCGTGTCAGCCCATATTCCACCGAGACAGCGCGGGATGAGCGCAGGGATGCCAGGAGGGACTGAGCCGACTTGTGCAGCCTCCTCTGTGCAAGGCAGCACCTGCTGGGATGTCTCATCACAGCCAATTGATATTCTACTGAGCATCTTTGGAAAAATAATCTGCAAACAAGACGCTGCAGGCTATAAAATCACTCCCTCTCCTTCGCTTTAGTTCGCAGCTTAATAAAAGCATAACACAAGGTAGCCGAGGAAACCGCCGCACTTTGCCCAACCACATCATCCCTTTGTGTATTATTAATCGGTTTCAAGTTGTACCACGGTTTCCTGGGGTGGGAAGGAGAAGGGGGCTCTGGGTGTGGAGGAGGCTTGTCTTTCCCTTTCAAGATTCGCTGCTAAAAGTCTCACTTAACAGAGCAGCGGAGAAAGAGAGTGGCACTTACAACTCTGGCTCCCCACGATGCTCACGGTGAGGATCGATAGGAGAAATCATTTGGGGTTTATCTCTGCTGAAGGACACAGGAGCAGCACTGAAATGGAGAAGTTTCAGACAAATTGGGTGGAAAAAGCATTGTTGGGAAAATGGGGAAAACACACCAATTTTTGAGAGCGGAATGGGGCCCTAAGAGGCACCTTGGTATTTTGCAGTAGATGTCTCCCACCCAAAGCTTTCCAACTCTCCCTTGCTTCTTAAAATCATGGAATTCAGTTTGGAAAAGACCTCTAAGATCTTTCTGGGTCCCTGATGGGTTTGCAACAGCTCAGTGCAGGTGTCTCCTCCCTGATCACAACGCATCACACAGGAAAATTAATTCTGATGTCTGCAACCTGTTCCCAGACTTCCACGTGGGTTTGGTTTCAGGCACAGGCAGAATCCTCTCCAAATGCTCCCAGGATGGAATCAGCAGCTCCCTGGATGCTGCAGAGCGTATTGGAGAGCGGCGCTGAGATGCTGAGTGCTCCCATCTGTGGATTTCTGTATCACCTGGATGAAGAAGGGTTTTATGGTGGGGAAGAAAGGCACGGAGCATCCATCAGAGCCCCAGGAGCTGCACAGGCAGGAGACCAACAGGCTGCTGCAGAGGCCTCTGATAATTTTTCCACTCCCACTAAAAAAGTACAATATATTGTCTATTCGGGAGCAGTTTAAGTTGGTTCATTTCACACAGTAAATTAACCTGATTTCTTTAATAGGGGATTTTTATTTGGTGTCAAGCCCCAACTGTTATCCCAAACCCTGCGCCCTGGGACTCCAGCTATTAAACCTTCTCCCTGGACACAGAGCTGGAAGCGCTGCTGGGGCAGCAGGTTTGGTGTCACTCAGAAATAAATGGCTCAATCATTTCTAAACATCCTGGCCATTTACTGCTGCCACCTGACCCAAGAGGTTTCTTGAAGCAAAGCTGCTTTTTAGATTTACCAAATGAAAAACAAGGTATTGGAAACCCTCCTGGAGTGCAGACCCTTCCCAGGCTCCTTTGGGGATGCTGAGGGCAGCTCCACACATGGAAATTCACTGTAGGATGGGATAAAACACTAAAACTCCTTGAATTCACTGGCCAGGGAGAAAATCAAGGTTTTCTTTTCTGGATGGGCTCGGTCCCAACTTCCTTTCACAAGGCTGCTGCAGTCCACATGGGAGCTCAGCTCCTGTGCTGGAAATTGGTCTCTCTCTGCACCAGGGATGAACCACAGGATGTGGCCAGGCTGATCTAGGTTGGGCAAATAACAGCACGGACCCAGAAGTCCAATTGCTCCCCCACTTCTCTTCAGTGGCTACTGGGGCTCCACAGCCTTTAACAGGACCAGAATCAGTGGCCAAGCTGGGAGTCACCAGCCCTCACTCCACCAGCAGAGAGGCACAATCTCTTGGGATTAAAAAATACCCTGAGATGTTTAATTCCTGAGGGGTGAAGAGCAGCCCTTTGGCAGTAAGGATGTAGTAATTTTTTTAACTCCCATGGAAAATGCCAGCTCAACGTGGCACCCACAGCACCAAGCAGAAACTGCCTGCAAGGCAGAGCCCAGCCCCAAAGGCAAAATTCCCCCTCTCCAGTTAATCCAGTGCCCTTCCTGCCCCCTCCCTCCTCCACAAAGCCTCCCATCCCATCCTGGCAGCTGTCACCTCGGAGTCCAACCGCTCTGCTCCAATCCACGCCTTGTTAACCAGGTGACAAATGCCCCCAGCTAATTTTTCTCCTCTCCTCTATCTGGGGTGCCGCTGACATTTTGATATTTCCCGCTGAGATTATCCTTCACATAATGAATTTTCTCCCCAGCCCCTCCTTCCCTCGCGCCTTTTGGCTTTGCCGGCGCGCACTCTCTCTCAACTCTGCCGACTCCAGGAGCATGCCCGACACAAGATGAATCGCCCGGAGACTCCTGGTGCATCCTTCTTTACACTTCACATCTTCCCGGCGCCGATGAGAAATGGGTTTTTTCCTCATCCATCATAAGTCAGCGTGACAAGGCTGTCGTTCCCCGGCACGGCTTCGCTGTATCATGCGCCTCTCCGTCCCGCTCGGCTGAGCAACCCGCTTCCCTGAGAGCATCTGGGACCTCTCCGAAGTGCTGTCGGTTGGATCGGGAATTTGGGCACTGACAAAAAGTTATTTCCGAACATTTCCAGCCTCCAAATTGCTCCCTGCCTCTTGGGCTGTGCCCCACTAAGATCCTGCACGGCTCAGGCTGTGTTAATCCTAAGGAGGACTCGCATGGAAGGGGAAACTGAGGCACAGAGGAGCTTTGTGGCTCCCATGAGGTCTGACTGTGAGCCAGGAACAGCTATTCCACAAATTCTGTGCTTTTTATTCCAGAGCTGCTTCAACAACCAAACTCCAGACCTGAGCAATGGCATCAAAACTAAAGGAATAAAAAAGATCAAATTGTCAATTCTCATCTCTTCAATAAACTCCAAGTGTTTCGCTTCAATTTTCCTCCTGTAGCATCAGTCAAAGAAATCAGAGGATTCTGCCTCAGGTACAATTTGATATGGATACTTCCCTCTTTTTGATTTGGGATGTTTGTTCCCTCAACTTCCACTTACTCAGAATTCCTCTCAGGTCTGGAATAGAGGGAATTTGGAGTGGGGGAATCACCCTACTATGAATTCAGCCAACACAAAGCCCAGCAGAAAGCTGGAATCTCCTGCCAAGGTTAGGAGCAACCTTCTGCTTTCACTTCCTGCTGAGCATCCAATCTTGGGAGCCAGTTTGTGAGTCTGGCAGCAGCACCAGGTGGGGAGTTGGAGTGAGGATGTCAGGGAAAACAGGGGGAATCAGAGGCAAGCAAGGGTCAGACGGCTCTGTGCTGCCTGCTGCCACCTGACCCTGCATCCAGCTTGTTTCCATGACAATAGCAGGTAGCTTCACTCCAAGCCATCAAAAAGAAATGGGATGGAAAGCTGTCCAACAGAGACTGAGAAGTGACAGCTCAGCCATTGGGACCAGACCCCCACCAGCAGCTTCCCTCTCAACTCTACTGTCCATGCCCAGATAAATTCTTGCATTTTGAGGTTTTCCCTGAAAACAGCAGCAATGCCTTGATGGTGATGGGCCTGCAGCCCTTCCCATGCCAGATCCCTACAACACCTGCTCCCTCAAGAGAGGCACGTGCAGTTTGGAGAGCCAGGAGCAGAGGAGGAGCATCCCTGAGGCTCCTGGCAGAAGCAGGGAAGGGCTCCCAGCCCGCCCTCCTGTCATTCCAAGACAAGCAGCTCAGCCGGGAAAAGAAGATTTAACTGTGTTTGCTTCAAAACCCCAAAATGAGTTCCCTCCCATCTGCCGGGAGAGATTGATCTCCTAAATCAGCCGTAAATCGCCCGGAAACTCCCTTGGAGCACTTAGGCAGGAGAGGGATGAGGCCAGGAATGGTGTGCTCTCTTAGGTTCACATCCTGCAAGGACACTGCCTGGGAGCAGGTAAATTATCCAGCTTGGATATAATTACTTCAGCTAGTTAATTAATTTTCTGATTTCTTTTATCTGCAGGTAAAGATCTTTCCACCCCAAAACGAGAATCCCAGATCCCCAGTTCCTTATTCAGCTTCCTGAATAATGTTGACTCAGCATTACCACAAGGAGGAGACCCCTCTGCCATCACTGAGGTCATGGATACCCCCAGGACAAACTTTGCACCTACTAAATGTCACTTTTGGGCACTGGACAGCCCCACAGGGGAAGAGGAGCCTCTTGCAACAATGATGGAAGTAGTAAAATGAAGAAAATTCGGAATAAATAGTGGACATCCAATATCATGTGTGTTTGCAGCCCAGCCAAACCCAAGATATCCAACTGCCAGTACTTCAAAGGTACAAATGTGAGGTTTAGAGATACAGAGATACAGAGACACAGAGATATAGAGATATAGAGACATATATAATCTTTTTTTTAAACTCTCAGGCTCATTAGTCCAGTTCAAGCTGTGTTGCTCCACTAGAAAGGCTCTGATGATGCCAGTTTTATTCCCTACTGGTACCTTAGTTTTTCCTTTAATTTTTGCAAGTTGAAGTTTTCAAAGAGAACTGCTTAAAAGTCCCTTTCTATAAATCCATTTTAACTAATTCCATGCAAACCCATGGAAGGTGTTCTCAGTATTGTTGATCCCAAACCTTCAGCAGGAGTTTAGTCCTCAAAAACCAGATTGGAAAATATTGGGGTTGCTTTTTCAGCCTTTTAACCTAAAACCTGCTTTTGGTCCCTATTTTTGAGTTGCTTCTTCCCTCAGTGGAAGAGGAGATTTCTCCACAGCATTTCAAAATCCTACAGGTGTTTGCAAAGGCTGGGCACTCAGAGACAGTGGGAGAGGAATCCAAGTTGTCTGAATTTTGCTGTGGCATTTCCTGCTGAATGCAAACTGCAAAATAATTGGGGACTCGAGATGCTTGTGGCTATTCAGAATGGCAGGATAAAAGAATAATTCTTTTCTGCGAACAATCACCAAACAAATCACTCCTGAGCATATGCTCAGACAAATTAGAAGGAAAACCAGAGAGGCCCAAACGGGCCAGTCATGGTACACAAAATGCAGGAGACAGGAACTCCCAAATGAATGGAATGGATGCTGCTCAGCCCTGCCAAGCCCAGGGAAGGGCAGAGGGTAACTGGGAAGGTGAGAGTCAGAGGGGAGCAGTTGTGGGGTGAGTCCTAAACAGAAAAGGACGTGGAGCAGCTGGGCAGATTCCGAAGGAGACAACAAAGAAGCTCCAAGGGCTGGAGCCCCTCTGCTCTGGAGCCAGGCTGGGAGAGCTGGGAATGTTCCCCTGGAGAGGAGAAGGCTCCAGGGAGAGCTCAGAGCCCCTTGCAGAGCCTAAAGGGGCTCCAGGAAAGCTAGAGAGGGACTGGGGACAAGGGATGGAGGGACAGGACACAGGGAATGGCTTCCACTGCCAGAGGGCAGGGATGGGTGGGATACTGTGAAGAAATTCCTGGCTGTGAGGGTGGTGAGGTCCTGACAGAGGTTGCCCAGAGCAGCTGAGGCTGCCCCTGGATCCCTGGAATGTCCAAGGTGAGGTTGGACAGGACTTGGAGCACCCTGAGATAGTGGAAGGTGTCTCTGCACATGGCAGGGGGTGGAAGGGGACGAGCTTTAAGGTCCCTTCCCAAGCCAAGCCATCCCATGACTCTGATGATTCCCTGGCTCTGATTCTGGCACTCACATTCTGCAAACACTCCTGGATATTCCTGAAGCAGAGCCTGCTCTGCCTCCTCCAGCAGGAGATGTCACAGAGCTGCATCAGCACCACAATCTGAATTTCAGCTCCCTCAGGACAAATGCAATTGCTGGCACTGCAGGAGGTCCAGATGAGCCAGATTTACATGTGGCACATTTAGAGAGAGGTGAGATGTCCCTCTAACCCACGTAATTCCCTCCCAGTCCTGGCAGGTGACACACACCTGAGATGGCGACAGCACTGGCACTACAAGGGCAGGAGGGAGATTTAGGAACCCAAATCCTTCCACTTTCAGATAAAAATCCCAGATCTTGAAAAGAAGCACCCCTATGGATCTCACAGCAGTTCCAAATCCTGCAGGAGAAGACAGACACCAGTGACCTTATCTGTCTCAGTTGAGTCAGCTCCTGCCCACCACATTCCCATCCTCACCTGGGTGCAGGATGCAATTCCCAGGGCTTCCCAGTGCTCCCCACCTTGTCTCCCACCACCAAGCCTCTCAGGACCAGCTGTGAGGGATAAACAGCTGGAGACAGACATGGGGAGGGAAAGTATCCGTGAGGAAAGTGATGGAAGCTGCCATGTGTCACCGAGCTGCAGCCACTAAGGCTAATTGAGCCTTCAGGCCCTGTTCCTCTGATGATGGGAGAGGGTGAGATTAATGAACAGAACCAACCTTTCCCTTTTTTTTTATGGTTCTTTTTTCCTAGCAATGTCTGAGCACGGCAGCAGAACCAGGATCAATAGGTGGGAAATGCAGGTAATAAGTGGCCTTTAAGAAGACAGCTGGGACCTGCATGTCCTGCTCAGCTACAAATCCCAATCCTGCCTGACAGGCATAACTCTGGCACTCAGGTCCCTGGACTGGTGTAAATCACAGGACAGAGGCCAGCAACTGGAGCTGCTCTAAGGACTGAGTTCATCCCTCAGTCCCCACATAAGGAAGGAATCCAGGGTCTGTTTCATTGTGGGGGCAGAAGGAGGGATGGCTGGAGTGAGATCCCCAGAACATGGAAGGCTGCTTACATATCCACATATGATATGGATATATCCATATCATATATTATATATATCTGGGAGCATGTTCAAGCTCTGTAACACCACATCTACTCTTAGCACCCACCAGTCAGTTTAAGATAAATATAATTAAGGTTTGCAAAGGAGTCTCGGAGACAGCTTGGGATTTTGAAGCACCCTTCATCTGCAGGCTGGGAGTGGTTGGAGAGGGACTTTGGAAAAGGCCAGGAACAGGTCAAAGGAGAATAGCTTTAAACTGCCAGAGGGAAGGGGGGAAGAAGTTGCTGAGGTCCTGGCACAGGGTGCCCAGATAAGCTGTGGCTGCCCCATCCCTGGAAGTGTCCAAGGTCAGGTTGGATGGGGCTTGGAGCACTCTGGGACAGAGGAAGGTGTCCCTGCCCATGGCAGGAGTGGGATTGGATGAGCTTTAAGGTCCCTTCCAACCCAAAGCATTCTGTGCTGATTCGATGATGATGGGAGGGAGGAAGAGCATGTTCTGATGGGTCAGACCTGTGAGCAGCATCAGCTGGCCAGGCCAGCACCAGCCATGCCAGACAACGTAACCACACGAGCTCCCCAGCCTCGTCCCAGCTGCCCCCAGCTCCTCAGAGGCACTGCTGTCTGGGTGGGAGGGCAGAAGAGCACCCACCCTGGCTGCAGCTGGGGTCCCCTCGGGGGAGGGCAGGGGGTCGGGATGGCAAACCCCATCCCTGCATCACACGGCACTCCAGCTGGGAATGCAGGCAGCCTGGAGCTGTGTGTGGCCCGGAGTGCCGGTTATTATGCGAGTCAGGCAGCTCTGGTGACAATTAGGCATGGCTGGGAGGCGGCGCAGGTGGCTGCCTGCACCTGGGGCTGTGCTGCTGCGGGAAGCCAGGGCTGCTGTGGCAGAGCTGCTCCCTTGGCTGCTCTCTGTCCCTTTGCTACTCTCTCTCTGTCCCTTTGCTCTCCTGTCTCAGGGCCACAGATCACGCCAGGACCACACCAGGGGTGGTTTATTGAGGCTCCTCTCCACAAAGCTCAGCCACGTTTCTCCGGACAGCAGCTCCTCTGAGGAAACCACCTCAGACAGGAGAAGCACTGCCCGTGCAGAGGGGATGGACTAACTCATCTCCTGGCCACCAAAAGCATCCCAAGTCCTGGCTAACGACCTTTCCCATCCTGTCGAGGCATTAATCAGCTTGGAGTGCTGATTTCACATGGCTTCTGGAGGCTGGCAGGCTCCCTGGCAGGAGCATGGCCGTGGACTCCTCCAGACCTCTTTCTCTCCTCATCAGAGTTACTGTTTTGGGTAATGATGAAGCAGGGGAATTGATTTGAAGCCTAATGAATAATCAGCCACCATCAATAATTGTAATCACTAATCTGGTGCAATTAGAGGCAATTATAGTAAATGCAATTTCCTCCCGAGCTGCTAACGAACTGCAAAAATATGAATTGACTTGAACTGGCTGCCTGTGATTTATGCAGCCGCAAGATCAAGGATCCCATTACACCAACAAAGGCTCTTAAAGCGACATGGAAGTTGCTTTGTCCCCCTTTTCCACCCCACCCTCCAAAGCAAAGCCACCAAACTTTGGCGGGAATCCCAAGGTAGCACCATAAAAGAGATTAATCCCCTTTTCCCTCTTCTTTCTCTTCAGTGCCACATCCAATTCCCACATCAGCTCCTGCAAAGCGAGGATAACACGTGTGAGGAGAGGTGCCACTCGCCACCTCCGTGTGCGTGGAGAGATTGCCACCTATTGGCACATCCAAGGGGACGATGGAGGAGGCGGCAGCACCTCCAGATCCACCAGGAGCACCAGGTTCCTGCCGGTTTGGAGATGAAGCAGCGATTTCCAGCTGCCTGTTATCCTCCCGGCGCCGTTAAAAGCGCTGTTTCAAAGCACCCTTTAATTTCAAGTGCCCAGGAGGACACGCACCAGCCTCAATTGGAAAAGGTGATAAGCACAAGAGTGGGATCTTAGGAGAGTTTTTGAGATGAAAAGAGAGCTCGCAAGCCTTTTTTTCCTCCCAAATTGCAACAGAAACGGAAAGATCTCGAAGAAAAAGCACAAAACACTTCCCTAAACAAAAGAGCTGAATGCAGTGCCAAGAATCGGATTGAAAAGCACCGAAAGGAGCAATTTCAGGGATTTGGGGCAGGTCCCAACTTTTCTATAAGTTTGGGAACTCTACAAAACTGGATTTTGCATAGAAGATACTCGATCTTGACAAAGGTGGCTCTAAAGAAACCTGGTCTAGTGGAAGCTGTCCCTGCCTGTGGCAGGGGGCTGGAATGGGATGATCCTTGAGGTTTCTCCCTCAAGGAGAAATCCAAATCAGTCTGGAATTCCATGATAATGTGGAGATTAATTAGATTTCCATTCTCAAAGCCCAGATGACAGGCCATGGGGGAACAGCTCTCACCAGGCAGGTGCACACATCAAGGGGCATTTCCATAGTCCATTCTGAGGCTGGAGAGACAGGAACCACTGGATCAGACATGGAAATGAACCTGCCTCCACGAGCAACCCCCCACTTGATTCCAGCTATTATTCTCCTCAGAGTCAATAGCTTCCACTCTCCTGTCCATAAATCTTGATATTCACCTCCCCAGAAATCAATAGCTGCCTATTATTGGTCTGTAATTGTTACAAAAATTTAATCAAGGGTCAATAAAAGAAAGGAACAAGTCTATTGCAGCAGCAGAACTTCCAACACAAAGTATTTCACTGCCCAATTATCCTCTGCTCCTGACTTTTGCTAATATTATTTATTATTAAGGCAACTACAACGCCCAGAAGACTCAATCTGAGCTGTGAACGATGCTCCTGCCCAAGGAACAAAACTCCCACTGTTGCCCAAACCACTTGCAAGGCAAAGCACCAACTATATTCTACAGAAAAAGGTACAAACTGCTGGGGAAATGATCACTGCAATAAATCTGTGCCCAAAACTAAGCACCAAGTGAGCGTTGAGAAATTAAAAGACAAATGAGAGACTCGTTCCCAGAGGAAACACAAGTCGGCGGTAGCTGGTGGAAGCTGGGGATGTTTTTTTCTAGGTGTATTTTGGAAATGCAAATTGGGTTTCTGTGCAAAATTGCCACTTCTGTGTAGATTATTGGATCAAATTCACCTTAGAGTAAAAAAAAAAACAAAAAAAAAAACCAAAACAAAACAAAAAAACCCAAAAACTATTAGGAGAGAAAAGGATTGAAAAAATCCTTTGTAATTTCCACCCAAATCGGTTCCAGGGGGTTGTTAGCTCTCCAGGCTTCATTTGTCTACATCTTGCAGTCAAAAAAAAAAGGTGAGGAAAATAGCAGGGACATTAAAACAAGTCCAAATGTTTTTCAAAATAAGAATGATTGTCATTTTTGACCTGTGCCAGTCCCCCTGACAATTTCTGAGAGGTTTGAAGGGGTGAGAAACTTTCTCACATCTGCCACGTCCCACATTGCCACTTGGAAAAAAAAAATCACATTTCCAGATTTCTGATAGGTTTGGAGACACTCTAACCTGGAGATGTCTCTTTCCACTTGCCTTTTGGCCTTTAAAAATCAAATTTTAAAGCTTCCCATATATTCAGCATGTTTATTCCACGCAAAACACAAGGAAGTGTGTCACAAACCTGCTCACAGGCTGAAAAGCATTTGGTTGCATTTATGAGGAACTTTGGGGATTTTCCTAAGCAGTCAAGGGTCACTTTTGCTTCTCAAACTCCCCCTTCCATTCCTTCTGCTCACCTTCCACCCTTCAAAATGCATGGAACCTAAACAATTCCGAACCACAAATTCCCATTGGCATTTTCCCTCAAAACAAAGCAGAGGCTGCATTTGTGCTCTAATGTTTTATGCCCAAGCAAGAATCTAAATAAAGCTATCACATGAAACCCCCTGAGAAAACATAACCATAAAAAACCCCACCAAAACACCACCTTAAACAGATAAAATATAATTATCCAACAACAAATGGTGCCAACATTCCAAAGAAGCAGGAGGAGCACAGGCATCTCCAAACCCACTGAAATTTCCAATTGCAAAACATTTTTCCCCCCTGCGGTGCATCGCAAGTAATAAATATGGAAATCTGTAAAGAAAGGAAAACCAGGGACTCTGCTGTGTCTCACCAACAAAGTACAGCTTTGGGTTTGTAAGGAAATGAGGAGCTTTATTCCTTTGCTGGGCTTTGATGGGCTCATGGTTTTGGGATATTCCTGGTCCATCAGTGGCCTGGGGGATGGACACAGCAGGTGTAGGGATATATGGAAAGCAGGAGATGAAGCAAAGCATCCTCACCTCCACAAACCCACCCCATCCCAAATCCATAGGTTTGGAGCTTCGTTCCACTCTCCCAATCAACGGTTCCCAGTGTATTTTTCACCAGTGACTTCCACAACCCAACTAAACCCTGATTAAAATGATGTTTCCTTGGATCATGTATTTCTCACTTTGCCATTTCCCCAAGAACTCTGTCATATCCTCCTGCCAGGCTGCAGATGGCCAAACCCCCCCCAAAAAAGCTTTTTTAGAGCTGCTCCTCACTGCACATATCCAATCACAAAGCCTCCAAAACCAGGATTAAACCCTTAATTTGCTGCAAGTTGGTAAAAATTTGGCTTTATTTCAAATCAGACCCGAAGCTGAAGTTTTCTCCAAATGTTTTGCTGCTGGGCAAGTGGAGCATTTCATTTGCACACAACAATTTCTGTTTGCTTCAGTTTTCCCTGTTTCCCAATTCTACATTGCGAGATGCAATCAGAGGAGGGAAAATAAGGCAATTAAAGGAATCGCATGAGATTCCCAGACGGCCACTGATACCAATCAACTTCAAGAGGGTCTTGGCACCCAACTTGCAAAATATTTGATTTTCTGGAGTGGGTTTGGGTTTTTTTTCTTTTGTGAGTGGAGCTGGAGCTCAAATCCACTCTTGCATATAAAGAATGACAAGGAGGCTCTAGAGAAGACCACAAGTGGCAACTGAGCTCCAGCTTTTTGTGACGTTTTTCCTGTTGGTGCAACCTGGATTTATTCCCCAGAGCCTGAGGATCAGGTTTAGTCCTTCCTCAGCCTCTTGCTCTTTCCATGTTCATCCCTACCTTTATCTCCTCCTCCCAGAGCTCCCGTTTACATCTCCGTGTAAGCAGCCGCGCCGGTAATTGCAAAGCAGCTTATTTTTAATTGTGCTGAAACCAAATTGTTATTTAAACTTCAGATCTTGCTTTTCTCCCCCAAGACCCCTTTAATTCCTCCCAGATGTTAATTATACTGAATCACAAAGCTGCAAAAATCTCAGGCTGGTTGAAGAAAGAGCCCCTCCAGCCTGATCCTGACGGGAAATCAATGCCACCACCAGAGCTGTATCATCTACATCCATGCTAAGCTTTGGGAATGGGAACCACGAGGACAACACTTCCCAAAGGACTGAGGTGATTTTAAAGGTCCAATTCCCATTTTTCCATGCAATTCCCAGTCTAAGCTCCATTAATTTTTAATGAAACCTTGTGGTTTGCCAAATTTTCTCCGGAGTTTGGAGCAAAGCCTCCAACCCATCAAGGCTGTTGTATCCTGGGTGTCTACACCTTTGCCATAATGCTTGATCCACAATCTCTTTTTCCTTGGAGATGATGAGGAGGCAAGAGATGATCTGGAGGTAGCAAGGATTTTATCTGGGTGGATTTGGAATCATTTTCATATTTGGAATACACAATTGCATATTTGGAACCGAACAATTTAAACGGAATTTCAGGCTCCTTCCACCAGGCTCTACTGGTCTGGTGGAAGATGTCCCTGACCATGGCAGAGGGTTGGAACAAGACAGTTTTTAATGTTCTTTCCAACCCAAACCATTCTAGGATTCCATGATTCCATGACATTAGTGGTTCACACAGGATAACACTTTTTTATCACAGCTGGACATAGGAAGCAGGACTTGCACCCAACTTCACCACTTCAGATGTGGTTTAGTGTTCCTGCTGCTGTATTACTTAGCTGTTGGGATTATTTTTTACTTTAAATACCTGTCGTGTTAAGTCGTGGTTTTTTGGTGCTGACTTGATAACCCTTAGGATATGAAAGGGAATGTGAAAAGTGCAGAGAGAAAACTGTTCTTCCTTCTCCTCCCCACCACGGCTCAGCAGCAGATATAACCCATAACAAATTGATTTGTTAGAACGAGCGAGACAGCACATGGCATTAAGAAATTATGAGTTATTAGAGAGCTCTAAAAGCCAAAAATTTGATATCTATAAACCATTGCTCTGAGTAGACGCCAAACCCCTTGGAACTCACAGTGCTCATGGCTACAACGTAGGTCCTGCAATTCTGCATCCGGGCTAAAAATACCAGAGAACAGGGCCAAGCTCCATTTTTAAGCCCTATTCCACGCCAAACCCTCAATAGGGATGCTCCAGCTCTGATTTCACTCCTGCTCATCACAGCTCTTCACAAATCAAAAGCATTCCCAATTTATTCCTCTCCTTTCCAAGCTCCACACTCCTCTCATCTGCTCAGCCTCGCAGAAAGCTCGTTAAACAATTCATTGCAAGTGCCTGGAATATAATGAGCAATGGGAGGGTTGGGAAGGCTGGTGCCAGCAGGCACACAGGGCTCTGCATTCCCAGGGGCTCTGCATCCCCAGGATGCTTGGGATGGCCCCAAACCCCACGTCTGGAAGTGGCCATCCACTGCTCCAGGTGCTACGGAGAGGCTCGTGTCCCTGGGCAGGGGAGTTTAGTGGTTACTCTCCCACCTGCTGGTAGGAGAGGAGATGCTTGGAGAAAATAAGAATAAAAAGGCTGAGGAATGCACAAGAGCAGGATGAAGCCCAGGGGAACTGGGGCATGGCTGAGAGAGAGCAGCCTGACCTCCACTGAGAGCCTGAGCAAAGTGCAAATAAACCACTGGCACAGAGCTGGTGTTCCCAGGATGCTCCTGCTTCTCTCTGCTCTCCTCCAGCCACAATCCCAAATCTGCTTATCCCTGGGGGAATCACCATCCCTGGAGGTGTCCAAGGAGCTACTGGATGTGGCACTCAGTGCTCTGGTGTTGTTGACAAGGTGGGGATCAGTCACAGGTAGGACTTGATCTGGGAGGTCTTTTCCAAATTTAAAAATTATGGGATTCAGCAGCTCTTTAGCATGGGGGGTTGGTTGTTCCCTCCTGGGGAAGGTTGTTCCTCTCCTGCCCCACTATGGACACACAGCCGCTTCACAGTGACGAAGTTGGGTGCAAGTCCTGCTTCCCATGTCCAGCTGTAATAAAAAAGCGTTATCCTGCATGAACCACTAATGTCATGGAGTCATGGAGTCCTAGAACGGTGTGGGTTGGAAGGAACATTAAAAATTTTCTTGTTCCAACCCATTCCCACGGGCAGGGACACCTTCCACTAGACACAGCCCCTCCTGGTATCCAGCCAGGCATCCAGCATTGCCTCTCCTGGGAGATTTGAGCCCACCCCATTCACACAACATTAACCCCAGCGCAGCAATCCCCGGGCAAAGCAGGACGTTAGCCTAATATGTATTTAAAAATTGAACGTATGCGTCTGTTTCCAAACATCCGCCACGCAGACACACGGCTAATCCACTTCCCGACGTTTTACCAATTATGCCAGGGTCTTCTGCACAGCCCATTACCCCATGGATGTCACTAAGTGCTGCATAAACAATCCTCTGCTGCGTGGCTGACACTTAAGCGGACAAGTGGAAGCCAATTGCAGCAGGACAGCAAATGGAGCCGGAACAGTGGCAGCAGCAGCTCCCCCACTGTGAAAGCCGTAATCATCAGCACATCTGGGCTGCCTTCCCACACAGGAATCAGCTGCAAGAGCCACCTCTGCAGAAAACTCGCCTCCTCCCTGCTGGTGATGTGCTGCCTGGTGGGTTTGCAGGAGGCTGGGGACGCTGTGGAGCTCGTCCATGTGTGATGCTATAGATCCAGTGTGGGACAGGACTCCAAGCAAACCTCTGCTTCCTGGGCTGTCCATGCAGAAAGCACTTTCCATACACTTCTACACACACAAGTGTGTGGGCTGGAGGGGAGCAGAGCTACAGCAAGGTCAGGAGGCAAGAGGAAAGCCTGGCGAAGGAATGGCATCCATTTTGCCCCTTCCCTACCAAACCCATGGTCCTGCTCCTCCCAGCAGCTCCAGGACGTTGGAGGGGGCAGAGGCTGGTGGGACCATGTCCCCCTCTCTGTCCACCAGGGTTTGCCCTGGTGGGGTGGGTGAGGGACATGTCCCAGGACAGCCTGTCACCCTCCATCGCTCCCACAGTCCCCAGCAGAGCCAGCATGCCCAGTCCCCAGCTCAGGGACCTGGTACAGGATAACCCAAAGCCTCACAGGCTGCTAAATGCAGGGAATCCCCCAGCCCCACTCTCTGCCCCCTGTCCAGGAAGCAATTCCCTCTTTAAACTGGAACCAGTCCATCCTAACTCTCTGGAAGCTGGGCAGCCCCTTGATCTTCCTGGAGAGCCCACAGAGCACCTGTCCATCCCCACGCCGCCAGCTCCAAATGTCACCATATGCTTTTCCCCTTCCTTTCCCTCCTCCCTATTGTTTTTAAAAGCAGTCAGACTGTTAATTAAAAAGGCAGAAATCAATTGCCCTCATCTCCCCATCAGAAGCTCCTCTGCATGCCGGGATTAAAGCTGGCTTCTACTTTAAGTCAATTAGAGATAAGGGGAAGCTGACATTTCTACAACCCGCCTTATCAAACTGCTTGAAAACTGCTCAGATTAAAATGTAAAAAGATTATTTCCTCAGCTCTCTCTGCCTCTCTCGCCTTTCTTTTTTAATAATTATTCATAAGAAACCAGACAAACGGGTGCTGATAGTCTGAGATAGTGCTGCTCCTGCATAGGGCTATTCTCAGGATCATCCAGGAGCATCCTGGGGGATACTGAGATCCCCCAGCACCCCCAAAACTGGGGGAAGGAGGCAGAGAGTCCTCAGGACTGCAAAACTCAATCCCTGTGAGCCACATCCTGACTTCCCATCCAAGAGCTGCAGGGAAAGGGTCAAAACCCTGGTCTGGATGCCATCCTAATGAGGCTCTGCTGTCCCTAATTAGCTGGAGGCAGGAGGAGGTTGGGATGAGAGGTGGGATTCAGGCCAGGGACCCAGGACAGGGCTGGAATGATAAATACAGCCAGGGACAGGGGCAGGGACGCTGCTGTCATGGCCCAGGTTTGTCAGCAGTGCCTGGGAGCTGCACCCACACGGTGAGAATGCAATTCCTGCACCAGGATCTGCCACCCTGCATCACTCAGCTCCCCCCACCAAGGCTTTCCTGGGAATGGGAGAAAATGGGGCTGGAGATGGAAAACAGCTCCAAGTCAGCTCTGCTGATGGGGAGTGACCTGATGAGCTGAAACTGGCACCTCACCTGTCTGTCCAGCCATCCTCTCCTCTGAGGAGAATACAGCAGTTGGATCCTGCTCAAAATGCAGGTTTAGGG
>VZRH01005449.1:321605-369458 GCA_013397555.1 Urocynchramus pylzowi | reverse complement strand
AGAGAAAAGAGAAAAGAGAAAAGAGAAAGGAAAAATGAAAATGAAGGAAAAAGAGGAAAAGAAAAAATGAAAAGAGAAAAAAAGAAAAGAGAAAAAAGAGGAAAAAACCAGAAGGGAGAAAAATGAAATAGGAGAAAAAAGGAAAAAAAGAGAAAAAAAAAAAAAAGAGAGAGAGGAAAAAATAGTTTCATATCACAAATGCATGAGGATTTTTTCGGAAATACTCCAAATGTTAGAAGCAAACTGCAACAGCCACCAAGGGATTTCACTGATGTTTTTCGCATTGAAGAAAAAAAAAAATCTCATTCCAGCCCAGATGCAGGAAGCAGAAAGCTCTTTATTCCTCCAGGCTGCAGTGCCACCCCCAAAATCACCAAGCAGAAAATCTTTACGTCACAAACAACAACAGAGATGTTCCCTGGGCTGATCCATGTCCCCAAAACTCCCTGCTCCCCAGTGCAGTGAATCTCTGCCAGGGCTGGAGCTGCCCTTGCAGCAATAATGCTCCAGGTGGATCCAAGGCAATGGGTTACTGCAGCAGCAGCAGTAAAAAGCTGCTTTTTTTTTTTCCCCTTTCCTTGGGAAAGCCAGGAGTTGGATTTTGGATCCACATCAGCAATATCCCCTGCAAAGGGAGTGGGAAATGAGAGCACAAAAAAAAGGAGTGGGGGGAAAAAAAGGGAAAATAGANAAAAATAAAAAAGAAAAAATAAAAAAAGGAAAAAAAGAAAAAAAGAAAAAAGAAAACAGAATGGAAAAGGGAGGAAAAGAGAAAAGATAAAAAAGGGGGAAAGGAAAAGAAGGGAAGAAAAAATAGGAAAAGACTGATGAGAAGGAAGTGGGGGCAGAGGACCAGGAGCTGTCCCAGCAGGACACTTGGTGCATCCTTTGCTTCCACCACTGTTTCCAAAACCACATGAAAGGCAAAAACCCCCAAACCCAAGGAGGTACAAAGCAGAGATTGTCTCATCACTGGAGAAATGCCATGAAGTGTCTGGACTACCCTGATCCACATGGGACTCACAGATCCCATTCCCTCTGGAAAAAAAAAATGATTTTGGAAAAAGCAATGATTTTCTTACATTCCTGTGCCCGAGCCTCAGTTTCCCTGTCGGCAGAGGAGGTGAATCCTCCCCACTGGCATAAGGATTTCATTAACTTAAACCCTCCAAGATTTATAAAGCACTTGTGAAAGCTCCCGTGTAGGAAATATTCCAGTGTCACTGCAAACGTCAACTGTAACATATTAAATCTCTCTCTCTTAAAAAAATAATAATATGAGATTATATCCCAGGAGGAAGTTTTCCCACTAGACTTCTCTATTCTTATAAAAACGATCCGGCATCACTTAATGGCTCATAAATTCCATCTCCCATTAAGCAGATATTAAACACGTATTTATAAAGGTTTAAACAGATCAGTTCGCTTAATTTTCAGTTTGCCTTTAGGCAAAAAACAGTGTGTTTGAATTGGGAGAATTCCTGCTGGGGCTGATGGGGGAGGGTCCCTGAGACCAGGGACCTCTTCCCAGCATCAGCAGCACCTTCTGGCCCTCTGGAACAGCACTGATGGACAAATCCATCATGGAAAATATAGGATCCTGCACTTCAGCAGGTCAGAGACTTAAAAATTAAGTACAGGGCATAATTCTCTCATCTTCTTTAAAAAGGGAGGAAAAACCAGTTTAATTCCCCAGGCAGGTGCATGGGCCAGAGCTTTGACACATTGCAGCCCAGCCACCAACCTGACTTACACCAGTGCTATTGATATTATTATATTATTCCTCATTATTTAATTGCTTTTTTTACATCCAGGTCTTTGGTCAGTCCATTCTAACAGCATATTCCAGTACTAAGTGACACATCAATATTGAATCCCAGAATGAGATACTAGGAATATCAATATTCCTAATGGGACAGGTGGTGACACTGAGAAGATGACCTGCAGCCACAGGCTGTGGAGGAGCCTCAGATCCACTTATTCCAACCAAAATTTATCATTTTTCCTTAAAAACAATGGCTGGGACCACCACCCAATGCTGTATCCATCCCACAAAAGCAAGGACAGAGCAGGCAGTCATCCCTATGAAATCCCAGAATGGGATTCAATGGGAAATCTCTCTAAAGAGCACCTACACAAAATACATAAAAGCAGTCACTGAAATTCCACATGGTCAAATTAATCCTGATCTCTCCCAGGATTTAAAAAGATCATTCCAATGCCTTTACTTAAAGCAGCCTAAAAATTGAGGGGTTTAGAACTGCTCCCTGGGTCAGGCTTTGGTTTTTGGGTCCATAGTGTGAATTTCAGACAACAAATACAGACACAAACTCTGTAGTACTCACGGAAAAGGTTTTCCTGTTTGTTTTAGGCACACAAAGGCTGGATTTGCTGAGAAAATCAAGGGTTTAAAGCTCAGTAAATAGCAGAGAAGGACACTGTGACCCAGGAAAAAGAGCCAGGAGGTCTCCCCAGTGGGCAGCGAGTAAAGTCAGAGCAGAGAGAACAACCTCAGATCTTCCCATCTCACCCAGAACCTGCCCAAACCAGCTCCCAAGAGGAACCCCTGAGCATGGACTGCAGGAAGATTTCCAATGGCACAGGTCTGCTGGGGAGCAATTAGAGAGTAAGGACATGGAGGAGAAATGAAATCAATTCCGTGGGCATCTTCTCCACAGCAGGCACGGGGGAGGCGGCTGTCCCGGACTCGTTCCTGCTGCATTTTGAAGGGGGATCAGAGAGGGAAGAAAAGAATTAAATGACAAGCCCTGGGACAGGTGGTGACATTGAGAGGGCAAACTGCTGCCACAGGGTGTGGTAGAGTCTCAAATCCCGTATTCCAAGAAAAATTTATTATCTCTTCCTTGAAACCAAAGGAAGTGTTTGTATCCATTCTGTATCCATAAAAAAAGGCAAGGACAGACCAAGCAGGTGTCCTTACAAAACCCAGGGATTTGGCTGAGGCGTGATGAGCAAACCTCCAGCCAGTTTTCCTTCCTTAATCCTCTTGTTGCTTCTGAGACATCCATAAAAGGCTTTTAAAAAAAGCAAACACAACTCCATTATTATCGTATAAAGCAATCTATGAACATAGTATTCCTGAAATGCTCTGTGCCTTCAGTTGGAAATTTCTAGGTGTGACAGAAATTGAGTGTTCCTGTCTTGAGGAGTGGGATACAACAGCAGACAGCTTTATTTCCTGGGGGGGTAAAAAAGCCAAAAAATGTAAATTCTCTTTTATATGAAAAAGACTTTGAAATCTGGTGCAAAACCCGGGGCAAAAATCTGAAACTGTGAATTTCCTTCAGATCACAGAATATTCCAGGAGCAGAATATTCCCAGTGATCAGTGAGATCACTGAATGCTTTCATTTTGATTGCATTGGTTTTTATTATATAAAATAAGACAAAAAGAGAACACTGGAGGAATCTTCCAGTGCCTAAAGGGACTCCAAGAGAGCTGGAGAGGAACTTTAGACAAGGACCGGGAGGGACAGGACACAGGGAATGGCTTCCACTGCCAGAGGGCAGGGATGGATGGGATATTGGGAAGAAATTCTTTTCTGTGAGGGTGCTGAGGCCCTGGCACAGGGTGCCCAGAGCAGCTGTGGCTGCACCATCCCTGGAAGTGTCCAAGACCAGGCTGGATGGGACTTGGAGCACCCTGGGATAGTGGAAGGTGTCCCTGACCATGGCAGGGGGTGGGATTGGATGAGCTTTAAGGTCCCTTTGAACCCAAGCCATTCCATAATTCTGTGATACTCCAACCTATGGAAATGATATCCACTGGTGACACCGTGCAAAACTCCAGTGGAAAAGATCTTACCAGATATTCTGATTTCACTGCAACTGGTGGTGGAAAAGCCTTTCACCACAAACCCAATGCCTGGTGCTTCCCAGCCCTCAAAGAGGAGAAACAGAGGAGCCTCTCCGTGAAATTCAACAGGCAGCTCCATGCAGAGGTAGGAGATGAGGCCCCTCTTTGCACAAGGCATGATTAACCTCTGACACCAGGTATCATTAAACAGAAGAGCTTAAAAGGGAGCCATCAGGCTGAAGGACTCATATGAGCAATGAGAACCTGCACAGCTCCACGGCAGAATAGAACAAGCCCTTGTGCTTTCAGAGAAAGAAACTTCTCCAAGTGAGATGTGTTGGCAGTGCTGGGCTAATGGCTGGACTCAGTGATCTCAGAGGTCTTTTCCAGCCTCAGAGATTCTGTGATTGTAACTCTGCAGCCACATTCTGAGAAGCTTCTTGGACCTTCCCCAGACTCCCATTTTTCAGAAAAGAGGGCAGGGGATGAGCTGGCCCACTGATCCTGCAAGTCCCACGCTAGTCCAAAAACCGTGAGTACTGAAAAATAAATGACAAAACCCTCGTGTTCCCATGACAGGGTCGCTGGAAGCGTGGCACTGGCTTGTCCCTTTTAATGAGTGTTAATGCTCCCCTTTCATTTCTGCGGCCATGGGATGCCAACACATTTATCTGTTTTATGCGTCTCCGTTCAATTTCAAGAGACATTTCTTTGGACATTGAACATTGTAATTTGCACTGGCTCCCCATCGCGAACGGCTGAAGTTGGAAAAATCACCGAGTGAGTGATCAAACACATTATAAAAATAGTCAGGCAAATGCACCACTATCTTCTTCTCAAGAGCCATTTATAGGGGCCAATCCTAAAGCCATTGAAGTCAATGGAAAGACTCCTGCAGAATTCAATGGGGTTTTGATCGAGTCCTTATTGTGCTATCCATAAGAAATAGGTCAGATATTTATATATAGTCTTGAAATGTTGTGTGCCACCACGCTGGCAGCTTGCCTTTTGAGGCACAGCCTCACTTCTTGCCGTACCTGCTGCAAAGCTGAGGACTTTGCAAGTCCAGCTTCTGAACCTTTCCCCCTTTGGCACCACTGCCATGTTGGCTTCCACCCTCAGCTGTCCCTTCTCCTGCATGAAGCCCACACCAGCACATTCCTTCTCTGACCTGGGAATGGTTTCATGCCCAGCCTGTGCTCCCTTTGCACACAGGTAATGCAAACCTGAGGTGGAAAATGGCTCCTGGAATCCACATGTAGGGAATAACAGAGGGTGTGGAGCTGAGCAAGAGCCTGCACCATTTAACAAGACCCTGTTATCAAACCAACACACCTAAAAGGGGGCAAACACTCATGAGCACAAGCTATTTCAGCTTGAAAAGGGCTTGTTCCAGCCTAGCCTTTAATAAGTTCCAGATCAAGTTGAAGCAAATTGGAGCCCTTCATCCTCACATGTTTTCCAGCTTAAATATATCGGGTTAAATTCATATAAACAAGGAGATGAGTCTTGTGCTGTTGGCACAACCTTCATCACACACACCTTGAGAGCACAACTGCAAATCAACCACCTCATTCTGCATTCAGGATGTGCTGTTTTGTCATGACTTGGGAAGGGGCTTGAAGCAGGTTTGGGGAATATTATTTCAACTGAACACAAAGGCTTCCAGTGAATTAATTGTTATTTGTTACCAAAGTGACTTCCTTCTGTCCCAGTTTTAGTTTAGACGAGGCTTTAGAACCAATATTTTCTGGGGAAACAAACCTCACCTTTCTTCATCTGACGCACCCACCGGTTTTTGAGTACTGTGAGATGAATAAAAGCAAACCTCAGCCCTTCAAACCATTATTCATAAGCTTAAATTTATACAAGTGAATCATCCCACTGGAAGTGGTAATACCTCTCATGTACTCCGAGTGAAATACATGGCTGTTTACCAATTAGTCGGACTGCAGTAGGTTTAGTTGCTGTAGTTCCACGTTAATTATTTATAACACTTTGCAGTACCACCAGTAAATGTACAGTAGCATCTTCTTTAAAAATAATGAGACCTTAGTCCTGTGCAAAGTCCCTGCAGCAGCTGTTATTAAAACTTCAGTGAAGCGAGAGAAGAAATGGATGCTTTTGCATCTGCAGCATGAGCAGCAAACTTCTCCTGAGTTGGATTTAACCTTTGCATGGTTTCATCCTTTCAGGAAAAATCAATGGGGAAAAATAGCAACATCTAGCTTTTCACTGGCCCTTTTAATAAAAAAAAAAAAAAAAAAATAGAAAAAGGACACTTTGGGAATGTGTCACTTTAATGACTTGTCATTTTAAGCATCCAAGGACCAGGAAATGGGCGAGCAGCTCTGAGGTGCCCTAATGGAGCTTAAGGTAGGTGTTCTTGTAGGATCAATTTGACTGCAGATAAGTCTTGCTTCTTGGCATGGATGTGATGAATGCTGGGCATGGCTTAAAGATGAGATAATCTGCTCAATTTATTCTTATTATTTATTTGCTCTCCTTGTGACAAAATGAATTATGGTTCTGCATGGAGCCAGAAGCAGGGATAAAGTTACCATTGGGGAAGAATATGTCACTGTAATGGGATCTTTGCTTTTTTTCCTTCCCCTGAATGAAATCAGCACACTGAAAAAACGCTTCACACATAACCTAAAGGAATCATTTCCAGACAGCAGAGGGGTAAACTGAGCCTTTTTGCTTCACTGTACAAACACAATTACTACAACAGCAGCTTAATACAATTGTTTATACAGATGTCTCATGTTTCCAACAGCCAGAAAAATCCTTGTCTTTCTAGGAAGCGATGCAGGGCTCAGCAATCCTGCCATGGGGATGTGCTTGGGGACAAGAGGTGTGGATAATGGGGCTGTGATCTGGGGGACCTTGTTGATCTCCACTTGCCCCAGACCCTACTCTTTCATCCCAGGTTGGCCTCCCAAATGTAACAGTTGAAACTCACAGAATCATGGAATCATTTAGGCTGGAAAAACCCTCTAAGACCACTGAGTTCAATCATTAGCCCAGCCTTGCCAAAGCCACCACTAAACAATGTCCCCAAGGGCCACATCTACATGATTTTGCAATCCCTCCTGGAATGGGGACTCCAGCATTGCCCTGGGCAGCCTATGCCAGGGCTGGACAACCCTTTCCATGAAGAAATTTTCCCAATATTCAACTTATATCTCTCTTGGCACCACTTGAGGCCATTTCCTCTCCTCCTGTCCCTGTTCCCTGGGAGCAGAGCCCGACCCCCACTTGCTGTCCCCTCCTGTCAGGAGTTGTGCAGAGCCACAACGTCCCTCCTGAGCCTTCTTTTCTCCAGGCTGACCCCCTTTCCCAGCTCCCTCAGCCACCCCAGATCCTTCCCCAACTTTGTTGCCCTTCTTAGGACGCATCATGGGACAACCCGTATGAGCAAACATCTCCACCATGAGCAGATGGTACCTAAACCCCCCTGGGCATGAAGCCAGGACAGAATCACCAAATACCCTGAGCTGGAAGGGATCCATAAGGATCACCAAGTCCAGCTCCTGGGTGGACTCACATTTCGCTGTCTCCTTGCCATAATGAGATGCTTGGCTCGGTTGCCTCCACTCCCCGCCCTCATCTGAGGGTGAACATTTCCCTACCATACAACGTGCCAGTGGATATACCCAGCAGCAGCAACAGTCTGATGTTCTACATCCCACAGCCCATTAATTTACTATCAAAGGGGTGTTACGAGGATAACGGCGTTAATGATGGAGCCTTTGGATGTCTGATTGTTAGGGTGCGTCAAGGAACGTGGCAGGCAAGTGCTTAAATTTGCTCCCTACACACAGAGCCGGGTATTAACCCTTCATCAAGGCTTTGTGTTTATTTTCCCTTGCATAAAGGAAGGGCACGAGCCCTTTGAAGAGCTGAGCTGCAAGAAGAACACACAAGGTTAAAGCCCTGGAAAGTCCTGATCAAGGAGCCGACTGGATTACAGCCAAAGCTGCGGCAAATTTCTCTCTTTCTTCCCCGACAGGGATCTAAACACAAAAGGAATAGGTTTTTGGGGGGAATTCCGTCTAATTCCATCAAATCCTTTTTGTCATTTCCTCACCATCCTTTAAACATCTGACAAGGCCAATCGACCGCGCCAGGCACGGAGGGAATCGCAGCACCGGGGCTATAACTCTAAGTTCATTAAGCGTGAATTATTATTTGAGCCAGCCTCAATTTTCGCCAGCAGAATTAGACATTCCTAAAATAATGTCCCTGACACATGCAGAAAATGGGCTTTACGGCTCTCACCTTGAACTCCACCAGAACTCCCACCTCATCTGTTACCCTTCCACGGGCAGGAGACGGAGCGCGGCGCTGCGGCTTCACCTTTAATTATGCCAGGTATTTAAGGGCTAATGTTCATAGAAGAGGAGTATACGAGGCAATAAATGGCTTTTGCAGGTGATTAAATGCCCAAGCAGAACAGAGGCACTTGATAAGTGCAGAGGCCGTTTGCTCGATTATATTCCCGGCGCTGTGAACTTTATTCCTGCTCCCTGATGAGGAAGGGGAATATTCAACAAGAGAAAGGAAAACATCAATGGACTGAGTTTTACATATTAAATACATATATTACACATACGCAATTCATGTATTTTTTTTCTTTGCTGTACATTGAGGAACCCTTTCCATAAATACAATAAATAAATACAATAAACAAATACAAGTTTAAATGACAGGTGAAATGTCACAAATCACCCGGATCAAGGAGGATTTCATCCCAGATTCTTGCTGCAAGGGATGTAAGTCAGCCCTCCCTGCAGCTCCTTTCCACAGAGTGAACCCATGGAGCAAGGAGAATTTTAAAAAGATTTGCAAAGTTTGCTGATGCTGTTGATTCCCCCAGGGGCCAGTGGGCAGCGTGTGAGGTGCCAAAGGCTCAGGGAAGCCCTGGGGACAATAGACGAGGCATATACCATAGGAGCACCAAGTCTGACAAGTCGTTTGCACCAAAAAATTTGTCCCAATGGGTCTGGCTGAGCTTCTGCTGGCTTCAAACAATAGTTGTGTGGAGAAAAAAGTCAGCTTTACATCAAAAATTTGATTCTTATTGAGCACTTAAATTCAATTTGGGGCTCTTTATATAATGTTGCACAGCAAAAATCTTTATTTTAATGTTTATTTTCTTGGTAATGGTGAGCAGTCTCCAGAAACATCTTTGTATCAGCAATTCCTTGCAGTTGCAGCCACAGCCCAGGAGCTGCAAAAGCAGCTCTAAATCCCACTCTGGCCATATGTCCAGCAGCACAAAAAATCTATAACTCTATTTCGCATCGGGTCACTTCCACCGGCGTGACTAAGGACATCAGCCCCATGTGGAAGGAGATATCCATTCCTTCCTGCCAGTGCCTCACCGAGAGCTTTTCCTTGCCATAAAATCACACACAGAACCATCCTCAGAGCTTTAATTTCCTCACATCTCTGCTGAGCCCAGAAACTTGCCTGGTTTTTGCCAGCGGCGCATTTTGGAGCTGCCCCTCTGCAATCCCCAGGAACGTGTGAAATCCCACCACTCCATGAACACAGCATCGCCCATCCCAGTATCTGGAATAGATTCCCCACATACAGCAGATTTGGCCTGTTTTTTCCTTCCCCTCAGTTAATACTGATTGTTATCTCTCCAGGAGGACGCTGCCATTGCCACACACAAGGCCACAATCTAATTTATCCAGTTCCTTTTCATAACTCCCAACGCTCCATTATTAGGGCAACTTTATATTTCTCTTGCAGTCAAAGGCCACAGCCCCAGTCACCCCGTGTTTCAGACCATTAAGAAATAAGTTAAACAACATTAGCCCCCAGAGGAAATTTGAAGCCCACAACTGCTAAGCTTTTGCTGCAATGAAAATTGATCTATTTGTCTTATTTTCCATTTCCCGTCAAGTAGGGACTTTGCAGCTCCTAACAAGGCTTGGCCATGCACGACTTTCACATCCATCGTATCCTTGGTAGGGAGTACAAAGCTTCAGACTCTTCCATGCTCATTTGTTATTAAAAAAAAATTAAAATATTTAATAATATAATTTGATAATAATAATTAATAACATATTTAATAATCACAAATAAAGTTATTGAATGAAAAATCGTGCTAAGGTTCAACAAGAGCATAGGAAGATCAAAAGCAAATGGACTCAAGTGATATCAAGGGAGGTTTAGATTGGATATTGGGGAAAATCTCTACTCTGAAAGGATTGGCACAAACTGTCCAGGACAGGGATGAATTTGACATCCCTGGAAGGATTTAAAAGCCAGGTAGATGTGGCACTTGGGGACATAGATAATGGTAACCTTGGCAGTGCTGGTTTGGTTGGACTCAGTGACCTTACAGGGCTTTTCTAACCTAGATCATTCTATGATTTTGTTTTCTCTCTCCTCCTTGTTTGCCTTCCTCCCATGAAAGCCTTTCTACAAATAAAACCCAAAGATCATCACTACAACCTAATTTTTCTTCTGAATGGGAAAAGAGCATCCTATTTTGGTAGGGACAGGAATAAAACAGTTCTCTGCAAGCCAAATATTCATCTTTCTTCTGCCTTGCTAGCACTCACTGCTGAGCTCTTTGTTGTCAGTGTTTGTTTCCTACCTGCAGAAATGAATGTTTCCATTGAAATCCCATTGGTTTGGGATATGTTGCCAGCAGTGCCCAGAGCCAGATGCCTCAGGAGGTGGAAAACCCCTTCCAGGGCCCATCCTGGTTTGCAATACTGCACTGGAGATGCATTTTTTCCTTTCCTAAGTCCAAATCTTTGATCTCCTGACTGCTTGTCAAGCAAATGGATTTTGTCACAGCCAATTTTGGGAGTAGAACAGGAAAAAAATCTCATCTCCTTCTCCTGCTTCTCACCTTAGGGTGCAGTGCACCCTGACAGGTTAGGGCAGGGGATGGAATATCCTGGGGTTAAAGCACATGGAGAGAGCAGGACCTACCAAAATATACCCACACACCACTGAAGGTTTGCAACACAGAGCAACAATTCCAGATGATTCCCCACAAAGTTTCACTCCAAAGACTAAAAAGCAAGGTGACAAGACCAGATGAATTTGTCCAAGGGACATATCTCCCCTGGCTTTTCTAGGAAGAAGGGAGCAGGGGAGATGCAGCCCTGGAAGTGGCTTTGACAGGACCTGACACTCAGTGCTCTGGTCTAGTTGAAAAGGTGATGGTTGGTAAAAGACTGGACTCCATGACATTAGAGGTCTTTCCCAACCTCATTGCTTCCATGACTCTATGATTTGGAGAGTCCCTTGGTCCAGGAGAGGACATCCCAGCCATTCCCAGCAGAACCTGTGAGACACTGCGTTGATTTGACCCCAGTTCCAGGACTTTGGGAGCACAGAGAGCTGCAGCCACCACTCCAAGCAGAGAAGAACTTTGGATTTACTGAATCTGGAAGAATTTGGAGCACATGCAACCTGGTAAGTTCAAGGGTTGCTATCCCCAGAAGCTGTCTCACCACCTAACCTTGCCCAGATGTGTTGAGGGAGGATGGAACAGCATGGCAAGAAAATCCTGAAGTACAGCAGATGATCCCAATTTTGCATTAACTCTCTGCTGGAACCAGTGGCAGCTCAGGAGCCCTTTTCCATGATGTTCCCAGGTCCTGGGTGCAGAGGTATCTGTGATATCCCTACCAGGGACACCCACTTCCTCCACCTCCTCCTGCAGCTGAGACTCTGAAAAAGCCACTTTGCTGCTATTTTATTTTCCCCAAACATATCAGTCTCAGAGAAGATATTTTCTCCCGTCACAGATTTTCCCTCAATAAAATGTGACATTTTCCTGCCTTCACCTATTTATTGCACAACACGAGCTCATTCTCTGGTGCCGATTTACATGCAGAACTTTTCAAATTTGTTTTATTTTTTAATTGGGGAAGGAACTCTGCTGCTTTGGTTGCATCCTGACAATTTAAAACCCTGGAGCGAGCTGTTTACAGACTGCCAGATTTCTGTTTAGCGCTCTCCACATCTCTCTTCAAACCTCAGTCTTCCTTTATAACCTTGGAAAATCACAGGGGGATTATTCAAGGAGTTTTTATTAACTTGGACCACACGTTTCCCCTCGGCTCAGCTGCCTGTAAAGTGGGAATAAGGAGAGCTGCTCTATTACCTGTGGGGCAGCTCTGTCTCTCGCAATCAACCTGTGCAGCTCCTGGCACGAGGATTCCTGACGTCAGGGTGGGACTTTTGGGCAGCTGTAGGAATGTGATGACAAATAAGATTTGCGAGAGAGGTAGATGAGATCTTGTTAGCTCTCGGGCAGAGGTGATAATAGATAAGATAAAACCGACATGCCCACGCTGCTGTAAAACAAGAAGGGTCGGGCCACTCTCCTGTACCAATTTGCAGCAGAGTAGGATGAAACCCCGGAGAATGTCCCAGGGAAATAGGTGCTACTCTGAGCACAGCGTGGGGAGCTGCTTATTTACTGATGGCAAAAAGTGTGGAAGCAGCTGCAAGGAGCCATCAACCTGTGATTGCCCTGGAAAATAATCCCATCTCCCTGCCTTCCCGCGATCAAGGCTGGAGGAAAATCAATCCGGAGCTGAGATTGGATACAGTGATACAATATTTATGGCTTTGGCACTCGAGCCAGGCAGTTCCTGCTGAGGAGAGGATGAAGTGCAGTTCCTGGTGTGTCCCATGGGTGCCAGAGTGATGTTCAAATGGAGTGGGATCCATTTGCATCCATGGAGCCTGCCCTCTCCGCCAGCCCTGCTCTAGCCCAGGGATTTAGAGCAAGGTCATAAATACATCACTGTCCTACAATTCCACCAACATTTCCATGTGCATGAACACAAGGCAAGGAATGGAGTTCCAAAGACATGATATTCCTGCTCTTCCAGGGAACTTCCCTGACAAGGGCAGGTGTTCCATGCATGGACACCCTGCAGTGACCACTGCCAGTGAACCCCTGTCCTGCCATGCCACAGACTTGATGGTCCCACGGGCCTGGGCCCAGCACCAGAGCTGGCTGGAAAGGCAGCTGGGAGCTGGATGTGACCTTCACACTGGAGCCTTCCAGCCACCGTGACAGAGGAGACACAGGCAAGGGGGCAGCACTGGAGGGGAGGAACAATGGATCCTGCTGGAACATTGTCAGGTTTATGAGGGTTCTGCAATTCCTTTAAACCAACACCTCAGTGAACACCACTGAGCACCCTGGCTTTGCCTGATGAGAGCATCAAAGAGATGCTCAGTCTGGCACACACATGCACAGGGGAGGGCACAGAGGGAACAAGGAAGGCACGGAGGGAGCAAGGAGGGTAAGTCCAAAATTCCAGACACCAACCCTAAATTCTACTAGAAACAGCCCAACCACCCCTGCCCCATCAGCCCAACCAACGTGGTGAGGAGAAAAGCATGGTAAACAGCAATGGGGCATCAGGCCAATCCTTCCCAAACATCATCAGCAAGGGCACCATTCCCCCTCCCAAGTCACCAGCCCCCTCCATCTCCAGAATTTATAGGGCTGTCCCGGTGACACACCGTCTCCGTAAGTGCAGAATGGCAGTTGTAAAAAATCCCATTTGCCAGCGTATTAGAATCCTATTAGCGCTCCCGGCGGAGAAATAACGCTGGCCCTCCTGGAGGGATTAAAGGGACTAGGACTCAGCCTCCACAGTTTTATGGCCCTCTCCCCCATTTGCTGATCAAACTGACAGATATAAAGCTGAAGGCAAGAAGTGTCCTTGGCCCATAAGCCCCACAGCGAGAAAATGCCTTTGAAGAAACATGAGTGCCAATAAGGAGACTTCAGTGCTGCCAGGAAAGGCAAAGGGGCCATTCCTTCTTCCTCACAGCATCCTCTCCATCAACCCTAATTCTGAAGAAAATGCCCAGGGACAGGGAAGGAAAGGCCAAGAGGGCAGTGCCTCCCAGACCCATCCCTGTGCAAGGCAGGGTCCTGTGGATATGGCCCAGCAAACCCTGACTTGTCTCTTGGCTGTTTAAAGGATCTGTTTTCACAACACAGGAGGTTGTGTAATTACTGGAAGGATCATAAATATCTGTTGATTGTCTGGGAATTATGCAGGAGAAAATGGCTATTTCATAAAATCAAGACCCATCCCCAGAATTGTTCAAGGCCAGGCTGGATGGAGCTTGGAGCAACCTTTGTAGTGGAAGGTGTCCCTGCCCATGGCAGAGGGTGGAACAAAATTATCTGTAAGGTCTCTTCCAACCCAAGCCATTTCTTGGTCCTCCCTTACACCCCAAACCAGCTGCAGATACATTTCACGTGCAACAGGCTCCCCCAGCACATCTCCCTGCAAAATATCCTCCTCTTCCACAATATGATTTTCCTTCTTTTTGTGGCCCTGGGCACAAGAATGCCGAGCCAGAGCAGGGCTGAAAATATATTAGCACAAGGAAAGGTTGGGTTTTATTCCCTCCAAAGACACACACAGCACACAGATGCTCCCAGAGCATGTTTACTGCCTTTTGGGATCTTCAGGGAATTGCCTGTCCACTGGGAGCCCCATACAGAGGAGACAGTGTGGGGCGGGACTGGGAAGCCCTGGCAGCATTCCCAGCTCTCTGGGTTCACCAGTGCAGCGTCCTGGGGAGAATAAATAAATAATTGCAGACTGCTTGCTCAGCACTGCTGTAAATAGTTCATGAGTTCCAGGAGATTTATTTCCCTCTTCTGGCCTTAACGAGCCCGCAGCCGCCATGGAGGGATGGGAAGGTTCACAGCCTCCAGCCACCAAGCAGGGCTACCAGGGAGCCCTGTTGTGCACAGCACTGGCAAGTGGGATCTTTGGGAACAGCACACACAGACCCACTGGCATTGGCTCATCCAGCCTCTCATGCTTGTGCCCGTTCCCAAACCCAGGATTGATAGGTCCACATGCCAATGAGCAAATGCTCTTTGCTAGCCTCGAGGATTTGTTTCGAGGTCCTTGGCGAGGATCCCAGGTGCTGCCTGCTTCCCCCTTGAGATGGCTCTATCTACCAGCCATTAGGGAGACACTTCCCAAGAGATTTACAGTGTGGTCTCACACAAACCCAGGAGACCCAGCCGGGCTCCCAGGGAAACAGTCTGTCCCCAAGGGATTTGCAGTGCCAAGAGGACATGGGAAGTATTAAGAGCTAATGAAGAGGTATAAGTGTGACAGCCACCCCGGGGACAAACACAGCTGAGGACTGCACAAGGATGCGACTATTCATCCAAGCTTTCATTTTGAGGTCCCTGCTTTATTTCCAAAGCAAACTTGGCCAGACAGAGTTGTTCCAGGAGAATTTCTCCCATGTCACCTCTCCCTTGGAGCCATCTAACAATGGGACCAGCAAAGTGTGTGAGCTCCAGCAGGCACCCACCCCTCCTCACAGCAGCACTGGTGCTGTAAAGGCTTTATCAATCCCTGGAGCCATCCAGCCTCCCCTGCTAGGTCTCTTTATTATGTGCCTTGACATTTCCAAGGGTTATATTTCCGCCTGTGAGAACCATCAGTCCAGCAGCACACAGTAATATATGGAGTAATAGAGTCTCAGCACAGCAGGTTTAATCTCATATTGCTGAAGCCCCTGGTGTCCTAGCTGAAGTAAGTTTGTCATTAGGAATTCCTTTCTCCCGACCTTGTTTTGTTTGGGGTTATTATTTTACCCCTAAAGAGAAGAGAAACACTCGAGATTGATTTATGACTTTCCTGTTTCTTCCTGTGCAATGCAAGCTGGCAAGCTCCAGGCAGGAGGAGAGGAGAGGGAGAGAGCCCAGGGGCTGCTCCCCCCGCCAGCCAGCACAGCCACACCGTGCCACCAGCTGGGTGACACCCTGGGGACCCTCTTGAGCCCTGAGCAGGGTCAGAGCCCTGTGCAGCAGTGACTCCACAGCTTCACCCCAGCAGATTTTCCAGCAGAGCTCGGAGCCATGAAGATTAATGATCAGGCCTGGTGCATCCACTAATTCGATGAAAAAGGGGCAAGGCAGAGGAAAGGAATATAATCAGGATATTTTATACAATGCCAACTTGGATTTGGAGGGACAAAGCAGCAAATAGGGCAGCAGAGACTGAAAATTCAGAATTCCTCTGTGCCTTTTTAAGGCTATCCAAGGGAAAGGGGGTGAGCCCTAAAAGCTGACAGCATTCAGTGCAGATCAAAGATATGCTAGAGGAAATAACCTGCCTGGACAGGAGAGGGGCCTAGCATTCCCATGCCCATGAATCACGTTCCTTCACTCTTTGGAGACTCAAATTTACCTCCCTACCCAAACACAACACTTGGGAGAAGACACCAGCATGAAATCAGTTCATTTTCTCGGGGTATCCCAAGCATCTGGGAAAGATTATAGAATAGAATAATTGAATAGTTGGAGTGGGAAGGGACTTTCTAAATGCAATCTAGTCCTGCCTGTGCATCCCAGCACCTCCCCACAGTTGACACAGCCATGGGAGCAGTTCCACAGGAGCCCAGAACAAGGTCTGAACACGTGTCTCTAGATCCCTAATGTGCCGTGCCCTGACGGCCGTGAGGATTTTCAGGCTGTTACACAAAAACCAGGATTAAATCAAGCCCAGTAACGGGGCTGGCAGCCTTCTGCAGCCATCTAAGGGCAAGAAGGCCCAGGGGACAGAGCAGCTTTGTGCTCTGCTGCTGTGTGGCTCCAAAAAGGAGGGGATGAGGTGGAGAGAGCTGGGACACAGATGCACGTGGCAGTGGCAGATACCAGCCTGAAAGCCCCACACAGAGAGGCTGCCCTACATATCCAGCTCCAGCTGGAAAGCAGGAACACCACCACAGCCTCCAGCTCCTCAGAGCCCTTCCCAGTCTCCTGGGATAGATAAGTAATGCTGAAAGGCTTTATCTCAGACCCCCAAAGCGCAGGAAAATCAGGGGAAGTGCCAAACACGCCATTCCCAAACAGAAGCACCAGCTGAATGAAGGGACTTGGGAAGCCTGTCCACACTGGGGGCCTTGGGAATAGGTTTTGCTCTGCTGTAGGAGCTTTACTCCTTGCTGCATTTGATAGCTGCTTTCCCCTGGAGCACAGTCATCCCTGAGATCACAGCTTCATGGAGGAATGAGATAAAAAGGTGCCAGGAATGATGCCAAAACTCCTTAATCCATCCAAGGCTAGCTGACATTTCCCAGCTGAAATCTCTGGCTCTATCAGAGCAGGAGGTGCTCTGGCAGGTACCACAGAGCAAAGCTGAGGACATGGACACAATGTGAGGCTTCACTCTGAAGTCCCGGCCATGCCAAGGAGCTCAGTTGGCCTCTGCAACCTATAGATTTCCATTTGGGAAACTAATTGTGGAAGTTTAGGGGTGCTTTGGGGGTCATCCAGGTGCATCTGAGCAAGCAGGGGCAACGTGGACTTGCACAAGTCCTTTGGGGCAACACATGCTGCTGGCAAAACCCAGTGGGAGTTTTGGGGCAAACCCACTGCAGCTCTGCACTGGCTTTTAAAGCCTCCAGGAACCAGCAGGTACGAGCTGGAGGGGAATGGGGTTGAGCTGAGCTTGGCACCCTCCCGTTCCCAGGATGTGCACCCGCTGTGTGCTGTGATGGCAGCTCATCCTGACTGTCCATGGCAGCGGAAGGACACCTCTGCCTCATGAATATGCAGAGGCAGGGTCAGAATTTACATCTTTAATGAAATTAAACTCAGGCGAGAGGGTTCTTTGCCTGACCATGGTTTGGGGAGCATGGGAAAAAGCTGTGCTGGAGAGAAGCAAGCCCTGGAGGCTGCCTGGCAAAAATATCCTTCCCTCCTCCAGGCATCTGCCCTCCTCTCCCAGCCCTATCTCCATCAGGAGACACAGAAAGACACCTATGCCAAAGCCATGGGTAAAGAGGCCACTGGGAGCATAAGGACCAAACACTGAGGGCACCTTCTATCTCCTAAACCATCAGATCAGATCCAGTCACACTGGAGCAGCCTGGGAATCCCAAAATAGCATGGCTGGGATCCCCAGATGAGGCTGTGGACTCCTATGCTCCCCCAGATTTCAGTGCAGCCTGTCCCTCTAGCAGGAGAAAGGGATCCTCTGTCACCAGCACACCAATCACTGCTGTATTGATTACATTTCAATTAGCAAAATTCCCATGGGATGGTGGGCTGGGTAGAACTGGAGAGGCTGTGACAGGGCTGGTGGGACTATTGAGCTTGCCTGGCAGAGAGAAACATCCCAGCCCAGAGGCACTTCTTGTGCCTCTTGCCATAGCAAGAATCCCCAGAAAAAATGGCCTGAAGACTCTGTGTTACATGAGAGGAGCCCTATGCCAGGAATCCCAGCCATGCTGCCAGGTCCTCATGCACATTCCTATTTCTCCTTGCTTCCTTCCCAATCCACTCATTTTTATGCTAATCAGGATGGCAATCAGTCCTTCCCATGGGCACTGGAACCAAGGCTCAACCACACAGCCCCACCTAAAACAAGAAGGGTTTTTTTCTGGTGCAGAAGTGATCCCTGTCTTTCCTTACCATGTCTCCAGCGGCAAGGGCAGTGTATTCCCACTGCCAGGAATACACTCTGTTTAATCTACACCAGCAGCCCTTTCAGAGGCTCTAGCTCCATCAATAAGAATTTCCACAGGGAAGTAATTTCAGGATCAGTGACTTCTCTCACACAGAACATCCAGACTCAACCCTCAGAGGTTGCAGCATCACACCAGTGCCTTTCCCACAAAGGTTTGGGGCTGGTGAGCCCAAACCCCAGCTCTCTGTGGGGTTAGGAGACCCTCATGGCACTGAAGGAGGCTGAAGTTTCTCCCTCTCTTTTGTCAGGTCAAATTTACTGCAACAGGAGAACGTTTCAGGAGAGATTTGTCATTGTTTGTGGCAGTTTGGAAAGCTCCTAAATATGCTCTGTGCAATCGTGAATGTAAATTGAATAGAAGCAAAAGCAATTTGCGAGGCATTAAAATCCCTCTGCAGGTTCCTTTGAAGTGATCGATGTCTCAAACCACGATGTTATCTCCACGTAACCGAGCTGGGCAACGCAATCCAATCCCTGAAGTCATTCCCTTCTCAGGTAACTTATCAGCCCATGGACCTCATTCACTCCCAACCTCTGCAGGCATCGCTGTGCCTGCAAAGCTCTCCCCTCCCTATCTCCTGGGGCACCTTTATCGCAGAGGAACAGAAGGGAGGGACCTGCCATGGCCAAATTTTGGGATGCACATGCCTGGCCTGGCTCAGCTCCCTCCCAGCAGAATTGCAGCCCCTGCAAAAAAGGACCAGGGTGTCTTTTGCTCCCGTTTCTGCATGATGCACCAAAACTACATTGCACGGCTGGGTGTGAAGCTGTCAGCCTTGAAGATGTGCAGTTCTCAGCCCCGTTCCTCGCTGACATTCAGCTCCTCCACCCCACAAGGACAATCTGCAGCCAGGTGGGAGCGATGGCTGCAGCCCTGTTGCCTGCAGGAGTGACTTTTTTGGGAGGATTCTCATCACACCTGGTGCCTGGCAGATTTCTGTGCGCTGTGATCCAAGCCCCAAGGCAACACGTGGAATTGAGATTTGCACTCATCAAATTCCTGGACCATTCCCACAGCCTGTGCATCTCCACTGTGAAAAGGTGCGTGTCCACTGGATTAAGGATTATGGAGATTTAAGAGCTTTTATGAGTTTTCATAAGATGGGAATTAGCAAAAAACCCAGAGGGCTCCAGCAGCAATTGTGCCAAACTGCTGCTGGAATGGCCACTCTCCATGATGATCTTTCTACAGGGATCCCTGGATCCTGGATCCCAGTCCCTGGGAGCAGGCAAAGCACGTGGATGCCCCATCCCTGGAAGTGCTCTAGGCCAAGCTGGACGAGACTGGGAGCAACCTGGACGCTTGGAGAAATGGAAAGGAGAAATCACATGGAAAAAGACGAGCTTTAAGGTCCCGTCCAACCCAAACCATTCCACAATTCTGTGAGCTGCGAGGCTGCTCCCCACCACTCCACCTGCCAGGAGCAAAGGGGCCATGAGGGCAGGGTGTTGTTGGCTGCACCACGGGAAGCAGCCGTGATGAGGAGGAAACAAGAACTGGGATAGAGCAGACAAAGATCCACCGAGCCGAGGCTTCCCCCTCCCGCGGTGACCGCTGCTCCCGGCATCCCGGGGCACACGGCTGCAGCAGGCAGATAGGCAAGGATTCCTCTGCAGGAAAAGTTTCTTCCTAATCATATTAGCTGGAGCTGGGCCCGTGCCCTGCAGCAGCAGGTCAGTATCTATTTCAAAGCTTTCACTTATGAAAATAAATTTACTGTTAGCACCGCGGACCTCTGGCGCATGAAAAAGCAGGAGGTTTGGGGAGCGGGTTTGGAGCCCTCGGCAAGGGGAGAAAGCAAGGGAAGAGTGAGACTGCAAAGAGGGAAGTGAGAGAAAGGGTTAAAGCTCCCTACTTCCCTCCCAGCCCAGGCAGAGGAGCTGCTCTCAATCAGTGTGTGATTGCAATCAGCGGGAAGGTGCCGTTTGCATTAAACAGAGCAGACAGGGGAAAAAAAAGACAAGACAGGCTGTGCAATCTGAAAAATTTATGTAAAAATCACAAACAACAATAAAAACCAGCTTTTTTTTTTTTTTTTTTTCCTTTCTCCCTCTGCTTCTCCTTGTTATTATTTTCCCCAAGGGCAGAGAACTGGGATGGAGCAGGGAGCCAGTGCTTCCCGGGGCTCCTGTGCCATACCTAAATCCGCCCTACATCAAACCTTGCAATCAGTCTCCTTTACTACTAATTTTGCCTCATGTTTTTTAATTAAATTTGCCGCTTCCTTCAAATACCAGTCAATGAACCATCCACATTTCCTCCAAATACCCTTGAAAATGTGGAATCAAACCACTAAGGGCAATGATATCCAAAGAAATGTCACTGAAGAGGCATTGCCTGGAGCATGCATAGCCGCAGCAGGAGCCAGGGAGGAAAATTAGGGTAAAACACGGAAAACTTGGCCACAGATGATTTTCAGCGAGCTCAAACTGCAGTAGCAGCACCCAACCTGCTCGTTAGAACTTCAGGAAAAAAAGGTAACGACAATCCTGAAGATGGCACTCCTGGGCTACCCTTCCCAAGCCAATCTCCCTTCCTGACCCTCCCCAGCCACAGGGTGCCTGGCACCCTGAAGTGGGATGGTTCAGAGCTCCTCCAAACTCTTCAAGGTTGTCCAGGTCGAGTGGGAAATGTATCTTTCCTCTCACCCTTCCACAGCTACCCTTTGGTTTCAAAGGCAGCTCCTGACAAGGGATTTGAGGCCGAAGACCAAGGAAAAGGAGGCTGAGAAAGCTCAGGAGCAGCAGTGTGTTCTGTGAGCAGGCAGAAAAAGGGGAGAAGAAAGATTTTTCTTTCATCGATTTGACATTTGCTGCTTTTTGGTTTCTCTCAGCAGCATCTCCTGACTGTGCACCACGAGACAGGGAGGCCCCCATTCCATTTATTCACCTGGATCCCCTGTGCCAACGTGGGACCAATTTATTGCATCCGGACTCAATGGCAAGCGGATGAACTACGACAGTTTTGCTCGGAGTTTCTCTTTGACAGCTGAGGCTCGTTTGAACCAGCAGCTCAAAGGGAAGGGAAAGGGCCTTTGAAGCCCCCCACGGTGTGGGACTGCGTGAAAAAGGCCCCTGAGCTGCCACTGGCACGGTAACACCCTCACTCCCTTTGTGCCAGGGCTCTCTGCTCTCCCTGGAGCATTGCTGAGAGCTCAGAACTGAGGCCACACAAGTCCTTGTTCCACAGGAGCCTCTTCCCACCCTGAGCAGGAGAGAGCTTTGTGTGGGGCAGGCAAGAGGAGCCATGCCTCAGCTGGGCTGCCACCCTCCCACCAACAAACCTTCCCAACAAACCTTCCCAAGCCATCATCCAACAATGGAGAGGCTCAGGCCACCTGCAGCAAGACCTGGAAAGGGAGGGGAAGACTTCTGGGAGCAGCTGGAAGCAATTTGATCAATGATACAGAGCAAGAGTGAATCCTAAGAGGCATTTTCTGCACCACAGGCCTTGTGGGTGAAGACCCAACCTCAGCTACATCTGAACCTCCTCCACGTTCTCAGCTGCCTCAGATTTGGCATTCCAGCTCAGCACAGGGACATTTTCTGCATTCAAATGGACAAGAGTCTTATCCCCAAGATGAAGGGGGATGGTGGGAAGGCAGCGTTCCAGCCTTTGGGGGGATGGCAGGAGGATAATCAGGCACATTTTTCCCCTTGTCCTCACATCACCTTGAGCACGGTGCCTTGCTGAAGCAGTAAACCCAGGACACCACTCGGAGCAGGGCATTCCGAGGGCTGCAGAGATAAGATCAGGCAGGAATGCTGGTGACCAGAGGCTTTATTAGGCTCGTTTATTTATTTATTTCTCCGAGCAGTAGGTGTTAGCCTAAGGTGAGCGAAGAAGCGCCGGCACTGGGAGACAGGGTAATATGTTATGGAGAAATCTTCCCGGTGTGAGCAGAGGGCTGGGCTGGCTGCTCCTGTGCTCTATGCATTATTTATGGCCCTGCTGAGCGCCGCCAGCCCCTTTATCTGCCTTCCAAGAGGCTCGAGAAGAAAATGAATCTTTGACTCAGCAATTTTTATCCCAGCCAAATGAAAGAGAAATACACACACACACACATTATATATATAAATACATATAAATATATATATACATATATATATATATATATATAAACTGAATCCACTCTGGGGAGGTGACAAGGAGCTAATCCAGCCCCCTGAGAGGCTGCAGGTACTGGCTCTGGGTGGCTCAGGGTTTAGAGATTTAGCTCCTACATAAATTGTCTGCAGCTCTTCCCCTTCTGCTGACCTCCAATGCTACGTCTGTCTGTCCTTAGGCTGAGCACAAAACCAAAGCCCGGCCTTTGGGAGAGCTTAAGAAGTGCCTAACACACTCCAGGTGCTGCCATCAATTAAATAAATCTGCATGATGCATCACACAAATAAATAAATAAGTGGAGATGACTGAAGAGCTCCATTTTTTTCCCAACTGCACATATACACACGTGTACTTAAAGCCAATTTTTCAAACAATAAAACACTTGAATTTTTTTTCCGCATGAAAAATTCATCCTGTCTCACAGCCATCTGAAAAGCAAATAAGCAAACAAACAAATAAATTCTTCGTGGTGGAAAACATCACCCAAATCATTGCTGATGATCTTCACCACACAGACACAATTCCCAACCAGCCCTCGACGCCCTGGTTGCTCCCACTGTGGGAGCGAAGAGCAGGTGCTACATCTATGAAAACAAAACAGTGATAATAAAACAGCAGGGCTTCTTGGAGAGACAGGCAAGGAGAAGGGAGCCAGTCCTTTCTAGATCCCAGCAGTGTTTTTTCTGGCTGTGTGGATCTCCCTGTTAGCACAGGGACCCATCCCAGCCCTGTCCTGCAGCGAAGCCACTGCCACCAGCTAATTAGCACCTCTTCCTCCCTGCACCCAGGCTCTTTAAAAATAGTTCTTTTAATCAGGGCCGCCTCCCCCACCGGGAGCCTGCGTGCAATCCTGGCACCGGTTGCAAATGGGTGCCCCAGATCTATTTTGAGCTCCCCGGGGTTGTGCCAGGTCCCCATCACAGGACACTCACCCCCGTGCATAGGAAACTCATCCGAGCTGCCTGAGCAGCAGCCAGGAGCCATTCCCTTCCTCCAGGAAGGAAGCTGCAGATGAGGAGCCAAAGGTACCCCCATCCTTGTATCCAGGTTAAACCCCGGCTAGAGACCCCCTGGGAAGTGACATTTGCGATATGTGCCATGGGGATAAGCTGCTTCCAGACTCTGTGAGTGGGGAAAGAGCTCCTCCTTTCTCTCCTCTACAGCCCCACGTAGAAATTCTCCCCTGGCACCTCCTCTCCGTGATAAAAGGTGGGAGAAGGACCAGGCTGGACAGGACTTGGAGCAACTTGGTCCAGTGGAAAGTGTCCCTGGCCATGGCAGGGGTGAGACAAGGTGAGCCTCAAGGTCCCTTCTAACACAAACCATTCTGTGATTCTGTGATAAAATGAGTTCCCAATCCCAACTCTCCACAAGGCTTTTTCCAGCACGATGAGAACAAAAGCCAAAACACCAAAACAGGTTTTCCAAACCCCAGTGTGAACACAACCACAGCACAGACAGAGATGAACCATCATAGAATCCTATGAAACAACATAAAAAATACTAAATACCACGCTTAAAACATCACAAAATACCATCCCTAAAAACAACCAAACCAACCCAAAAGTCTTCCCTGGGATTTTTTTTTTATTTTATTTATTTATTTTTTTGGAGGGCAGACGGTGGTTAAGATGCTAATACTGAGTCTTCTTCACCCTGCCACCACTCTCCTGGGGTGACAGAGCTCCATGCAGCCATGCCTTTGGCTCTGGGACAGCTCTGCTCTACCAGCTGGTAGGGGAGAAAGGTCGACCAAGTGACAGCCAGCACTGCTCACGGCTGAAATCCATCACGAGACAGGCAGAGCAGCCTGGGTTTTCTGGCTCGTTTTTGGGGGTATTTCAGAGACATTTGCTGCCCATCTAAGTCTCTCTTAGCATAGAAAATACACCCCCTGCCACCGACCCGGCACAGAGGGGGCTCACGGAGGAGACACGCTCGTTATCAAAGTTCGTAAAAGCCTTAAAATAATTGAAAAGGTAAATAAAAGAGAGGCGGCGAAGCAGAACGGTTGGCAGTGCCTCCTGCTCGTTAGGAAAGGGGGGCACTTAACACTACACAGACAGCAAATTAGCCTTTAATCATCGCCTGCCTTCGCTGGGTTTTATCTACGAGTGAGTTCCAGCCCAGGCACCTCCCTCGCTCCGGCAGCCCTGGGGACTCCAGCTCGCCTCCTGTTTATTCCCCAGCTGCTTTGTTGTCTCAGATCAGCAGAATAAGGGAGCCGTGTCGGCAGAAGATACTTCTGTGCAGCCAGCGAGAAGTTCACACAGAAAATTGATATTCGCCGCAAATTATTTTGGATGATTTACTGGAATGAATTAACTCACAGCGACACAGAGAAAATTCCAACAGCACTGCTGCCTGCCTCCCACCACCGACAGCAGCACGAGGATCCCAGCCTCCACCTTCTGTTGTGAGGATGAGGATGAGGATAGCGGGATCTGGGAGAGGGCCCTGAGCAGGCTGTGGCTCAGGAGGTTCTGACGTGGCTGGATTTGCTCTCTGGATGCTTGCAGAGCATCCAAGTTTGGGCTGCAGGCCTGGAAAACCAAACCAACCCAAAGCAGTCATCCCAAGCTGCTCATCTTGCACCCCAAGCAGCGTGGGCAGCACGGAGAGGGAGGGGATTCTGTCCTCTGGTGAGACCCCATCTGCAGAGCTGCCTCCAATTCTGGGGCACCCAACTGCAGAAGGACCTGGAGCTGCTGGAGCCAGTCCAGAGAGACCATGGAGATACCAGCTCCAAGGGCTGGAGCCTCTCTCCACAGGCTGGGAGAGCTGGGGGAGCTCACCTGGAGAGGAGAAGCCCCAGGGAGAGCTCAGAGCCCCTTCCTTAAAGGGGCTCCAGGAGAGCTGAGAGGGACTGGGGACAAGGCATGGAGGGACTGGGGACACAGGGAACGGTTTCCCACTGCCAGAGGGCAGGGATGGATGGGATATTGGGAAGGAATTCTTCCCTGTGAGGATGGGGAGGCCCTGGCACAGGGTGCCCAGAGAAGCTGAGGCTGCCCCATCCCTGGGAGTGCCCAAGGCCAGGCTGGATGGGGCTTGGACCAACCTGGGATAGTGGAAGGTGTCCCTGCCCAGGGTAGAACAGGATGAGTTTTAAGGTCTTTTCCAAACCCAGGATTCTGTAATTCTATCTTGATTTTCTAACAGGCAGCAGGAGGGGAGATGTCCTGCGGATGGCACCTTTTGCAGACCCCAGTTGCTCATGTTGGCACCCTGGGAAGTTTTGAGAGGCATGGGAGCACCCAGGGAGGGCAGGGGCTTGTCTGACCCCAGCTCAGCTCTGCTACCTTCGTTCTGTTTGCAAGAAGCAGAGATAATGCCACTGATTGATCTTTTTCAGCTCTTTTGAAATCGCAGGATAAAAGACTCTGGGCTTAACACTGGGAAAAAGGAGCAGTCCTGCTGGGACAGCTCTTCCCTTTGTCCATGCCCTCGTGATGGTGATTTCTGCGGTGCTCCCTTGCCACCAAAGTGGCACCATGAGGGATCCTTGTGACTCACACAGGGCTCAGCAGAGGGTCACACTGAGCAATGGCATTTAGGGATTGCTCTCAGGCCGGGATTGTGCCCGGCCAGCTCTCCTCCTGCCGTGACTCCGCTGACTTTGACGGGCTTACAAGAGGGATGAACTCAATCCCTCAATCCTGGATTTCCCTCCCACCACCTCCTTGGCCCTAAATATAAGCAGCAAGGTTTTTTGGGAAGAGGGAGCCCTTGTGCACCAGGGGCTTTCTCAACCAGCCACCCACAAATGGCAAAACCAAGACAAAAAGGTTCCTCCACTCCTTTCCTTGGCTGGAGGAGAGGAGGATGAGGCTGCCTGCAAGCTGCCTCCACATTTCCTCCATCCTGGGGTTGCTCATAACCCTGCCTAATCCCTTGAGTAGCTTAAAGCATCTGCAGGGATCCACTGCTTTACACACTGAGCCCTGCAAAGCCAAGAACACTGAAGGACACTCATGACAACCACATCCCCATCATGGAAGGAGCTCAGCATCCCCTGGAGGATGCCCAGAGGCAGCACTGCCCACCACAGCCCCCCTTTTCAGGGGGAGAATATGGGCTCCCATCCCTCCTCCAGCACAGGACCCTGTCCCAAAAGCAGCACTGATCTTCATCCTCCATGATTTTTACCCCCAGTCATCCAAATGTCCATCAGGCAGGAGTTATCCCATATTTACCCCCCTGCCTGCTGTCCCCTCCCCACAGGGTACCCAGCCCTGCCAGGCTGTTTCCCCATGGTCAGTCCATGTAATAGCCTGTACATAACCACCTAAATGCTGCAAACTCTTTGAAATGAGCATGGAAATTGGTTTCCAGGCTCCAGCAGTTTCTAAATAATGGATGTTTAAGATAATAATAAAAAAAGAAAAAGCAAGTGACATACAAAGTGGATTCTAGAGGGGAAAAGAAAAAAAGGTGGAGCATGTTCTCAACAAAAAATCTCCAAGAAAACCTGAAACAGCACAGAGGGACCTAGAAGCTCTGGCTGCAGCTGCCAATTTAACCCTGTGCTCTCGCAGTGGAGAAAACCTCATTTCCCTGGGCTCCCCCAGTAACTCCTCCTCACTTTATATTCCGCCTCGCCGCAGATGTAATGTATTCTGTCAATGCAAAATTCGGGCTGAAAAATGTGCTGGCCTTGGGGAGATGTCTGGATTGGATTGGATTGGATTGGATTGGAGGGAAGAGATGAGAAGGGTGTGTGCCGAGAGCAGTCGGGCGCAAGGGATGGAAGGGAACAGGAAGGCATCAACCTTTGGCTCTCTCCATTAGCAAAAAGACATGCCAGGCTACTGCTTTTAGCAAAGGTCAACTAAACTGCTCATTCCTGTTGGCAACACCACCTGCATGACTCCATTTCTGCCACAAAAGAGAGTACTTGCTTAAATCCATCAAAATTCCTTAACGCTGGGCCCGCAGCTGGAGTGTGCAAGATGGGCATCTCCCAGAAGATGACCAGCAAAAAGGAGGTCTCCATGATCACAAAAATGAGGATTTTGGAGTCTGGGAACAGCTGGCAACATGGGAAGGAGGCTGCAGTACCACTACAAGGAAAACCATAAGAGAATAGAGGAACAGCGAGTCCCTTCTCACAGTTCCCAGTACTTCAAGAGGAGGGAATTTCCTTTTCCTCTTCAACAGACATCCACAGCTCGGTCATCAAGGAACACCCTTCAAGGGAAGGGATAGTTTTGGAGAGCTGCGTGATGCTCCCCAGACCAGCAACAGGATCTGCCCACAGAAAGACCATCAAAGCAGCTCCTGGACACCCCGAGGAAGCAGCACCGGCAGGGACGGATGTTTGCTTTAATTACAGCGAGTGTGTGTTACCTTCACACATGGCTCAAATCACCCACCCCCACAGCATAATTCACTCAAAGGGGCTTTTCCACCCGAGTCAGCAAAATGAAGAGATTCAATTACAGCCTTTGACTGGGCCTGCTTATTGTTATTTATAATACAATACATCCCGGCTGCTGCGGAGAGAGATGTACAGGTCCTGAAATGTTGGCTGTCTTGGAAGTTAATTGAAACGCCGGCGCCTTGCTAGGATTGCTTGTCCCGGCCTCCCCGACACTGAGCAGTGGCATCTACCTGCTGAACCCTAATAGAGAGGCACTGTCACCAAAGGACACCTGTGGCAGGAGCAGACCTCTTAAAAGCCGCCAACTCCTGCGCTCCAAGCCCAACAGCCGCCGAGCTACAATGGGGGGTTTCAAATGAATCCTGGAAGAGCACTTGGAGGAGAATGGCTCTATTTTTGAAGAATGACACGGGGGGGATCCACAGCCATTTCCTCTGAATGGCTGCAGACCCAGCTGCACTTTATAAGTAAAGTGATGGATATTTTTTCTCCCCTCTAGCTGTTCCGTCTCACTCCATCTACAATTAAGTCGTTCTACCTGAGTCCTTTGTGTCCCTGCCTCGGGATTAGGGAGAGGATGCCGAGGTGGAAAAGGAACTCATTAGCTGGTACCAGGGGCACAAAGTGGGAGGAGAAGTGGTTTTCCCTCCCGGAGCAGGGCGGGATTCACTGGGCTTGTGGGAAGGGCTCGGCTCGGTGCCAAGGACTTCACAGCTTGCCTGGATCGAGGCACAGAGGGATAATTTCCCAGGCATGCAGCATCCAATGCCACCAATGTGGGCAGCAAACACCCAGCAGCACCTTCACAAAGGCACACAAACCTGAACCAGCACTTTGTGGAATCACAGAATGGTTTGGGTTGAAAGAGACCCTAAAAATCATCTTGTTCCAACCCTCTGCCATGTACAGGAACAACTTCCACTAAACCACATTGCTCAGAACTCCATCCCACCTAGACCTGAACACTTCCAGGGATGGGGCAGCCACAACTTCTCTGGATGTCCCTATTTTATTTTGATGGAGGAACTCAGCCCTGCAGCACTCACAGCCACACGCTGGGGAGAAGAGAAGGAGTAAGAAGTCTGGGATGTACCAGCACCTGCAGCCCTCTGCTGGGCTGTCACCTTCTCCTGGGTGCTCCACGGAGAGGTTTGGGACTGCCACAGAAGTTTTTCCATAAGGATTTGCCAGCAGCCAAAGCAATGAATCAAAATTTGCTGTGCACTAGAATCACAGAATCATTTGTGTAGGAAAAGCCTTCTAAGATCATGAAGTCCAGCCATTCCCCCCAGCACTGCCAAGGCCACCATTAAATCATACCCCAAAGTGCCACATCTAGGCCTTTTAAATCCCTCCAGAAATGGGGATTCCACCACTGACAGCTTGATATCCCTTTGGATGAGGAAATCTTTCCTATTGCTGACATAAGACAGGATACCTTTGGCCTTCCTGGCCACCTGGGCACTTGCTGGCCCGTATCCAGCCTCCACGCAAGTGCTCTCGTGCTTCCCCCAAAGTGCCCCCAGTGGAAGCAAATGGCTGTGAAGGAGTAGGGCTGGCTGTGTTGGAGGGTACATGGGGCTCCTGGGACTGTCCTGGATCCAGCCCTCTCCTAACAGGGCAGGTGAGGCCTCTAACTTAATCCATGAATGGGAAAAACGCTCAGATGAGCCACGCCAAGAAGGTGGGAATGTAGATCCAGCCAGCCAAGAGCCTTTCTTTGAGGGTCCATCAGCTGGAAACCCTGCAGGAGCTCAACAGGAAGCAAATATCAGGTGGAAACAGAGGCAGGGTCAGTCAGGAGGAGAGACTTTCTGAGCCAGCAGGATGACATCTTTCCTACCAAGCTTTCAGCCCTGACTGTAAACACTCAACTAACCTTATTATTATTATTTTTATGTGCCTATAACTTGCTTCAATGACCTGAAACAAAGCCATGGTTTTCAACAGCAACCATCTGAGCGCCTCCGAATTTTTTCTTCCCTTCCACTTTGCAAAAGGTTTGTGCTCCTTTTGGCGGCGTGGGCTCTGCTCCAGGCAGCCCTTTCCATGGAATGCTGCCTGCCTGCTGCCTGCCCGTGTCCCTTCCAGCCAGCTCCTCGCTGCCTTTTGATTGATTGATCGGCGTGGCAGCCTAATAAGCGATAACAGCACATATGACAAACTAAACAACCATCTAATGAATTGATTGACATCCGAAGGATTTGACTTGATGCACAACCCCAGTCACAGATAAGGTTAATGAGGGAGAAATTAAAATGTAGCTCAATGGGTAATGAATACAGCATGTGCCTTGTTGGAACACATGCCAGATCCATCACTCTGAATCAAGTGGTGGTAGCAATTTCTAAATTATTTATTGCACCCCTCATCCTCCTGTCTCGAGGGAAGAGGCACTCGGACTGGCCTTTGTATTATTTTTGTATATACATATATATGTATAAAACTGTAGCTCTCTATCTGTGCATTGTGAGGATCCATAGCCAAAGAAAATTGCTTTGAATTTCGCAATTTTCAGGTTGTTTTTTTTCTTTTTGTAAACTCAATAGCAAAAAAATACAACAATCCTGAACCTGTCATGCCATTTGAATCATAATAGCTACAAATTCACTCCTCTGAATAAATGGAGAGGCTTATTTATCAAATATATACAAGATGTCTGTCTAGTTGTTAACACACAGAGGTATGAGTAGGCAGAGGAAATCGAGAAAGTTTACATATTCACTGCTGTCTCCAGGGACCTTCCTTTTCCTCCTACTTCTTATTCCCTCTCCCTTCCCCCAACCACATCTCCAACTTGCTTTGACTTGCTGTGTTTTTCCTTTTTTTTTTTTTTTCCCCTCCTTTTTTTGCCTCAAATGCGTCTGGCTGACAAAACTTGGGCTGTCAGAAACGATCAAGAGATGAAGTTGCCAAGGAAGGGAGAGAGATTTGCATGGAGATTCATTTCCCTGTGTCTCCCTGCCTGCATGAGAGGGGATCTCCCCCTCTATCTAGGAGGAGTGCAGGGGACTCTCAGTCTGCTGGAAATATTTGATTATTGCGTGGATTTATTTCTACTTTAGGAAAGGGGGAGCCAGATTCTCCAGAAATGGATCTCTACTGCTTCCCAAAGGGACAGACACTGGTGGAAAAAGAAGTTAACCAGCATCATATGGGCTCTCTGCATTATTTATTCCTGAATTCCAGGGTACTTGGAGCAGTGACCACGGGAAGTGCTGTCCAAAGAGGGATGAGGAGTAGACAGAGACTGAGCAAATGGCTTCACACTGACACAGGGCAGGTTCAGATTGGATACTGGGGAGAAATCATTCCCTCTGAGGGTGCTGAGGCTCTGGCACAGCTTGTCCAGAGCAGCTGTGGCTGCCTCATCCATGGAAGTGTCCAAGGCCAGGTTGGACAGGGCTTGGACAGCCTGGGATAGTGGAAGGTGTCCCTGCCTGTAGCAGGGGTTGGAATGAGGTGAGCTTTAAGCATTCTATGATTCTACAAAATACAAACTCTGCATCCAGCCAGAAAACACCAGCTGCAGCCTTTCCCTGCAAACTATGGGGACTCCTGAGGTTCCAGGTCCTGAACAATCCACCAGGGTGCCCTGGCTGCTGTGCTGAGCATCAGCAGAGGAAACCACCCCTTCAAACACCTCTTGGGTGAACCTGAGAGCCAGGGAGGACCTGTTGGCCTTTCTCCTCATCAGCAGCCTGAGACAGTGAAGCCAACAGGATGGGTGGCTCCATGGAGAGGTTTGGGACTGCCACAGGAGTTTCTGCGTGAGGATTTGCCAGCAGTCAAAGCAACGAATCAAACAACATGGTCTGAACCATGTTTGTCACCAAATCCTTTAAAAATAGTGCCTGGCTGTTGTGGGAATAAATCCCCACAGCAGCACAGAGGAAAAGCCATTGCCCAGTCCAGGATTCCTGTCCCTCTCCCATGTCTCCCCAGCAGAGAGCCCAACACAGACACAGAGAGATGGATAAAACAGCATCCTGCAGCTCCCAAAGGCAGGCTGAGGTCAAACCTCTGTGGGAGCGTTCAGAAAACACCTTGAGGGCTCCCTGACCTTCCACAACACCTGTGGGACTGGGTGGAAAATCCCGCTGTGAAAAGCCAGTGTCCATAAAGGAGACAGAGGAGTGCTGCAACTTTATTGGAATAAAGGGAGAGCGTCCACCAGGGCACACCCGCGGGGTTCTTCTCTCTCGGGGTTTCAGAGCTTCCTTTGATCCTGAACTCCCAGTCGCATGCTGCCCTCTTCCTTTCCCCATTGCTGAGGCACTAGGAAGGTACAGCTCTCCCGAACCACCCATATCCCCCCTTAAACCTGTCATTTCCCCCCAGAGTTCAGAAGTTCAGGCTTGTGCAGACCCGTGTTTGGTTCAGGAGCCGAGCTGTCGGGGCTCTGTAACAAACCTGCTGCTTGAAGTTGGTGCAGACATTCAGACCCGTTTCAAAGCCGTTCGCACCCGTAGCCTCAGCCATGGGATTGTTTGTAAAGCCAGCGGCACGCATCTTCCCTCTCAGGACGAAGGGGTCACCCCAGATGCCACCACAGAAGACGTCTGTGCCACTGAACGCTTTCTTTTCCCACCAGCAGGAATGTTTGCAGATGAGCAAAAGCCTCCAGAAGGCTCAAGTGAAACATCCACATTTTTTAGGTGCTCGTCTGAACCCATTAGCACATCTTAATTGCTATCGGCAGAGGAACGCCAGACTTCCCCGCGTCTGCCGAGTCCGTCTGCCTGCTCGGGGAGGAGGAGAAGCACCGGCGCGCAGCCCTGCATCCCGCAGCCCGGGGTTCGCCCTCCTCTGAGCGCAATCTGTCCCCGGGGCCCCTCAGCTGTCTGCAGGAAAAGCAGCGAGAGGGAAAGGAGCCAAGGCTCATCTCACAGCCCGTCTCTTGGTGAGCGCCGGGGATCGCAGCGAGGTTTGCCAAAACGCGCTGAGCTCAGAGGGACACCCCCTTCCCAAGGAGCCAGCGCCGGGGACATCCCGCACACCGCCGGGCGTGCCTACAGCACTGTGGGGACATGGGGAGGCCGCCCGAGGACTGAGAGGCTTCTCCAAATCGGGGAGGGAGCTGGGAGCCAAGGGACAGACTCTCCCTGTCGACTCCCGGGCAGACCCTGCCGCAGGTGCTGGGAAAAACTCGGAGCTGCTGCAGAGCATCAGTTAATTTGTCATCATGGAAACAGCCAGCCCGGGTCAGCGGCTGTTGGCGGAGGAGTCGGGAAGTGCTACTGGTGGTGATCTGTTCTTTCTCCTTTTTTTTCCCTCTTTCTTTCTTTTAAGGAGATTTCATTTTTTTTTCTTTTAAAGCTGCCTTGATAAGGAATTTACCAGGGCAAAATGAGATTACACCGGAGCTCGGAGTAGCTAAAAGCAGCAGTTTGCTGGGGACACAGAGGCTGCTGCTTATACTATCTCTCTATCATCACATATATCCTTCTATCTAATCTATCTAGCACCATATATACCCTTTAGCTCGCCAGCTCCCACAATCCCTGCCCTCTATCCATCATCCACCTATTCATCAACACACATCCAGCTCTATCTACCTAGCCATCACTATAAATATCCCATCCATCCATCTCTCTCAATCTATCTCTCATCAGAGAGACCCTTTCCCTACCTACCTGCCTATATATCCACACACACCTCCACACCCCCCCTTGTCTGTCCATCTGTCACCGGCAGAGCTCTCACCTCCTCTCCCCCATCCCTCACAGCACGTATCCTCCTATCCCCCGGCCCATCCATCACAGCCTCTTGCTGCACTCGCTGCCTCTCTGCTCCATTTGCTACCCGAGGGCACCAGATATTTCCCTGTGGATCACTGGATCCACAGCCCACCGAGCAGCAGGTCCTCTCCTCCCCCCACCCAGGAGCCCCAGAGTGGGGATGGAGTGGGGAAAGGTGCTCTGAGCCAGTGGAGTGAGTGTGGAGTGCTCACAGTGCTGGGCTGGGCTGGGCTGCACCTGCACTTCCACCGGCAGGAGGAAGGAGCAAGCTCCTGGGCTGGGCAGGAGCAAACCATGGGAGTGCACAAAAACCAGGCATGCACTTGTAAGGAAGGTGCTGAGCACCTTCTGCAAGGTGCAGCAAGGATTTAAAGAAAATCCTGATCCCCACACTAGGGAAGAGCATCAGTGCCCTGTACCCCCCCAGATCCTGCCTAGCTTTCTGGCAAGTGTAAACAGAGAGGAATTTTCCTTGCAGAGATCTATATGCCACCAGGGCTCCAAAAATGCTATATTCCCTCCCTAAATCAGCCACTGACCAAAGCACACTATACCTTACCCCTCACCAGCTGCCAGGCTGGCACAGTGCCTCCAGGCTGGAGCCAAAGGCAGCTCAGGCTCGGGATGGTGGGGGCAGGATGCTGCCGAGTGGCACCGAGCCACAAAATTTGCCAGAGACAAGAAAACACCCAAGCAGTGCTTAAAAACTGAAAGCTGTTACTTTAATTACGGGCTTTCTGCTTTATCACCAATAGCGTTCCTCACACATTCATCAGCAAACCTGGTAATAAATCAATTGTGGGTAGCCAGGAGCTGCAGGCTGGCTCCTTCCCTTCCTCTTCCCTGCTCCCTGCGAGCTCTCACACCATTAGTATGCAGTCCAGCACTGCCAGTCTGTGCATTCCTCATCGGCTTTGGGCTGGAGCTGGTATCAAGCGGATGCCCCCAGCACAGATTTCACACAGCCAGCCTTGCCTGTGCAGAGAGCAGGTGCTGGTGGAGGAGATGGTGGACGTGCCTGTGTCTCTCAGGGCACGTCAGCACTCCTGGCTGCACGCTGTAGGGATATTTCTGCACCCACGGGGAATTTCAGGATGGGAGGAATACAGGGATGGGGCAGGGTGCTGGTGTCACACACCTGGGTGCAGGCATCAGCTGCTGTGCACGTTCCCACTCCGTCTGCTCCTTGTTTTGTGCCCAGAAATCCCAATGGCAAGGCCAGGGTGGGCTGTGTGGGCACATTGGCTGAGCAGAGGGGTGGCAAAATCTCGGCTACAAAACCTTTTCCATGCACAGACACCGGTCCTGCAGCACAGCCCACCTGGCAGGACACCTGAGGCTGGGGAGAACCACATGAAGGTGTTCCCTGTGCCCTTGCTGTGCCTTTGCACTTGAGACAGCCATGAAAAGCCAGCTTTGCTGCCTGTCCCACACCTAAAAAAGCCAAATGTTCCAGTCAGCTGGGGTGGTGCAACATCCAGTCGTGCTGCACTGGAGCTGCCAGTGTTATCCCTGCACACACCAATTCCTGGAGAGGATATTGCATGTCCTGACTGTCCACAACTCACAGGAAGGGCCAAATCCTCCTGTCTGGATCTTGCTGGAGCAAGATCCAGCAATGGAAACTGAGGCTGAGGATGCTGACCCTTGCTGAGATCTCTGTTCATGAGCTGTTTGACACCTGCCCTCTCCTCGACATCCCGCTGTCCACTGCAGCAAAACCAGCAACAGCTCTGCTGCTGAAACACAAATTGAACAGCTCCAACCCTTTCATTCCCTATCACCTCTGCCAGCTTCCCAAATCTATTTTTTCCTCCTATTTGAGTGTTCCTGGGTTCACTCCATTGTGGCAGAGGTGCTCCCCTCTCCACTCTCGCCATGCCAGTACCTGCTGCTCCCCATCAGCCGTGTAAGGGCAGCACAGATGTGCACACAGCAGTCCAGATGTGCACAGCACATTGCCAGGCTGATGATGGAGAGGGAGCAGCCTCCCACCTCCCAAAATGAGGAGATAGGCTCCCTCCAATAGCTGCTGGAGCAAGTGTGCAAATCCAATTGACCTTGAACACTAATTGGCCCTCTAATTAACACTCAGCAGAGAAGCAAAGGGCCAAGACTCTTTCCAGAGGAGGTGGCCAGGGAAGGGGAGCAGCCATCCCTCCGTGCTGTGTGTTTCTGTGTGGATGAAGGACACATCTCAGTGTTTGACCAGGAGAATCCCTTCCCTGGGGCTCATCCTTGGAACCACAGTCCTGGGGAAAGCATCCTAAGGCAGAGGATGCTCACTGCACAGCCCAGCACACCCTGCCGTCCTCACAGAGCCCCACGCAGGATCACAAGCATGGATTCTTCCTGGGATCTCTCCCAGCCTGTTCCCTGCAGAGATCGCCTCCAGCCCTCCCTGTCGGGGTTTGCATCTCCACCGCGCACTGTCTCCCTCCCCCATCACCCTCTCCCTATCTCGCCCTCCCACACCAACACACACATTTCCCTCTGCTCATCCCCTCCCTTAAGCTGGCATCAGGAGATCCAGGCTTGACATTTTCATCTCCAGGCTATTTACAGGAGGGCACATCGGAGGAAGCGGTCACAGGTGATTTCCCCGCGCTGCCGGCTCCCGCTCCGCACGGAGCCGCAGGGGGCAGATTCCTCACTGCAGATATCATTAATTCTGCAAATCCCCAAATCCCACCCTCCTGCCACCCTCGTCCTGGGGAATGCGGAGACACAACAGGCTGAAACTGGCGGCAGCCAGAGTCCTGCAGGAGCTCCCGCTGTCCTGCTCTTCCCTCCACAGCCCCAGGGGAAAGCGGAGCCCCACGGGCTGGATCCCGCCTGGTCCATGAGCAGTTGGAGCAAACAGGGAGGGAGTAAAACCCTCCATGGCTTTGCTTCCCAGGCAGGGAATTGCTAGGATCACACCTGATATGGATTCAGCAATGGAAGGACTGAATTCTGGGCTGGTCCTGCTCTTAGGTGGGGTGAGGCTGAAGAGCATCACTTGCAAACCTAAACCAAGCCCTTAACAGGCTTTCTTCCAAAAGATAACAAACTGATACCAAGTGACTGCAACCTCAAGAAACTGAGGGAGATTCATCTGCTACGATTCCTGCCAGGAGCTGCCAGTGAACTGGAAAATCATGTCACAGCCTCCTCTGTGGAGCTGCTCCTGCAGAAGGGACACCTTGAGCTTCCAGCTCAGGTGAGCTCCATCGCTGTCTTTCATTTCTCAGGTCAGAAAGGAGGTGAAGTTGTGCCTGCAGCCGCCAAGCTGCTGCCCTGCCCTGGCTGGCACCACGAGTCCTGAATCCTGATGCCATTGCTAAATCCCCACCTAGCAGGGAGGGTGTCCCAGAACAGCTGGGCTGGCCAGGATCCGAGGAGCTGGGCATCACCTCCACCCTCAGCAGTGCTCACAGTCCAGACCAGCACACAAACGAGGCCCCAGTAAAACCCAGTGCCCCTGGCTCACACCTCACTGCAGGAGTGGGATGGGGATGTGCCATCCTGGGGAGCTCCCAGTTCCCAGCCTGGCAGCACACCCAGGAGCTCCCCAGCTGCTGCTTTCCTCACTCAGTTGCCTCCCTGACCATAACTGCTCCTTAATTATTTAATGTCTGCAAGACACCTCGAGACTTTGCATGGGAAGGGAGATGAACTGCACGACCTAAAATTGGTCTTTTCCATCTCAAACTCCTTGCATTTTATCCTGGGATGAAAAGAGCTCTATTAGGCAAAGTATCAGTATTATTAGATTTCCTTGGAGCCCTAACAAACGGATATTAGATTATTACTGCAGATGCATTTCTAAGGCACTCATCACCAGAGTATCTGAGCATCAATTACACAGATTTAGAGATAAAAAATGCTTTCCCCTGGAGAACAGGGTACAAAACCCCTTCTCTTTTTGCCTCCCTTCCCCATCTTTTCCAAATACATTTACCTCCCTCCCACTGCCTTCTGCAGAGCTGGAGCTGCTTACGAGGAAAGCTCTCGGATTGATGGGCAACCCTGCAATCTTTGAAACATCTGAAGCAGCAAAAGCTTTTTGAAAAGACTGGCAGGAGTCAGCTGAAGAGATTTCAATGTGCAAATGGACATAAAAAGATGCAAGAGGGGGAATGAAACGTTGGATTTATTGTTCTAAGGACAAAGGATTTGCTATTAGATGAGATGACCCCACGGCCTGGCTCCAGCACCTACAGGTCACAGTGCACAGAAAAACCCATCCTGCTTTTGGGGTGAAAGGGAAAAATGGAAAAAGTTCAGGTTTGACTGTGTTGATAAGGTCTCTGATAATTCCCCGCCTTACTATTGCCATTATGCTAACCCCTAGCAACACCACAGGAACTGGGCTGGATATTGAACACACAAATCCACGGCTGGAAGTGCTTAAAGGCTGAAGAGAAAAGATCAAAGTTTGAGAGGGGAAAACACGGAGAAGGGGCTTGGCCAGGATCACATGGCTGGGACCAAACTGCTCCTCGTCCCCCAGGTCCCAGCACACACAGGGACCGTGCCAGAGCACCCTTGCCTAACTCAGTCTTTACTGCTCTTTCAGCTGATCTTGCTTCCAAAAAGACTAAATATCACAATTAATTTATTTGCAATGCATGTTCTATAATTTCAGCTGCTGAATCCAGAGATTGTGATTTGGCCTAATTTCAGAGCAAAGCATCAAATCAGTTCCTTTCACCAAGCCAAGCCCATTCCAACCCGTAGGTAAATACTTCAGGACTACACCCAGGAGGTGCTTCCAGCCCCATGACAGCCCCCTCAAGAAGCTGTCAGAAGGGGCAAAACCCAAACAAAATCCCTTAATTCTCTTTCCAGACCAGAATCCCATTCCCAGTGCGGGTTCACGCCGCCTTGCGAGCCCAGCCCAGCTGCTTGGCTCATCCCAAAGCCCCTCCTGCATGGCTGGTGGAGACAAAGCCACTGCTCCAGCCAGCCCAGCTTTGTGTGTCAGCCAGAGAAGCCACTGGGCAGTGGGGAAAGCAGCTCTACTTCAGAGAAAAGCTCTCAGAAGCACCTTCTGCTTCTATCCGTGGCAGGACTCAGAGCCAGGATATGGGTCTCCTCCTGCCATCCTAGCTGTGCCCCACCAGGACCAGGAGCTCTATGTGTCAGTCTTGGAAAGCACCTTAAAAATCATCTTGTTCCACCCCCTGCCATGGGCAGGCACACCTTCCATGAGACCAGGTTGGTCCAAGCCCCATCCAGCCTTGCCTGGAAGACTTCCAGGGCTGGTATGTGTGTAGCCCTTCCAGTGGACAAGTGCAACCTCCAAGCAACGCAGCTCTTGGCATCCAACTGTCTGAACACCACTGGGAGGGACCAGATGTCCCTTTGTGTGAGAGCTGCCAGCCCTGGGAGCGCAGTCTCCAGGGTTAAACACTTTGCAGCATAACTGGGGATGCACAAGGTGATTTGGATGTAGCCATGATCCCGACTCCTGCCCTACAGGGAAAACCTGCACAGCAGAGATGAAGGAGAGACAGGGCCCAGCTCTGGGACACCTTAAAGGGAGAGGGTTTGGGATGGACAGGGCCCAATGGAGAGGGAGGGAGCACGAGCAGGGGGATTTGGCTATGTCAGAGCAGGGCATGCTGAGCAAAACAACCACAAATCCAAGAAACAGAGCATTCCTCCTGCCCCAGCAGTGCAGGAGGCTCACAGCAGCATCCAGCCAAAGGGTTGGCACAGGGGGATGGGACCCAGCACTGACTGAGGATGCCAGGCACAGCCAAAGCTCAAACATTGAAGAACAAAACCCATCACCCTCTCCAAATGATTTCACAAGTTACAAGGTCAATGCACTTGGTTCTCTCCCAGGCAGAGACAGAGTCTGACCTTGTGCTGCTGCCCTAAGCACGGCTGTAAAGGCACTTTGCAGCCCCAGCAAGGGTCAGGCTCCAGCAGCACTTCTGTTCATCTCCCAAATCCCTGCCAGGGCTCAGAACACAGCCTGGGGATCTCATTGCTAAAACCCCCCAGGACTGCAGGTCTCCTCCCCATCAACCCCACCAATTCCATCAGCATCTTCACTGCCTGTGCTGGGGAGGAAAATATATTCCATCACATCACCTGCCTGGCACAGATTTATAAAGAAGAGGCAGGAGGTTTCCCAAAGGTTCAAAGACCCATCTGTTCCTCCTCTCCTGTAGCTTCCCCTCCATCTCAAGCATCTCTCCATGTTTCAGGAGCAGCCTCAAAAATCGATGTTCACTGAATCACAGTTAGATCCTTTGGTTTATTTATTATTTTCCCAGCTTGAACTCAAAGCTCCTTCCGCACGGCGAGAGCGGGGGATGAACCGCGCAGCGCTCCGCAAGCACAGGCACTGCGGGAGGGACGGGAGGGGCAGCAGACCTTCCCTCCCAGCACATTGCTTCTGACACCACCATTCCAAAGCCCACAATGGTTTGGATTGCAAGGGACATTAAAGCCCTTCTCATTCCAGCTCCACCTGCTGCTATCCCAGGTTGCTCCAACCCCAAATCCAGCCTGGGATGGGGCAGCCACAGCTTCTCTGGGCAACCTGTGCCAGTAAGGAATGACCCAATGCAAGTCAGTGATCAGCTGATGGATGCAAGATCTTGGAGGAGAAGGTTGTCTGTGCGTGCCTGCTGATGAACAAGGGTTTTTCTGAGTATTCTTCTGGATTTTGCATCACTTGGGCTGTGCTCAACACACCGGCTCTGCTGCAATTCTCCAGTGAAGGCCAGATGAAGGAAAAAAGCAGGCAGTTATCAAAAATCCCTGTCAGCAAGGACAGAGGGACACCAGGGCACGTGCCCTGCTCTGATATCTTCACCAGCAATGTCTCTCCATCACCTTTCTGCTCATAATCTGCCACCTTTACCCCAGCTGAACATCCAACAGTTTCAGATCAAGGTTGGATGTCAAGGATGTTGGATGTTCATGGAAAACATCTCTGAAACAAGGAGGCAGGACTGGTGGGTTCCCACCTTGGCCCTGCCCGCAGCCACATTGGGCAGCTCACAGGAGTTTCCATAGTGGGCACCAGCTCCTTACAACCCCCCACCAGAGGGATCCAGAGCCATGGGGGCTGTCCCAAACCCCTGTCCCCCAGAGCAGAGCCCTCCCGTAGCCCTGTGCTTGCCGCTTCCCCGCCGGGGCTCGCCCAGCCAAGTTAATTGCAAAGACAGCAGCACCGGAGCAGAAAGCAACCAGCGGGGCTCCCTGGAAAAGCCAATTCCCACAATCCAGAGCTGATGGGATTTCTGTGTGGAAGAGGGCAGAGAGGGGCAGGGGTGAGGGAGCTGAGCGTGTCCCAGACAATCGCTCCGCTGGCGCTAACGCGTGGATAAATAGCCAGTGCCGACATCTGCCGAGAAATACCTTTCCCGCTCCACACTGAGAATTGCAATCTAATAATATCCCAACTGCCCCCCCCCTTTATCCTTCTCCATCCCTCCCCCACCCAATTACCGAGCCTGACATTATCCGTCATCTTCCCTTTGTGTCGGCGAGAATCCAAACGCAGACGCCGGGAAATTAATAATAATTGTTGTGTCAAAATGCGGGATGTAATCAGGATGCGGCGTGGAAGCTAATACAAACACAAACAAATGGTATTTATCCTCCCGAATGATCCCTCCCCTCCCTTCCCTAAGGGCCCCTGATGATAATACTCATGGAGGAGATGAATCAGTGCTAATATAGGGATTAGGAATAGATCCCAAACCCCAGCCTAGGCTGCAATCAAAAGGAGCGCTCTTAATTGAAATTAGAGCTGGGATTTCGGTGCCTCTGCAGAGATGGGTTAAGCCCATTGGGGCTAAACAGAAGGGAAAATAAAAATAGCATCTTTATTCAAGAACAAGAAGGTGGGAATGAGAAAAAAGATCCTCTCTGGCTTCGACACACCTGGTTTGCTCAGTCTTGGCTTTGCAGCTGGGTTTTGTCCCAGCGCCGATTCGCGCAGGCAGGGCAGAGACGATGCTCCTGCTTCTCCCTCAGGCATCTCTCTGCCTTTTCAGCTTGAGGCAGGTTCAGAAAGGATATTTCAAGATCAAACCACACCTCCCGTGCTCTGAGGGAACCCAGGGCAAGCTGAGCTCAGGGTCCTGTTCCTGACTCTTTCCTGAAACTTTTTACAGCTCTGCAAGTGAAACGTGCTCTTTCCCCCGACGCTCACACCAGCAAAGATAAGCGTTCTCACTTTCATTCCTTTTATTCAGAGGCACAAAAGGAGAGGAAAAGACCACCTGAAAAAAGGCACAACTCCTGCTTTTATTGGTGCTTCATTGCCCACATCCCTCGGCACCCCAGGGCCACCTGGACTGATATCCTCGGCAGCAGAAAGACAATTTAATCACCCCATCAAGCCCATTTGAACCATTTATTCAGAGGGGCTGAATTCTTCTCAAATCCCAGTCCCAGAGGCAGGAGGGATGCTCAGGAGCCAGGTGCTTAATGGCAGCACCTCACTTTCTCCCTTTCCAAAGGTTTTGGTGGTTAGTGACTCCTCTTCCCGACTCTCTCCCCGCCCTACGCATCACCCTGAGTGATCCCTCTCTGTGGATGCTACTCAAAGGAGTCTAACACACATGAGAAGCAGAAAATAGGATCCAGGCACGGATTATTCCCACGAGCACATTAGCAATTCCTGTGCTTTAATTCCAAATTAGATTTTACGTCTAAAAACAGGTTTCTGAATTCTTGGCTTGGGCACTGTGCCACAGTCTGTGCCTTGCGCCAGCACATACAAACCCAGACTGAAAACTGGCCCCAAAATAAATCACCCAGCTCCAAACCCTCATGCTGCCAAAGGCTGGGATTTGGCTCTGACCTTCACCATTCTCGCTCCAGCCTCACACAGCTCAGTTGTGCAAAAAACTTTCGTGATTTTCTTCTTTTTCCAGTCAGGAAAATCCCATTTCCAAAGCTGAGAGACAGAGAGAAAACCCTCTATGAGCAGCACAGACTTAATTCATCTCCTCAGTGGCAGCAGGTCCATGAGGGCAACCCAAGGGCTCGCAGGTCAGGAGAGACCCAGTGGAGTATGGCCAGTTAGAGATGACTTAGATGCATTCCCATTCCCTGTTTAAACTTTCTGTGTCTGCACAGTGTCCTCTCCAGGAAAAGCTGGCCCGACAGCACACAAGTGTTCAAAAACATGAAGGAACAAATGGTGATGCTGTTCCTCACTCCAGGATGATGCCGTGGGTTTTACCAGCCTGCCTGCATCCCAGTTAGATTTGGATTTATACCCCAAGGCTGCTGACAGCTCTGAGGACCCCGAGCTCACCAGATGGTTGTAAGGACCAACACACCAGGAAGTGATGGGTTCTGCAGACGCCAGAGGTTTGAAGACCACCCAAAAATCCTCGAGCAGCTTTTGTTTGTGCCTTCAATTACAAGTGCACCAGGATTAACCATAAGAGCAGACTCTGAGAGCAGCTCCCAGCTCCAAAAAACCTGGCTCATCCCACACTGAGCCACTGAATCTGGTACAAGTCTTGAGCCCAGTCCAGAGATAAATTGATTTTAAACATAAGCACGGTGTAAAAACTTGGCATTCTGCAGCCAGATGCCTTTGGAGCTGGTTTGCAGCTGGGCAGAGGTGCCCATCAGGACTTTGGGCATGTACAGCTAAATGAGCTCCCCATCCTCTCACAGCAGAAGCAGATCCATCCCTTCCAACTTCTGCTCCCAAAAACCTGGCTAGCTGCTCCAAGGCAGGAATGTGGCTCCCCCACCAGTAGCAGAGGTTGATGCCTCTAAAAAAGGCCAATTTAAGAATGATGTGAAGGGCACCTTGGCACTGCCTCTCTCCCTGCTGTCCACTGGACATGAGGGCTGGAGCGCAGCCTCCACACCCCAAGGATGTGTAGCACAGAGAATCCCAGAAAGGTTTGGGTTGGAAGGAACCTTTCAGCTCATCCTATTCTACTCTCCTGCCATGGGCAGGAACACTTTCCACTGTCTCAGGGTACTCCAAGCCCTGTCCAACCTGGCCTTGGACACTTCCAGGGATCCAGGGGCAGCCACAGCTTCCCTGGGCACCCTGTGCCAGGGCCTCCCCCCCCTCACAGGGAAGAATTCCTTCCCAGTATCACATCTAGACCTATCCTACTTTGGTTTAAGCCCACTCAATTCTCCACCTAACAAGACTCAGCAGAAAAGCAAAGACCTGAGAAGCCCTTGTCCCCGTGCCCCCTCTAAACACGCGCTTTATTCCCAAGCTGATTTTCCTGTCTGTGAAAGGCACATGTCCGCCCTGCCAGCATCCCGAGGCTGGCCACTATCCAGGCCCTCCTCCCGGCTCTACCAGCCCCTCACCAAGCTGGAGCTGTCCCTACATGATCCCTCTCAAGTCACAAATAACAACGGCAGGAGAGGAGCCGGGCAAACCCCGCGCCCGCGGCGGGGCTGGCGGCAGGGCCGCGGGTCGGCGCGAGCGTGGAAATTCATTCATATGAATTTGGAATATAATACCTGACACAAGATGTATCACTGCTGCCATGCTGCAATCCCAGATAAGGACACAGCAGTAACAGATGGAGGAACAAGGCACTTATCTTGTTAGCTGATGGATTTATCTCTCCTTCCCCCACCCTTCCCTACATATTCCATAGTGTGCAGAGAGCCGCGCTCCTCGGCAGAGCAGCATATGGAGCACGAATTGATTTCTTCCTAACACCCCCTCCACACTTTAATTCAATAAGAGCTGGAGTGGCGGATAAACAGCTTGTTGTGCTAGGAAAATTTCAAAACAGTCAAGAAAATGTCAAACTGTCTTTTTTATGAGTGTCTTTCTTTTTTTCTTTTTTTTTTTTCCCTTCCCTTTTTTATGTTTTTTTCTTTTCGTTCCCCCTTCTCCTTGGATGTTCAGTGAGGAGCTCTGTGTCTGGAGTGAGCAGTCCTTCCCTGGCAGACACCTGTACATCTCCTGTCAGGCCAGTCCATGGCAAAAGGTGGCTTTGGTCCCATCCTTGGATGGGAGTTGGGAACACAGCGACTCTGGGTAGAAGATTAGGCAGATGGTTTCATCTGGCAGCTCCCTTAATCTCATTACTGGAGCTGGTGGAAGTTTTTAATGTGATCTCTCTTTCCTTCTCTACCCTCACCCCATTCAAAATGCCTTGTCTCAAAAAAAAAAACCCAGACATGTTTCCTTAGTGGTTTCTTTGTTAGGAACAGATAAAAAAATTCTTAAAAAAACTATTCCATTTTTATTTTTGGTGTCCTCTCCCTCTCTATTATTTAGCTCTGAAAAGGAGGAATTATTAGAGAAGAGGAAAAAGCAAAATTGGATGTTTTCTGGTACTTGCTTAAAAATATGGAGCTCTTTGGAAATAGCAGACGTGTTTCTGAAGCCCATAAGGCACCTCATGTGCCCTTGCCCTGCCAGTAAACCCAAGCAAAGGCTGCAGCCATGGGGGTTTATTTAGGAAGGGGGAAATCCAGCTCTGAGGGACACCAGCATGTCCCACACTCAAGGGTTCTTGCTGGCCTCCAGACCTCTCCCAAACACCTTGCTCCTGCTATTCCTCACACAGCTGCCTGTTTCCAATGAGCCAGGAAACTGAACTCCCTCCCAAACACCCCAACCCATCACTCCCCTCCTTCCCAGCTCTCTCCACAGCTCCCTAGCTTGTTCTCCTGAGGGATTCCCATGAGATAAAACCCTTCAGGACTGCTCCTCCCCATCCATGCATCCGTTCAGCAGCTCACTTCCCTCGAGCTTCCCTGCAGAGCAGAGCCCAGCGCAGCCCCAAAGCTCAGCCTGGCACCACACGTGGCCTGAGCCACCCCTGGCTCTCAGCTCCCTGAGATGGGGAAAACCATCTCCAGGTGGGTTTGGAGGAGGAGTTGGAGGAATGAAGGCCACTCCAAGAGTCTGCTCTCATATTTTGAATAAATTGACTTGAGCACAGGGAAAGAAAAGGGGAATGTGCTCCCAGGTATGGCCAAATGGAAATCAAGTGGATTCCCAAAAGAAGAACAGAAGACCTAACTTAAGTGAAGGGATAAAAATGTGTTCCCTAGAAATTGTAGGAGCTGCTCTGTTTTCTTCAACACTTCTCCTACAGAGTCTCAGCGTGGATTCAGGAGTGATTGTCCCTCAGGGGACATGCTGCACCCAGGGATGGCCTCAGCACCCTGGTCAGAATACGACCACCACCTTATCCCACATCACCAGCGACAGCTTTTGGAGGCCAAACAAGGAACTGGCATCCACAAACCCCACCCCAGGCCAGTGTCATCCACCGGGGAGCAGAAATAAAGACAGACAAACCCACGGGACAGGCAGCAGCAGGGGCCTGGGGCTGCACACCCCTGCGGGGTGGGTGAGTTACACTCCAGCAGCACCCAGAGCAGCAGCAGCAGCATGGGCTGGGCATGAGCTGGGATGAGCTGGGATGGTTTGGGGCGAAAGCAGACCCACAGGAGGGTGTCCAGGGAAGCAGAGCCGTGTCCTGCAGTTCTCCACCTCCTGCCATCCTCCTGCTGCTGTGCTGGAAGGCGAGAGCTGCCTCCCCACCCCCTCTGCAGCAGAGCAGTGCAGAAGGCTGCAGGATCCTGCAGGGAGCCTGTGTTTAGCATGCAGGAGAGAGCGCAGAGCAAAGCCCTGCCTCGTGCCACGGAGCAGCGGCCGGGAGCAGCAAATTGCTGCTGGAAGGAGCCGGCTGCACGGGGGATCTGCAGCCCCTCGCTGCTCCCCCTTCCCTTCCTTTCCCTTCCCTTCCCTTCCCTTCCCTTCCCTTCCCTTCCCATGCTCCCTCCATGCCCCACAGGGCCTTGTGCTTTGGGCTGGCTTTGACAATTGTAATGAAAATTTACCAGCNCTTCCCTTCCCATTAGCTCCTGGCTGCAAAGTAGGGATGGGGGTTGGTGCCTAATCCACCTCTGCCTCAGTTTCCCTCTGTGACAGAATGCAGCCACCCATCTTGCAATGGCCCCAACTGTCGGGGAGGAGCAGCAAGGAACTCATCCCTCTGCTCCAGAACCATCACCTCCCTGCTCCATCCCTTCCCCTGCCAGCTTGCAGGGGAACCCACAACCCCAATGACAGCAGCAGGCACCCATGGGTGATCCATAACAGCACCCAGGCACCCCTGGTGATCCATAACAGCACCAGGCACCCCCAGGTGATCCATAACAGCACCCAGGCACCCCAGGTGAGCCATAACAGCACCCAGGTACCCCTGGTGAGCCATAACAGCACCCAGGCACCCCAGGTGAGCCATAACAGCACCCAGGTACCCCTGGTGTTCCATAACAGCACCAGGCACACTCGTGTGATGCGTCCCAGCCAGCACCCACCCCATGCCACAGCCCCACACTGAGCTCTCCTCCTCCACTGCAGGCTGGGGCTCAGCCCCTCCAAGCCTTACCTGCCACCAGGGTCCCCTCCTCGTCCCTTCCTCTCCTCACCTCCCTCCGTGGCCACACCAGGGAGGGCAGCAGAGCAGGTGACAGCACACCAGCACCAAGGACAGCCAGTCCTCATTTGATGCTGGTGTCTCTGGTCAGCTCTGACCCCCTGCACCCACCTCCCCCCTGAAAAGGACATGGAGAGCCCCTTCTCCCCCCACCCAGGACATTTCAAACGTGTCCCTTTCAAAAGAAGCTCTCGCCAAGCACCCAATTACAGCTCAGTGACTGAGGATGAAAAGCTGCTCTTGGAGCATCCTGTTTTCTCTTCATTTTTCCCCCTTTTCAAGGTTCCTTTTCCCTCCCTTCTCATGAGGTTAAAGAGCTAAAGACCAACTCAGAGCCAGATAATAGAGTGACAGTGCCTCATAAAGAAGCAGCTGAAGCTTTGGAGAAGGCTGGCACACGGTGCATTAGGGATTTCTGTCGCGGCAGCTGGGAGTAACAGTGACCCTCTGAACTCAATTTGCTCCACGGCTTGAAAACCAAGGAAAGCCTTTGGACTGTCAAACTCCTCCTGTGGCTTCCAAGGGTGGCTGGAGACTCTGAGTGAGCTTTTGGGGGCCCAGCGTGCCCCTCACCCTACAGCAACTGCCCTTGCTTCATATCTGGGGCTGGAGGTGGCATCCCAAACCCTGCAGGGATGTGGGGTGTGGCCAAAAGGGAGGATAAGGTGTGGGATGGGAGCGACACTGAGCTGTGGAGATGTGGATTTGTACATTACAAGGCCTCAACAGCCAGCCTGCCCCAGCCCAGCAGGAGCAGAGGGCCAAGGGGGGGACATGTGAAAGGTTGGTGCTGCATGGGAAGAGCTCAGTGCTGCTGCACAAACCCATCACTTTCCTCTCTGCCTTCCTCTTCTTCCCTTTTTTT
>VZRH01005449.1:291982-321567 GCA_013397555.1 Urocynchramus pylzowi | reverse complement strand
TTTTTTTTTTTTTTAATGAGTAGAAAATTCTTCCCACTACGCATTAGCGCCCAACGTAATGGTGCAAAGCATTTTTCATTTATCATCATAAGGCCAGTCAAACGAACCCCCTAATAACATAAATGCAAGAGGAAAGCTATTAGAGTTTATTTGTGCAGTGGCTTTGAACTCGTCCCCACTGCTCCAGCAGTGTGGCTGGAGGGGCTGGATGGAGCTTGGATCTTCAGGACCTTTCATCCTCAGCGAGCCAGAGCCTTTCCTTACAGAGCACTGCAACCCTGCACGTGCTGCTGTATTGGCTGAATTATCAAAATACCTAAACACCTGAAATAATCCACTGCCAACAGACACTGAAAGGCCTCCAAAATAGGCTGGACAGGGCTTGGAGAAACCTGGGATAGTGGAAAGTGTCTCTGCCCATGGCAGGGGGGGAAATGAGAGGGGCTCTGAGGTCCCTTGCAACCCAAACCACGCTGGGATTCTCTGAACTCCTTGCCTTTCCACAGCTGTGCTGTGCTCCGAGTCAAGGCACCAGGGAACACACCTGGCTGTTGCTCACCTGCAGCTAAAGATCTCCAAATCCTTTGCCTCTTATTCCTCCCATAGAGACCTGAAAACAGAGATTTATTTTCCACAACACACAGGGTCTGGGGCCCCTATCCCAGCTCTGCACCTCTGCCAAGAACTGTCAGAGCATCTCTGCTCTGCCCAGCTCCTCCTCTGCCACCCCCAGGTTGTACAGCTTTGGGACACCAGAGCCATGAAATAGCTCTACAGATGTTGGTGAGGCTCATGCAAGAAAACTTCCCTAAAAATAAAAATGCTTGGAAAATTGAAGTCATTCCTCTGTACAGCTCTTTGCTCTCCTTTGCAGCAGCCATTCCCATCCTAGGGGTTCACCACAAGGACAAGAGGAAACAGCCTGAGGTTGCTCCAGAGGAGATTTAGGCTTGATATTAGGAAAAATTTCTTTAAAGCAAGGGATGTCAAGCCCTGGAGCAGGCTGCCCAGGGAAGTGGTGGAATCACCCCATGGAGTGGGGATTGAAGGCATGTATGGATGTGGCACTTGGGGACACGGTTTGGTTGTGGGCTTGGCAGTGCTGGGGGAGTGGTTTGGGTAATCCTTGGGGGATCTGAAAGGCCTTTTCCAACCTCAACTATTCCATGATTCAGTGATCTTTCACTGCTGCCTTGTAGATCCACCCTCATTGTTCCAGGTCACTCCCTTCAACATTCCCCATCCCCAAGATCTCCCAGCATCAAGAGCTCTCATCCTACAGCAGGGGCATCCTGGAGAGCCATGACAAAGCATTTAATTTTATACACAATAATTTCCTCATTAAGCCGAAATTAAATGCGTATTTCAAAACCTATGAGCAAGAGCAAACTGCTCAGTCTTATGCTTTATTAAACAAAAAAATCTTTGTGTGGAAAGAGGTTTGGTGCCAAATTACAGCCCTGCTGACGGGGCTGAGCTGTTCCCAACCATGTCAGGGTGTGTGGTGCCAGCAGAGAGGGCCTGCACTGCAGAGGGAAACAGTGGCACCAGCCTGAAAAACTACTTTACTTATTAAGTTAAGAAGCCTATTTCACTCAACTTCAACAAATTGTCATGTTTAGCAGTCAGAAAACTTCCAGGGAAGGGATGTTGCAAACCAGCAGGAGACTGTGCAAGGGTAACCTTCCCCCTTCACCAGGCTGCCCATTGGAGCAGGGAAAATTCACTGTACAGGTGATACTAGGAAGAAGTGTTTTGTGGTGAGGGTGGTAAAACACTGGCACAGGTTTCCCAGAGAGGTGGTAAATGCTTCATCCTTGGAGAGAGACAAGGTTAGGTTGGATGGGGCTTAGAGCTGCCTGTCCCCACTGCTCCACCAGTGTGACTCCATGGATGGAGCTTGGATCTTCGGGACCTTCCATCCAAAGTTATTCCTCAGCTAGCCAGAGCCTCTCCTTACAGACCACTGCAACCCTGCACATTGCCAGAATAAACACAGAAATACCTGAAATAAGCCATTGCAAAGAGTCACTGAGCTGTGTGGGAGTGTCCAAGGCCAGCCTGGACCGCACTTGGAGCAGCCTGGGGTAGTGGAAGGTGTCCCTGCCCATGGCAGGGGGGGAACAAAGTAAGCTTTGAGGTTCCTTCCAACTAAAACTGGTTTATGATGGATACCAAGAAATCCAGGCTTATTCCAGGCATGGATAGAGGGGTGGAGAGCAGATCCACCCTGATGGGGACAAGGTGCCATCAGTGAAGCACATCTGGAGGTGTGGAGGAGCATTCCCTCACCAAAGCCAGCAGGTAACACCAGGCATCAGGCTAGACCAGCCCATCAGCTGCCCACAGCCAGCAGCCATCTCCCCCTCTGCTCCCACAGCCCCACAAAGCCATAAAAATAACCACTAATAAAACCTAGACCTGTTTCAAATGCTCCACCTCTGCCCCTCCATTTGCAGTCGATGGGCTCTGGATCAGACTCTGCCAAGGGCTTCCCTGGGTGCAGAGGTGCAGCAGGAGCCAAAAGGGGTGGGAGGCAAAACTCAGGTGGAAAGAAGCTGACACGAGCTGAGAGGAAGGACCAGGGCAGAGCGGGGTGTGCAGGAAGGGAAGACAATAAAACCCAGCAAGGCAGACAGAGATTAATGAGTGTTTCCCAGATATGATAATTTCTGGACATCCATCAAATTTAATGTGCTCCTGGGCTAGTGAGAGGCACTGCAACTCCCTGACAGAGGGGAGGGCTCCTGGGGGGCTCGGTGGGACCCAGGCACAGCCAGCCCACCCCACAGCACCTCTGTCTGAGCCCGTGGGTGATGCATTTTCTACCAAACCCGTGTGTTTGTGCCTCCCTGCAGCAGCTCATCCAGCTGTCACAGCTGGGCACTGCTGACACATCCCTGAGGACACAACAGCCTGTTTTGGGAAGGTGTCAGTGAGCCCATGTGCTCCCTGCCAAGGGGTCACCACGTGGGGACACCGCTGTGGCACCCACGGCCCTGCTGCCACCAGCTCCTGTTCCACCACTTCCATGGGAATGCCAAACTGCATCCTCTGTGAGTGTCTGCTCAGCCTCCCCTGCTCCAGAGAGCAGCTGGGGGGAGGCTCAGCCCCCAAATCCCTGTGTTTAACACCAATCCAACACATGAGGCAGCCAGGGTTTCACTTCACCTCGGATGGTGCCAGCACAAGCAAAGCAAAACACACTTGTGGTTTCTCAGGCACAGCTGGAGGGGCAAATCCCTTATTCTCACTAGAATCCAAAGGAATAGGATTGTTTGCCTGAGTTATTTCAGACTGGGCCTGTTGTTGCAGTCTCAGACTTCACTGGGAGTCTCTTGATGCCATCCAGCCACTCTGCAACATCTCCACGTTTGCATCCAAGCCCTGCAGGAACCACTCCTGAGCTGCCACGGCCTGGCCTTGCTGCTTTAAAAAAGCTACCAGAAATCCCATGGGAAAGGAGACTCCCACGTGCTATCTCCACAGAAATCACTCAATCATTGAATCCCAGACTGGTTTGGATTGGGAAGGACCTTTCAGCTCATCCCATTCCACCCCCTGCCATGGGCAGGGACACCTTCCACTGTCCCAGGTTGCTCCAAGACCCCTCCAGCCTGGCCTTGGACACTTCCAGGGATCCAGGGGCAGCCACAGCTTCTCTGGGCACCCTGTGCCAGGGCCTCACCTCCCTCACAGGGAAGAATTTCTTCCCAATATCCAGTCTAAACCTCCTCTACTTCAGTGAAGCAGATGGATCTGCTCCAGCGACCACCAGCACTCCCTGCTGAGACCCCTTGGCTAGTGAATGCAGCTGCCCCCCAGCTCTGCTCTCTGCTCCCAGACAGACCTGTAGCTCTGGAGCCAGAGAGCTCACCCTGCACTGCAGTCCCTGTCAGCTCCCCACCAAGATTTGTGTGCTGTGCAGAATTCCTTATTGACATTTAAAGGTCTTGGACAACCAGCCCTACACATCTTTGTTAGGAAGGATGGGAATCACTTCACCCAAATCTGCTGCCTTAAAGTTCAGAGTCAAGTGCAAGCTGGTTTTGCCTGGTTCAGTGACAAGCAGCATGTCCAGGTGCTGTCACTGCCCGTGGGGTCTGTCATGGCCACCAAACCCTTGTGCTCCTGGGGCATTGATGCAGGAGGCTTGGAAAAGGAAGCCAGTCCTTCCTCCATGTGTGGAGACGACAGTCTGGCCAGAGAGAGAGAAAGCTAGATAAGCTTTCCCATGAATTGGTCTGGGAAGTTTTAGGGAGGCAGAGAGAAAGAGTGGTAATCAAACGGTGAACTATCTGCAGGTGGTGTTTGGAGCAAGTTGTTTTTCTCGTAAGATGTTTTACCAAAGGGTGTCTTCTTAATTAGCCAGTCATGTGAAATGTGTTGATTAATGACCAACCAGGCCCCCCTGTCTAGAACAGTGTATAAAGGAAGGGGTTCCCATAAACTGAGGGCTTCTAGCCTCTTAGCCTTCGATCTAGAGTCCGTTCCTGACTGAATGGTGACATCCACAGACCTGGACACAGATGTGCCATGTGGTTTGGACAAGCAGTGAGGTGACCAGATGGCAGCAAACCACCCACAATCCTCATCTGGAGCAGGACACAACCAGGAGACATCCCCCACCCTGCCCAAAATGTGCAAGCACGGGACATGGAGAGCATGGAGAGGCTGAAAGCCAAGGGAATGGGGTTCCACCCTTGGCAAGCCCTTCCTCAACCAAGGACCAAGGGACAGAGCCAGAAGGACAGACAGAGCAGTGTCTGGCAGGACACAGTCCATCCCTGTCCCAGGGAAGTGTTTGGGAAGACACAGGGAAAAGCCTGAGGTTTCCTGCCTAGGAAACAAGGACTTCAGCCTTTAAGGAGGAAAGTAATTTTGGGTGAGATGGTGATGAAACGACCGAGTTCTTCTCAAGCAGATGGAAAGCTGTGGAATTTGGATAATGGACTTCAAAAGCCAGATTTCAAAAAATCCAGGAAGCTGGTAGATGGATTCTCCTGGGAAAATAATCACAAAGAAGGGGAGAGCTGGCAGTTACTGAAAGAGACTTTATTAAACACACAATAGCAGGCTATCCCCGTGCAAAGGGAAGGTAGGAATCCTAGGAAGAGGCTGCTGTGGCTGAATTCTGAGCCATTCAATGACCAGGGAATAAAAAAGGAATCATGAAAAAAGTATGGAAACAAGGGCTAATAATTGAGAATGAGTATAGAGGGATACAATGGCATAGAGGGATAAAGTCAGCAGCACTTACATGCAAAACAAGTTTTAATTAGCAAGAGATATGAGAGGAGAATAAAAAGCCTCTTGGATTTGCTCAAAGGAAAAGGAAAAGGAATGTTGGGTCCATCACCAAGCAGTCAAGGAAAGCATGTGGCAGAGATCCTCGGAGCTGTGTTTGGTTGTATCCATAAAAAGGCAGGTGTGTGGTCAGCAGACAGCTCCAAAATTCGTGGTAACAGGGAAATGGCTTTAGACTGCAGCAGAGGGAGAAGATGGGTTTAAAAAAAATAAAATTAAACTGTCAGAGATTGAGGAAAGTCTCTGGAGAGTGATGAAAAATCGGGCAGAAACGTCACCGAGCCATCAGCGCTGCTCTTTGGGAGCTCGTGGAGGCCAGCAGCAAGGACAAGAAATCTTCATATCTTTAAGTAAAAAAACCCAGGAGCTGTAGGCAATCAGCTCAGCTTCAATCACTGGGAAGATACTAAAACAAACGATGAAACTATCATAGCTTGTAAGGCCCGGGAATTTAATAAAGTGAGAAAAAAACCCCACATCCACCACCAACACGAGTTTGTCAAGAACAGATCATGTCAAACCAACCTAATTTCCGCCTTGACAGGATAACTAGACTTGGTGGATAAGAGGAAAGCTGTAGACATGATATACCTTGACTTTAATAAGGCTCCTGATGCCAGTCCCACGCGGCACCTCCGAGGAAAGTTGAGGAAGCACGGAGTGGATGTAATCGCTGAGGCTGGGGGCAGAGGGGAGGAGGGATAACAGCCTGTTGACAAAGCACTCTCAAAGAGTGCTTATCTATTATTTACAACCATGCCAGGAGGCCAACCTACAGCAGGATTCCTCCGGGGTCTGTCCAGCCCTGCTCTCTCCAACATTTACATTTAACCGCTTGCGTTACGGAGCTGGGAGAGCGCTGATTTAAATTTGTAGATGATGCCCAGCCAGGAGGAAAGGGGCTGGAAGGGTTCCAAGGGTAGGACCAGAATCTCAAATCTCCTCTGGAAACGAGCAATAGGAAATCCAAGATGGACAACCGTGATGTGATACACTTTAAAAACATTGAACATGTGGATAAAAAGGACAGGAAAAACCTAAGGAACTGGGGTGTTAGAGCTGCCCACAAATTATGGAGGATTCAAGCAGGCTGCACAAGATGGCAAATCTTAACAGGAGTGCTGTAAAAAGGACAAAAGAGAATCGTTTTGCTCCACTTGGTTTAATGCAAGGGCTCAGCTGCAGGACTTCAGCCCGACCTGCACACCAGGCTCTCAGAAAGGCAAAGGTCAAGTCACTGCAACTTAACACATTATCACCTCCCCACTGACCCGTGCTGACACTCTGTCTTCTTTCCCAGCACATCTGGCTGCCCTGAGCCTGCAGCTGGAGGTTCCCTTTCTTCTGAGATCAATCCAAAGTGCGTTTGCCACAGTGCAAGACGCACATCTCTAATCGATGGGCAGCAATTGATTGCACGTCCCAGCCGGGACGAGCCGGGGTGAATCCACAGAATAGCAATGAAACGGGTGAGAGATGCAGACAACTCCAGAGAAAGATGAAAGACACCAGGGTTTGCTTTGTCACTAAAAGAGAAGATGGAGTAAGAATTGACAACTCTCTTCCCTTACATAAATATCATACAAAGCAGGGGAACATTTGCGCATCCCTTCATAGAGACAGAAGGAAAAACCGCTAATTTGCAACAGGGATTTTGTTTGGGAACTTGGAATAACTTTGAGGCTCGTGAAGCCCCTGCAGAAGGGCTCTATCACCAGAGGGCAGCTCAGTTTCCCATGAAGCAAGTCCCACATGTGCCCAACTCCATTGGAGGGGGAAATCAGCCGGGATCCACCCAGTCCTAATCCCACAAACGTCATTCATCACCAGACTGACACAGGAACCTCTCAGGGTCCACAAAACTGTTGCAGCAGCATAAAATCTGGACCACAGACAGTGGCAAAAATGTCCTCTCTGTGACATCCAGGAGATCCATCTGCGAGCTCACGCTCACCAGTGGGAGCGAGGGCTCCACTGTCTCAGACAGTGTGACCCCACAAATCACAGCAAGACACACTCAGCACTTTTATTCTTTATTGTTACAGTTCAGACAGCTCCATTATTTATCCAGATTACTTATTCATGTTCCATTTCCAGGGACAACCTGCTTCAGTGGATAGAGCGATCATCGCCTCTCCCCTCCACTCTCCCCCAGCTCTTGTCCCAGTTTTTGTGGTATTTGGACACACCACTGTTTGTGTGAGAGCATTGACTTTAACTAGAGAATAATTCCATCCATCCCAGGCCCTCTCTTGCACCGCTCAAGCGTTCTGACAAGGGGAGGATTGAAAAAGCACAGCCCAAAATGACAGCTAAGCCTCAGACAGTGACTGACAGAAGCACTGAACGTTTCCTGAGGCAACTCAATCAGAACAGGTTTTCTGGCCATCGTTAGAAGCTAAACCAATTCAGACAAATATCACTCCTACCTGGAGGGACAGCAAGGGCTCATCATTAAGAGCACGGTGGCAGCTGGCCTGGATTAAACAGAGCTATCCAATGTATTTCCATATATCGCCCTCATTTCAAGGCTGCACCTCAGAGGGCACATGGACCTTCACGCTTTTGCAAATGTTTGAAAGCTGAAAGGTTATCATGATGTGCTGTCTCCAAGCTTAGATCACACGCTTTGCTCTCAGGTCAGACCCCAAGCACAGCTCTACTTTCCACACAAGTCCCCTTCACCCAAGCTGAGTGGGATTGGTGGCTCCTGAAGCCATCCAGACCTGGGAATCACATCCTCCTTCTGTTGGAGGGCTCATTTTCCTTGTCTGAAGCGCTGACATTACAGTTACACCCCTGTGAGAAAGCATCTAGAGGAGGAAAAGTATTTCTAAGGGCAAAACATATTACTGCCAGAACTTGTGATGGCTCCTCTGCCAAGCCCCAGGTGGATCCTGCACCTCCAGGTACCATCAGCATCAGCTGAAACCCACATCTGCAACATCTGTCCTCTCCACCACACCTCCCTGTGGCATGCACAAATTCCCCAGGAAAAAACACTGAGGTGAAAGAAATTAAAAAACTCCTCAGAGCAACTGAGCGAACTCCCTAACAAAACGCTTAACCCTCGTGAAATCAGGGGAGGGCTCTCCAAGGAGCGGTTACAGGCAGAGCAGCCGCCTAAGGAGGCTGCAGACAGCACTGCAGACACACATCCCTGGCTGCCAGACAGCAGGGGCTGCCCCCACGGCAGCGGGTGCTGAGCGCCGCGGAGACGCGCGGCTCAGAGGAGCGCGCTGCCGGCTCCGGGAACCGCCGCTGCTCAGCAGAGTCAGAAAGGAATCCTGGAAGGCTCTGAGATGAAAGGAGGTTTAAAGTTCACCTCATTCCACCCCCTGCCATGGGCAGGGACACCTTCCACTATCTCAGGTTGGTCCCAGCCCCATCCAACCTGGCCTTGGGCACCCCCAGGGATCCAGGGGCAGCCACAGCTGCTCTGGGCACCCTGTGCCAGGGCCTGCCCACCCTCCCAGGGAACAATTCCTTCCCAATATCCCATCAACCCTGCCCTCTGGCAGTGGGAGCCATTCCCTGTGTCCTGTCCCTCCATCCCTTGTCCCCAGTCCCTCTCCAGCTCTCCTGGAGCCCCTTTAGGCCCTGAAAGGAGCTCTGAGCTCTCCCTGGAGCCTTCTCCTCTCCAGGTGAGCACCCCCAGCTCTCCCAGCCTGGCTCCAGAGCAGAGGGGCTCCAGCCCTTGGAGCATCTCCTTGGCTGAGCCAGAAGCACTCTCAGCAATTTTTAGCCATTTGCTCAGTATTTCACCACTCTTACTCTTATCCTTACTTATAAAAAACACAGGGCAAAAGCAGAGATAGAATCATCCATCACAGATACATCCTCACCTGGCCATCACTGACCTCCCGCCACCACCACCCCTTCCAGTTCGTCACCTACCAGCAGGCATCCATTTCCAGGTCACTTGTGGAGAGCTACAACAAGTGCAAAGTCCCAGGAAATCACATTCTGAGTGCATGAATACCCCCAGCTCCAGCTTCCAGCCTCTTCTCCGAGCTGTCCTTTGAGGTGCAGATTGGCTGAGAGATGCTCTAATCACTGCATCTAATTTCAAACGGTGTGAGGACCATGTTATACCTTGGGATAAATGAGGAAGGCTGACATTGAAGTAAAAGAGAGCTATCCACTTCAGAAGCTGGAGTTTGGCCTCAAAAATAAAAAAAAAAAAGCCACTAAAACCAAACTGTTAAAGTGCATTTAAAAACATAATAAAGCAGATTAGCAATCAAACCGAGCAGCTCGCTGGGGACTGATAGGTGGGGAGGGCTCTAGAGGCACATATCACCACTGAAAAAAGGCCAAAAAAAGCCTTGTTTCGAGTAAAAATTACTTTTGATCCAAAAAAATGGCATGGAAATGCAGTTTTCCTCATGCATTTTCCATGAGAGAACAAGCCCAATCAGGCTTGTTTTAAGCAGAGATGCTGAAGCTCCCACCTGGAGTGTTCTGCACTGGGAGGGACAGGAAATTGCCCTGTGACTCAGTAGCATGATGTAGGCAACAACCTTGTGCCTCTCCTGGATGTTCAAAGCACTTTTGACTCATTCAGGGAGTGACTTGACCCAACCCCATCCCAACCTCCTCAACTATGCAGTGAAGGAGCTGTAACAGGAGCTTGCTCCTTCACCAATCCTCCTGGAATTGAGTCTTGGGAGTTTATTTGCTCATTAAAAAAGCCTTGAAGGAGGCACTTTCACCCTAAAAAATGGAGTAGCCACTGGGAGGAGTCAGCTTTAGGAATGGGCTGGGGGAAGGTGTGTGGACAGGTGGGGAGGGTGGTGAGAGCTCAGCCTTTTCCTCCAAAGATTTTCTCAGCAATTCTGGACACAAAAACTTCTGTGACAGTGACATGTTGGGCTGCAGAGGCTGAAGCACTTCAGCACAGGCACTGCAGCACTTTGCTACAGCTCCAAACCTCTCTCTGCCCTCAGACTGAGGGACCAACCCAGGGTTTGACACCCACCAAGCTCTGTGTGCCTGGAGGCCAGCAAGGGATGACCCAGGGCCAACTCCTCCGAGACCTCCTTCTGTCTCACAGTCCCCTGAGCTCTTGGCTTTGCAGAAATCCTCCTGCCCAAGATTGCTCTGCTGAGCTTATTCCCAACCAGATTAATTGGCAGGATTTTGTCTGGAAAGGTTGGGAAATAGAAGGCATCTCTTCTTGGAAGCTTGTACAGTAACCATCTAGCAAAGAAGGGGCAGGTGGTTCATGCTTAACTCAAATTTCACATGTTTTAGTCCAAAACATAGTTCAGGTCTATTAAATCTCTACATTCTCTGCAAACAACTCAAAGGACACCTCCCTCATGCCACCAAACACCTTTACAGTGTCAAAACCAGCACGTGATCAGAGTCAGAAGGTGCTCACTGTGCCAGGGCTGGAGCTGAGTGCTCCAGGGAAATAGGGTGGGACATTCTTTCTCCCCTGGGACCTGGGGCCCCACCCATGCAGGGGGAAGGAGTGACCCCCATGCCCCTGTAGATCCCTTCCAGCTCAGGATATTCTATGATTCCATGATAATCACCATCAGGATCCCAGTCAAATCTTCCCAGCACAGTCTGGGTGGGTTTTCCAAGCTGATCCCCTCACCCAGCACATGCCATGTGCACAGGGTGCTCAGCTCCCTCAAAACATGGGGTGCTCGAGCCTTGTCACTTCAGCTGGGGTCAGGGAGACTGAAAGCTCAAGTGTATAATCCTTTCACAAGTTAATTAAAGCACCCATCCACCCTTCATTGAAACCATTAGCCATGGCTGTTTACAATTAATTATTTGGAACCAAATCAAACAAAGAGAAGACACAGGAAGAAGAGAGAAAGCCAAGCAGAGCCAGGCCACTCCTGCAGCAGGGCATTAGCAGGGCTCATCCCTGCCTTCCCAAAGCAAGGCACAACCCCTTTTAGCCAACACAAGGGTTGCTGGAGGTGAGGACCCTGCTTGAAGTTTGGGTCTTACCTCGAGCTGCCTCTGTGACCTTGGGGGATGCTCCCTGTCTCTCCTTGCTTCTCTGGCAGCCCCTCATGCCGTGACCCATCGCTGTGCTGTTCCCTGCACACCCTCCTTTGCCCTTGAAGTGTGAATAAACCACAAATAATTGATTTACACAGCACAAGAGCACTTTGGTGAGGCACTTGGGTGGGCAGGAGCCAGCACTTCCAGCCCTGACCTAGCCCCAGCCCCAGGACTTGCAAAGCATCGTCAAGACCTCAGGTGAGCTGAGAACAGACCTTTCCACCTGCACAGAAAGCCTGGGAAGGCCTCCTGAATATTGCAAGGAGGGCAAGCAGCTCTCCTCCCTCTCCAGTGGAGGCTGTGTCCCCAGCTGAAGCTCTCTGCCCTAGTTTATCTCCTCTTTTCCATGATCTCTCTCCTTGCTGAAAGCTTCATTTCAGTGCAGGTATGCGAGGGGAGAAGGGGAGGTGGGGATCAGGGAACCATCCTTCCTTTTCTCTTCTGATTTCCCTTGCATTTCCTTCCCTCCCATTTGCTGCCACAGCTACACTCCATCTCTTCTCCCCAACCTCTGTCTCCTCCATGCCCTCTCTGCTCCCCATCAAGACAGGGTTTAATGTCTTTCCATCTCTTCCTGGGTAAATTGCAGCGAGTCTGCCGGCTGCTCGGGTGGAACACACTGTTTTATATGCGCCATAAAGGGAGAGAACTCTGTAAACAATATTATTTTTAATAAAATCCAAGTCTTTGGCAGGCCAGCTGCTTTTGTGTCTGTCTTAATTTAATCAGACGATCAGCTCTCTCAAGCAGCAAGAGGGAATGAAAAGCATTAGCAAGGAATCAGGGAACTGGAGAAGAAGAGACATGATTTCCATCAAGAGCTTTCCGGCCCAGTGTGTTGCTATGAGAGCAGGACCAAGTTTTTGGGAAACAGATTCCCAAAACAACTTTGTCAAGGTGCAGGAAGGACATGGGCACATCTGGGCGTAACACTCATCCTGTAGTGCTTGAAAAAGAGCTGCTATGGGCCATGAATAAACCCAGGCTTAAAGGTACTTCCAGTCAGAGCAGACCACTGTGACGTGGGAAGGTGCCTGACATAGCCCACACGCCCTAGGATGGGAATTCTGCCCAATTTGGTGACCCTCCAAAGCTTGTATCCAGGTACAGCCACCCAAACCAGCATCCATCAGCTCCCTGTTCACGGCCAAAACCCAACCAACCCTGTCTGACAGGTCAAAATTCAAAATCAAATCAATACAATGATAGTACTAGGGATTAAATACTAAATTCTGCAAATATATCCCCAAAATCCAGTCAAGGCTAGGTCCAAGCTGGATCCAGGGTAGAAGCTGCCTCCAAAGAGGGGAGGGGAGGAGATGGTGTTGGCAGCTGGAGCAAGGGGAGAAGGAGAGCAGCCCTGAGCTGGTACACAGCATCATGAGCAGCAGCTGAGTTTGAAAGGTGTCACTTACAGACAGCCAAAACCTGGCAGAAACAGCTGATTTTGTGGCACTTCTGTTCTTCAAGACCAAGCAACAGCCAGTGAGCATCTGCCATGGGCAGACAGCTCCTTTCCCTGCTCCAAAGCCTCTGAGCCAGCAGGCTCAACACTTGGCCATGATGTCCTCTGAGCCTAAACCATTCCAGATGTGATTCCTGCCTCCTTCTCGTAACTCTTGGGGGATTTTTGGCAGCTAGGGCAGCCCAGAGCACAGGGCAGGACTTTCCTGGTATGGGACTGATCAGGGGTTCCACTCTTCCACTCAAAGCCACAAATCCTCCAGAATAAAAATCCTCCAAAATCTGAAATAATAAAAACTAATTACAGACACAAAGTAAACAAATCAATTGATGTTTACTTGTTTACCCAGTCACCACAAAATTCTTAATGACTGAACATGTATTTTTAAAATATTAAACCATGCTAAGGCACAGCCATAAATATCCCCACTAAAGCAAACATGGTGCTCGGCACTGCAAAGGAACTAAAATTAGTATTTAATTACAAGAAATCGCTGGAAGTTCTTTTGCTACCATTAATCACTTTCAATTATGAATGTAATTATAAGTCATCTTTTCTCTTTGGGTGGTCGCTGCTGGGACCTGAAGCGGTGACCCTGTGCTCCAGAAGGGAGACCCCCACTTTGCTCACCAAATGACAACTCTTTGCTGGCTGTGCCAACGGGATGGATCAATTAGTGCCTGCACCTGAGGAGCTCCTGAGGAGCCAAGGGCATGCAAACAATGCAAGAGCGAGGGGGAAAACTGAGTTACTGCATCCCCTCTGCCTGCACTGATTGTGCACTACCCACCCGTGGCAGAATCAGAGCTACCAAGACGGAGAAATTGATATGAAAAATCCTCAATGTCCTCAAATCATTAAAGGACGAGATGATAATGTTATCTCTTGCCACGAGGCAAATCAAAGCCTTGAGAGTTCCTTGCGGTGGGGACACGTGGCAGCTCACTCCGTGCAGGCAGCGAGGGGAGCGCAGGGCACAGCCAAAATCGGATCCCCTCCACCTGCTGGCTCTGCCCTCCCCCTCCACCCGGGTTGCAGCAGGATCAGCATCACCTCCTGGCAGTTACAGATGGAGCACGCTCACTGCAGAGGGGGCTTTCAGCTATGGATCAGTTCTCAGGGGAATCTACATCGGGAATCTGCGAAACGTAATTAAGAAAAGCAAATTCATTAGCCATAAGCGCTGATTTTTTTTTTTTTTTTTTCTAAAGGAGGTGGCACTTCTCTTCTGGGCAACTTGCAAATCAAAAATAAAAAGCTGAAAACTCCCTCTCTGCTCAGTGTTCAGCCTCCTTCATCAGCTCAGGCTCCGCTCAAAGAGTTTGGGATGTGGAATTCAAGCCCTGACTGCAGGCAGTCACTGAAATAAATCCTTATGTGGAGGCAGCTGCTGGCAGAGCATCTCCAAGCTGGGACACCCCTGATAACCAGGACACACCACCATGAACTGCTGCCTTGACTGCCCCCAAATCCCCTCAGCATCTCAGCCTGCTCCTGGCACTGCACAGCACCAAAGAGGACCAAAACACAGAAGACAACGTGGAAGATCAAATGGAAACGTTCCCTTTGGTTCCCTTGGTACTTCTTCACAGGGAATGTGATTAGACTGTCCTTATCTTGGTGGGAACAGTTGTTAGCAATAATGAAATCATCCAGTCCTTTTCTTTTTGAAATCCAGCCATATCCTTTGGCTTGAGGAAACAGGGGCAGTGACATGTGCTGTTTTCATAAAAAGCCACAAGACAACATATTTCATCACAGTAAATTCCCTTCCCTCAAGTGCAGAGAGAAGGAGAGAGATTTCAAGGACAAGAAAAGTTTCAGCCAAAAGAAGGGGCTGAGCTGAACTTCTGCCCATCTGACACTTCCCAAGAAGTTGGCTCTTCACAATCTGAAGTCTGGATGACGACAACCCTTGTTGCTTTTGTCTCTTTCCTTCTGCCTCAGCTCCTGCGAGGGGAACAGGAATGGTGCACTGAATTTCCATGCTGACATGAAGAGGATCATCCAAGAGGATGACTCTCTGTGAGGGAAAGCCCAGCCTCTGGAGGATGGACTCTCCACTCCACGCGTCGGCCAAGAGCCCAAGGAGGAATCATGCCAAAACCTCCACATGTTTCTCCCAACAACTACTCGTGACCTGCTTGGAGTTGGGACTACTCTTGCCAGGTCGTAAATCAAGCCAAACTCATCCTCACCTCATCCCTTTGGACTCTTCCCCAGCCCAAGACCCAAATTCCCTGGTGGGCCTTCCTCTCTCAGCCCAGAGGATGACAGAGGACCACGTTGCCACCCAAGTGGACAACACTCGGGTGTTGTGACTCAGCACCTGAATTAACCAGGCCTCATCCTGTGCTGCCTCCTAATTAGCAGGCAGGATTTCAGCCTTGGCTGAGTCCCCCCTTCCCTCTGCTCCTCACTTATTCTGTTCACTGAACTAATTGCCAAGCGCCTGCACCCTGGGTGTCTGCTGCTGTTGGAGAAGATTAGTATTTTTACAGAGGAGGAAAAAAAAAGATTAAAAAAAAAGATTGTGTTTTTTTAAAGCAGATGAAAGGAGAGCCCAAGGAGATGTGCATTTGACTCTCAAACATGCTCCTTCAAGTCTCCCTCAGCAGTACTTAAAGGCGTTTCCAAAGCAAGACTTTATGAATGCTAAATGAACCCGGCGCCTTGTTCCTCTGCCACAAGAAAAGAAAAAAAACTTATCTTTTATATACAATATTTCCTTTATGGCTGACACTGCGCATCACGCGTTGCTGCCACTTCAGACACCGACACTGACCTTCACAAAGTCACAGGGACACCACGGGCTCCCTGGGCTGGAGGAGCACACAGCTGGGCAGGCAGGGGTCAGGCAGCCTGGCTGGATCCAGGCAGCCACCAGAGGATTCACCTGCTGCTCTCCAGGAAGGGCGAGGTGAGAGCACCACAAATGGGGAAATGCTCCAAGTCTTGCTTTCCATCACTGTGATCTTGGATGACCCAGCCAAACCGGGGATGTTGGTTGGTGTATCGCCCTCCAGAAGGGTTTCTGAGGATGCAGCTTGGTCAAGATGGGATCCAAGGAATGAGGAACCAAGAGGGAAAGAGCAGCAGCCCAGCAAAGCAGACAGACACAGGAGAAAACACCTTCTGACTGTCCAGCCCTGAAAACCATCTGTACCAGCACCTCTCCTTCACCAAGGGATGAAGGAAGTCATTATTTGGGTGTCCAGCTGGTGGGGTCCTTATTTGGGTGTCCAGCACCCAAACTCTCCTGATTCCAAAAAGGACAAAGAAAAGCACATCAATGCACCCAAACACCTTTGGCCATCTGGGTGATCAAGTCAAGGCCACCCAACACCTCCAATGGAGCAAACAGCCCCACCCAGTGCCAGGACTGGCCCCACTACCCTCACTGTGTGGATTTCCAGCAGGACCACCTTTCCCTACCTGTGAAATGGGGAAGAAGTGCCTTTAGCTTCTCACAAAATACTCTGAGAAGCTGGTCCATGCTCTAAGGAAATCACCCACCCAAAGGAAGTCTTGGGAGATTTAATTAGTTGCAGTCTGTGCTGTTTGAGCTTGTTAGGTGCTATATAATTGCTAAATATTATTATTATCTCTGCAGGTACAGCAGTTTGTTAGGATAATGATAGTGATTGACATTTCCCTGGCATCTTTCATCCCAACCAGATCCCATTTTACTCTATTATAAGACACTGTTCTGCCTTGACTCTCCATATGTCTCCAAACTGTCAACAGGATCATAACCAGCTCAGCATTGCCAAAAGAAATACAGGCAAAGTGGCTCATGGAAGTTCATGGGCTGTATCACAAGCTGAGCAAGTTCAACTTCGTGCTCAAGAACTCAAGTTGCCCAGGTAGGTGTGGTGTAGACAGAGATCTACGGGCTCTACTTCAACTTCAACACGGAGCAAAGCTGCAAGAAGTAGTCCTGGAAGCCACCACAGCACCCAGAAACTTCCCTTGTCCATCCTGGCAAGCAGCAGGGGGTACCATAACCCAACCAGCACCATGAAAAATACATCCCAGGGACAGCAAAGCAGAGGGGCCACCGAGTGATTAATGGCAGACTATCAGTTTGGGATAGGTCTCTAAATTCTCATTAAGTCAGGTGCTGAGGCATTGCACATTAATCCAGAACATTTCCCCTTCGGCCCAAACAAATAAATAACTTGTGTGTAATTCAGGGAGAACTGGGTGGAGCCATCTCTCCCCCCTTCTCCATCTCTTTCCAACTAACCAGTGAATAAAACATCGCCCACAAATCTATTAGGCTAATTTTAAATCCTGACAATTTAGCAGCACTTCAGCAAGATAAGAGCCATTTATTAAAAGCCACAGTTCATTAAGCCAAATGCTGCTGGCGTATTTACTCAGAGAAACGGGCCTGGGCTCGGCTCTCACCCAGACCAGAAGTCTCCAAAGGATCAGGGGTGATCCTATTTCACCCAAAAAGAGAGGCCAGCATGAATCTTTGCCCTCCTCAAGCACACGCAGGGCTGTGCGTGCTTCCCACCAAAGGAACTGGGTGTCCGTGCTGCCTTCTCCCCTCTTGGATGAGCACAGAGCAGAAATCGTGGGAGGCTCTGCAGCTTTGGCACTCAGGGCTATGAGAAGTCACCACAGCTCACATGGGGCCATAGGACTGTTCCCAAAAGGATCAACACCCCAGTCTGGAGCAGGATTGCAGTGCTTTGGAGCCATTCCCATTGGTGGCAAGCACAGATTGACTTTGGAGAGGGATGAATGCTTCCAACCACAAGCCAGGAGGGGACTACTGAAGAGGAACTGCTGCTTGCCAAAGGTACCAGATTGCACCCGGAGTTTTCCTTCCTCCAAGCTGCCTCCTGACATCTCTGCTGTGACCATGACAGGGGTGCTTTGGGACACACAAAAAGGGCTGGAGGCTCCCAGGGCAGTGGCAGGAAAGAGATGGACTCTCCAATGGGAGCAGCCCTGCTCTCTGGGAACTGGGATTTTTGTTAAGCTTCACAAGGGATGAGTTGGATGCTCCACCCAAACCAAGACACCACAACCCATAAAAAGCCAAACTGTGCATGAGCCCACCTCGGATCTAAAAACCTGCCCAGCAAAGGTGTGCCTGAGCACACCCTGGCAGAGCAGAGGTGGCCTTAGCAAGCTCTGTGCCAGCATGGATAAGCTTATTCCACTGGGAAACCACCTGCCACATGGAACTGGAGGATCCTGAAGGTCCCCTGCAACCCAAGCCACTCTAGAGTTCTCTGATCCTGTGGTTCAGGAGGGAGCTGTGCCAGCACTGCTGCGAGGAGCCGGCGGCAGAGGGCAGTGGAGAAATCCCATCTGGCAGAGTTTGTGAGTGTAATTCATTCCAGCAGGAGACATCCAAGAGACTTTATCAAGTGCAATTGTCCCACTGCGCCTTTCACCTGCACACACTTGCAAGACAGTCTGGAGTGACTAGAGAGTATCCCTTTACAGTCAGAGCTGAAAGGAGCATTATAAAGGTGAATTAACATTTTAAAAGAACGTAAAAAACCCAGAACTGTTCTAATGATGATTAATGGGAAGCTATAAGGGAGGCCGTGACCTCCTGGTGTCATTAAATGGATTGGCAGGTTTCTGAGCATTAATTATAAATAGCCACAGGAGTTTGAGTGCTTAGCAGAACGATGATAAATCCATGACACAGGCACAGGGACAGGGAGCCAGGAGTGTGGGGGAACACGTGCCTGTGTGCACACACAGCTCAGCGTGCAAGGGAACATGGCTTTGCACGTGTGTCACACACAGGAAAGAGGCAGAAAGCCAAAAAAGGGTGGAAATGAGTCTGTCTGAGGATACTGCTGTGTTTGGGTGGATAGAGAAATGGATAAATGATAAATTAGGTACTGCCAGTCAATCACATTTTCTAAATGTTTTATATCCCAAAAGCTATAAAAGCAATATTCCTTTCTGGCCTTATTGGAGCCATTTCTGGAAGGCAATCACATCTGTTTCCTTGGGGACTTGAGCTGAACTGTGCCTTGGCTTTTTTTTTTTCCTTGCCTTTTTTTTCCCCTCCCCTTTCTATTTACTCTCTAGCCTGTTACCAAAGCAGGGTCAGAGCATGCATACAAATAGGGAGGAGGAATGAAAAACAAACAGCCCTGAACCAGTGATGAACAGACAAAAAGTGATTGCAAACTTCTCATGGCAAAGCCACAGCTCCAGAAATCACGGGCCACACGGATTTTGGGTCAGGCAGCTCTCACTTTGGTATTTCCCTTGCTTTAATGTGCATCATTCCACAGTTGCATTGATATTATGGAGATCTGCATCCTGGGGCACTGCTGTGCATCACCTTGGATGTGCTGAGCCACCCAGCCTGCCTGGGATTTGCACGTTTCTTCTCTTCCAGGATCCCTTGGAGAGACGCTCATGGATTAAAGCCCAAATCCCTCTCTGCAGCCCACAGGGCCCCAGAGCCACAGCCACAGAGGTACATTTGCTCCCTACAGCAGAAGGTGGGCTTTTGCAGGAGTTCCTTGGGAAGAAAGGATCTGCAAACATCAGAGCCTGCAGATGGAGGTGGGAATAAACAGGGGATGAATGGGGCGAGGACCTCAGGCTCGTTAATGAGCTCTGCCAGTGAACCACGGCGACTGCAGAGGGGAAAGCTCCTCTCCCTGCCAATGACAGGAACAAAAGGCTCTGGGGGAGATGCCAAAGGGGCAGTCTCATCCCTGGGCATCCAGACACCCCCTTAGCATTCAGGAGAGAGGCTGACCTGGCACAGCTCTGCCCCAGCAGCCACATCCCGCCACCCAGCTGAGACAGCAGCTCCAGAACCCAACCACGGAGCATTTCCACTGGGATTAGGATCCCCATTTCCTCCAGCACCTCTCTGAACTGCTGTTTTATTTCTCCCCAATCTATGGGGAAGCAAAAGCACAAGCCAACCGCCCCACACACTAAAATTAAAAATATTCCTGTTTAGATTTAAGTCTCATTACCATGCTGGGCCCTCCTCTATTATTTCAACTGATTGGAATATGGTGGCAAAGGAATAAGTTCTCCATACAATTTTCTTCTGATCCTATTAGTTGCAATACAATTACAGTGAATACATCAATTCTTCGTCCCAGCAGCTCCTGGAAAGAGCCACCTATTAAAAGCTGCCTTATTAATGGAATTGTACTTCCAGGATTAATCGGGCCACGTTGGCCATTTCCATTTCTCACTCCACAAGTGCTTTTGTTTGCTTAATAGGCTGAAGTAACTTGAGAATGACACAACTTAGAGCTTCCCCATTTGCTCTGCATATCGCCAGCAAATTTAATATCACTTTCCTTGCCGGTGTCTCTCCGGGATAAAACCCGGCACGTGCTGCCAAGGAAATCCACCCTGCAGGGTGGGGAGGGCTAGGAGGGACTTTCTGCCTTTGGCAGAGCCAACAAGAGGAAATTCCTCATTGTTCCAAGGCTTTAAACCCAAAGGGAAATGGCAACACCAAAAAAATTTGCCAAAACCTGCTAGATGAGAGCCGCTGGAATACCATCCCATGAGCAGTTCAAAAGCTTCCCAAAGCCCCTCAGAGCATCACCCCCTGCCCAGTTTGATGTGGGGGCTCTCCTCTGGCCCTGCCCAGCCAATCCCAACCATAGGAAGCCAGTCCCATTCCCCAGCATCGTCCCTGCACGTGGAAGCAAGGGCGCTGTTGCCCAGCACAGATATTCCTGTGGCAGCAAAGTCACTGCATGTTGAAGCACAGTAATACAGTATGACTTTTCCCTTTAATGGAATTTTTCTAGCCCACTAGGAAAAAAAAGACTCCATTAGCCATACTACAAAGGCTCCTACTTATTAGTATTTTAGAACAGCGGCAAAAACATTTCTTGAATCTAATTATTGCTGACAAATATGAAAATTGAAATCAAAGTTAAATTTTCAGCTACAGTGCCTCATTCGGCCGCGGCTCGCCCGCTCCCAACGATTGCATCAACACATTTATTCTGCTGAGCAGGCTCCCAGACTGGGCCCCCCCACTCCCTGCAGCCCACCCCTCCATCTCCACAGGCATTAACTCTGACATATTCATCTCCACAGCCAGGCCACGGAACCAACTCCATGTTTACCAGTTGTACGTGGCCAATGGATCAGAGAGAGGCTTCCAGGGGCTGGAGAGGAAGGGAATAGAGCTTGCTGCTTGAAGAAGAAAGGGATACAACTTGCTGGGGTTTTTTTTTCCTCCTCTTTTAAAATTTATTGTTATTTATTTCCAACTTCGCTGTCTCCCATCCCCTCCCAACCTGATCTCCAAAAGAGTGATTTTGATTTCCACAAGATAGAGGATGTGGAAGGGAGGGGAGAATGGAGAGGGGGGGAAATAAGGAAAAAAAAAAAGCCTTGTCAACATATTTCCTTTCTCCTACCTCCCCCCAACATACTGTAAAAATCAATCCCCTTTGTCATTTTGCTCTGCTTGTGTGAATGTTTAATGGCTGTCGAGGGAGATAATGATTGCTGCTAGGAAATTCATTTCAGATTTGCTATTTATAAAGTACTTGGTGCTCAGGTGGGAAATTAACATAAGGAAGGGGGAAAGGGACCAAACCAGGGAAAAAAAGCAGCAGGAGAGGAGGGATGAGATGCTGCAGGGCTGGTTGGAATGGGATGGAGCCCAAAGAGAATCTGCATCTGGTCCCCCCTCTCCTGGGACAGAGGGAAAAGCTTTGCATGGAGCAAGGATGGCACTGCCAGCCCCTTCCTACTCATGGATGCAGGGACACAGAGCCAGGATTGTCCCCCAAGTGCCTGGGGGCTTCATCCCCCAAAATCCAGACCATCAGCCCCAGCAGCACCAACGGTTTGTTTGGCTTCATCCCCCAAAATCCAGACCAGCAGCCCCAGCTCCCCCTGCAGCCCCTCATCCCTTTGGATTGATCCCAAACCTCCTCTGAGTCCCCTCTCCCCTCAAAGCCCACCAAGCTGTTGGATTTTTGAATCCCAAGGGAATTCCCATCTGTGGTCCAGCCAGACCCCGCAGCACCAACGCTGCCATTGAGTTGCTAATTCCTTGTCTCAGAAGTTGCTTTTCACTTTCTGATTTTTCAATAATAGGCTTGGTATGAATCCCTTAAGCTTCTGAAATAAGCTGAAAAACGCTTTTCCAGCCATTTACATAAACACAAGTGGATCAGAAGGAATAATCATAGTTTATGCATTATTTGGGGGCTTTGGAGATGGTTTCTAATGTGGTGTCAGGTTTTGAAGCCCAAAACATACAATGGGAAGCACTGACGTGCAGAAAAGCAACACAAAAAGTAAACAATAAATAATACAGGTTTATTTCATGTTGTCTCCAATGACAAGGCAGTTTTGGCTCTGCCACTACCCCAGCCTCTAATGGATCACGGATCCTGCTCCTCGCCAGCTTTGTTCCAAAAAGGGCTTCATTAAGAGAGATGTCACTCATCCTAAATCCAAATTCACCCCGTGCCAGCCAGCCCTGCCACTCTCCTGTGCCTTGGCCCACTATCAAAAACCCCAGTGCTGGCTTTGGGAATTGACTTTGGAAAACTAAAAGTCTAACGGAGGCACCCTCTGATCTCTAAATACCATCTGTCCTGTAGAAAGGGAATAAAAGCTAAAAACACCCAAACCAAGCCAGGAATGAAGTGCTATTCACCAGATAACTCCTCTAAGAGGGGAAAAAAGCCCCAAACACCAAAAAAAGAAAGAGAATATTATGGCATTAATGAACCTTGCTTTGCTCTGAGGGCCTGTCACGCTTCCAGTGAGGCGGGTCAGGTTTGGCTTTCAAACCAGTTCTTTAAATCAAGAATTCTGTTTCTAGTAAAATGGAAACATTAGCAAAGGATCTGTTTTGAAGAAATAACAATACAAAATGGAACAAGGCTGGAGACTCCAGGCTCTTTGATACTGCTGGAACACGGCCTTTGGAGCTCTTTTTTTTTTTTTTTTAAATCACTTCACAACTTTGTACATAAAGCTTCGGCAAGCTCCGAAGAAAATGCTTCAAAAATCAATCCTTACTTTTCCCAGAATTTACTTTCACTGGGAATTTGTGATTGTTCTTTTTTTTTATTTCATTCTGGAATTAGAAAAACCTGAAACATTCTGCTTAGTTTCTATTATTACACAATTTCCTGTGGCATTTCCCACTCCTTAGCAGCTGCTCTCTCCCACCATGAGTCACTGGAGGACACGAACCAGCCCTATGGACTGAGCATTTGTGGTTTTCCAAGCTCCTTTCCAAGCTAAATCAGGGTTTCCAGGATCAGCAGCGTGCAAGGAAAATAGACCATCTCCTCAAGGCTGGGTTGGATGGGGTTGGAGCAAGCTGGTCTAGTGGAAGGTGTTCCTGCCCATGGCAGGGGATGGAAAGGGATGAGATTTAAGCTCCTTTCCAACCCAAACTGTTCTGGGGTCTTTTTCTGTAATTTCCAAAATAATCCCTGATGAGAACCCGCCCTCATCCTTCCTCCAAGCCAGCCCCAGTACCTGGTGTGAGCCACAGCTCACCCAGTGCACAGAGGTGACTTTTCCATCCACCTCCAGAGGGGCCTTGGTGCTGTGCTGGGACTTTTCAGTCTGGCAGCACCTCCATCCCCATTATCCCTGTGGGAAGGCAGAGGGTTCCATGCCAGCTGCCAGCAGAGCTTTAAAGCACTCCAACCACCAGGAATTCAGGCACAGTGGATGCCTGGAATCCTGACCTGCCCATGCAGCTCCTCTGAAGCATTTCAGAGCCTTTTTTTGACTGCCCTGATTAGTAAGCGAAGCATTACTGGGAGGTGGAGGAAGGGAAGGTAGGAGGGGGGCAAGAATGCCAAGAACCAAACGCTGTCTTTAGTGGGAACAGTCAACAGGACAAGGGGGCCAAGAGGTCAATTAATTTACAACAGCTTTCAGCATTAGACATATTAACTGTTAAGAGCATCAAAAATCCATGCTCTGCCTCCTGGCAGCAGAGAACAGAGCCCGGCAAGGCAGCACCTCTGATTTATTATTAACCACGAGCAAGGTGCCTGCTTGGGAAGGAGGAGGGAGGCAGGGAGGTGGCTGCTCCTCCCGGCTGCCAGCCACAGCTCCAAATGTGCTGGGAGCACCAGGGATGCAATTCCTGTAGGATGCACCCATGGAAGGGCTGGAGGGGTTGGGGTGCCCCCAGGGGTGCAGCGACAAAGGGATCACTCTTTGTGATCCTGCTCTTTCCTAGAATCCCAGAATGGTTTGGGTTGGGAAGGGGACCTTAAAGATTCTCTTATTCCAACCCCCTGCCATGGACAGGGACACCTTCCACTATCCCAGGCGGTTCCAAGCCCCATCCATCCTGGCTTTGGACATTCCAGGGATGAGGCAGCCACAGCTTCTCTGGGCAACCTGTGCCAGGATCTCCCCACCCTCACAGCCAGGAATTTCTTCCCAATATCCCATCCATCCCTGCCCTCTGGTAGTGGGAAGCCATTCCCTGTGTCCTGTCCCTCCATCCCTTGTCCCCAGTCCCTCTCCTGCTCTCCTGGAGCCCCTTTAGGCCCTGGCAGGGGCTCTGAGCTCTCCCTGGAGCCTTCTCCTCTCCAGGTGAACACCCCCAGCTCTCCCAGCCTGGTTTTTTCTCCTAGAAAAGCTTCTAAAGGCATGAAAAACCCACGTGCCAAGGTCTGGGTGCTGGCTGGCAGCAGAAGATGGAAGCATGGCTTAGACTTTCACTGTAAAATCCCCAAATCTGGCACTTTGCTCATTTTGGCTCCTGTTTGAAACCAAGAGCTCAACTCCAAGTCCAAGTCACAGCTCCAAGCCTTTGCCATGAATATCAGAGATGGATCAGGTTTGGGACCTGCTGAGCCTAACGGGAGATTTGTCACTGCCCATCAAAGGAGAATGCCCAGTAATGCTTAAAAAATCCCATTTCCCCTCTTTCAATTCTTGTCCCTTCAACTGGAGAACAAGCAAGGAAAGTGTTGCCCTTTTTTGCCACTACTGAAGTTTGGGAAGCAAAGACAAACACAAATTAAGGTTTTTTCCTGATCCCCACAGCCAAATATTTGCTCCTCACGTGGTGTTTCCCAGGCTGAGGAAAGCTGAAGTTCACCTCCACTGTCTGACTGGAGCTTCCTGGGAAGAGCTCTCCCCATCCACTCCTGGTTTATCACAGAAAACAGCAAGCCCTGCTCACTAACCTGACCTAGATCTGACAACTGATCAGTTTTTTCCCCATGGGGAAAAAATAAAATGGGGGAGGAAATCACAATATAGGTGTTTTTAAGTGAAAACTGCAAGAAAAATACACAAAGCAGACACTTCTGATACCAAATGCACTACTCTCAGGCATAAGTCAAAGGAAGAGGGAAAAACCACAAGCCAGGGTTATTGTGCTGGTCAAAATTCCAATGTGGAGAAAGGAGAAGTAGCTTTTGTGAAACTCAAGGACGTCCCAGAAGTGGCTGCAGCCTCCAGAGCACCCATCCTGTACAGAGGGATGGTCCCTAGGATGGCTCAGAAGTTCAGTTTTACCAGAGGAGGTTTTTTCCAAGCTCCCACCTGATCCTCTCTGTTTATCAAACTGATATTTATCTCCTTTTGACCTGTGAAGCTCATCCCAAGTGTGGGAAAGAGAGAGCAGTTGGACACCAACCTGGACTTCCATAGAATCCCCAAATCTGGCACTTTTGCTCATTTTGGCCTGTTTGTAACCAAGAGCTCAACTCCAAGGCCAAGCTGCAGCTCCAAACCTTTGCCACGAACATCTGAGATGGATGAATCTTCTCCTCCTCACATACCCACTGCAGATGGCCACAGGCACCTTGTTCACACGTGCTTCATGGCCAGTAAACAACTGCATGTCCTGAAATTTGTGTCAGCACTTACAGGACCTCACACATCTCCAGTTCACCAGTGGGGCTCCTAAACCTGGTGTAGCTACTACACAAACCTACTCCAGCACCTGCTCCCGTGCTCTGAGGTAATTTATTACACACAATGGAGTTTTCATTTAATTTTGATTTCGTTTTGCTTTTTTAATCATTTTGATCTCCATCTGTGGTGATGGAGATCTCTCCACAACCACAGCGTAAAGCAACTACAACAACTTTACTCCTCTTTGTATCCTGCCAATCCACTGCTGTGTAACCAGCTCAGCACAGGGAGGCTCCCAGGGAAGCAGCAGCAACCCACACATGGAAAACCCCACCTGCAACTCCACCACCCAAACCAAAATCCCAAGCCCTTTTCCAGCATTTTGGGTGCCATCCAGCGTTTTGCACAGTGCAACTGCTTTCCAAAGGTCTTCTCAGGTTCCTGCTTGCTCTGATGCATCTTAAAAATGTGCCAATTAATCCCACGTGGTGGCCTGATTTCCAGAGGTGCTGATACCTCCTCAGCCCCGCTGAGAACCAGCAGCAATGACAGATGTTCAGCCACGCTCCAAATCCAGCCATCGAGCAGGCGGAGTGCATTCCCCTCCTTTTATGTACTGCATATAACTGGGTTATCTAATCATGTAGGTATTGATTATTACTGTTATTACCTATTAAAAAGCTATTTTCTGCTGTTGGGGTGAATATCAGGTTTTATTGACCTGCGTGATAACTATTAACCACATCTAATATTTTTCCCGAGGACCAATAAATCCGAGCATTCACAAAAAGATGTCGATACACGTAATTTTTCTTATACACATTCATTAGTGCAATTACCTCCTGCACGAGCTGCCAGGAGGTTTCCCCTCACCCCTCCACTGAGAGAAAATTCTCACAGGATTTTGGGAGTGGCATATTTTGGGGATAGCATTTTTTGGGGGTAGCGTTTTTTGGGGGTAGCATTTTTTGAGGGTAGCATTTTTTGGGGGTAGCCCCAACCCAGATTCCAAGTCCTGCCATTCCTGAGGGGAAGCACCCAGCCTCTCCTCCCTGTGGATGTGTCTCTGGGTCAGATCCAGCCTTTCCATCACACCCCAGCACAGCCTGTCTCAGTTTGGGAATTATCTGCATCCCAGCCACATCGAACGAGCGAATAATTCTTTCGGATGAGGAACGCTCTGTGTAGGATGTTGACACATGCTATTATTTTACATACCTATTTCAGCTTGTATGCTTATTAGAATAAGGTCTTTATGCTAATTTGTAAATCAAATTCCCATAATTCTTGGCTTACTGATGCTAAAGGCCCAGCTAAATCTTCTATGACCTTTTAGCCTGGTTAATCCTTTTACGCGTGGCTGAGTGAAGAGTTTTCTTGTCTCTTCCACTCCCGAGTGCTGGGGTGAGATTTTTGCCTCTTCCTTAAGAAATCCAGGTGGGCTGTGGGTCAGGGACATGGGCAAACATGAGGACACCCCTTTACTTTGAGCCAGGAAAGGGGGAAGGGAAAACTCTGCTGCCTGAGCCCTGCGTGAGGATATTTTGGATTTTCATTGCTGCTATTTAAAAATCACACAGAAGACACAGAGCAAACACAATGAGAGCTGTGTTGCCAAATTGCCACTCACTTCCCGATGCCTGGGGCTATCCCAGCCCTCTGCAACCTCCCCTCTTCCCATCTCCTTTCCCAAGTTGTGGCTGGACATTTTCTGGCTCCATCCTTCTTGTGAGGGGATGCAATGGACACCTGCAGCTCCTTCCCAAGGGGATGCAGCATCCAAGAAATGCCCCAGCCTCTCTCTCCAGCTCCAGCACCAGCTCCCTTGGTGTCCACCCACGCTGGACATTCCAGGGCTCAGGGGGCTCCTTCCTGATGGACACAACCCTCAACAGCTCCCATTTTAGGGCCGCAATCCCACAAATCCAACGAATGTACAAAATGTCTATAAAAGTGAATCTGCAAAACTCGGAGGACCCACAGATGTTTGCACAAATGCAGGTGGTCAAACGCTTCTGAATTATCCCACTTCAGGCTCCACTTTCCTTTCAAGAACACTCACAAACCACTTTTCTTATTGTTTGTTTGGCTGGAAATAGGGAAGTGACCCAGAGGATGGATGAACCGCTGCAGAGGGCAGCACACATCTCATGAGATATTTGAAGGAGGTTTGTGCAAAACGCAGTTTTCCTGCATGACAATTATTTTCACGTTTTCAAACACAAGCCAGTTTCACTTCTGGACACCAAAGGAGGGAGAAAATGTATGAATTCCAAAAACTATTGTGATTATCAGAAGAACTCATGAAGCAGAAGCACATTACTGCTGATTTTCAGTACTGCATACAAACCTAGATATTACCTTGGGGTTGAATGAACCCAAATTTCTCAAAACTCTCTTTAAAAGTTTGCGCTAAAGTACAAAATTATTTGTAGGCTGTGTTTGAGGGTTTTTTTTTAATGATTCTTAAATAAAATTATGCAAGGAAAAAAACTCCCAAGGGGACTCTTTCCTTCCAATAATGCAGCAACTCCCAGCCCAAAAAAGGCCCCAACTTTTTGCTGCCAAAGGCTGCCCTGGGCAATATTTCACCCAGCTCCCCACAGCTCTGCCCTGGGTCCTCCCCAGACCATGGGGCAACGTGGCTCCCTGCTTTTCCTCACTCCAGGAGTGACTCAGGGACTTCTGGCACACACATCAGGTTCCTGAAAGGCAGGGAATTGGGGGATTTTGGGCTTAGGGAGTCAGCACATTCCTCCCCACTGCTCTGCTGCCCAGGAGAGTTATAAAAATAATAAAGAAAGAAATAAAAAACCAACTACTTTTTGATCTGGAAGCTTTGATAGGAGCAGGGAGAGGAAGCAGGAAGGATGACCAGAGGCATGGAATAAGACTGCAAGGAAGCCAAGTCAGGAGCCCCAAAGCAAGCATTAAAAAATAATAAAATAATGAAATAATAAAACAAACGAAGCCTAAATTCTGAGCAGGAGAAGTGAGGAGGGAAAGGTGCAGCTCCATCCCTCTCCTGGGAAGCCCCGACCCTTCACACCCCACCCGGGCTCCCTGCAGAGGTGGCAGCCAAGGGGAAGCCCGTGGGATGCAGGAATGCCGGCACGCCAAGCGGGAAGCAGCAGCCCTGGGAGGAGGAGAGCGGGAGGAAGGCGAAGAGGAGCGATGCCTGGCGTGTGATGTGCATGCTAAGCAGCCTGTGCCGGTCGATACGGCACGGGGGGCTCTCCCCCCGCCGGAGCGGGCCCGGCCTGCCCAGCAGAGAGAAGTTTGTGGTGGGAGACACCCAGGCACCATCCCTGCCCGCACCGCAGCCCCCAGCCCCACACCCGCGGGGCTTCCAGAGCCCAGCCGAGTCCTGCTGCAGCGCACCTCGGCGCACGGGGGACGAGGCTGGGCTGCTTTGGACATTCCCAGCCCTCGGTGGGCACCTGGGAGCAGCGCAGAGGTAGCTGGATCCGGCTGTGGAGAAGGAGGCGCATTCACCCCCCGGGTACATCCATCCTCAGGAGAACCCACATCCCCCCGAGGAACGCCTGCATCCCCCCGGCGTGCATCCGTCTCGCCCAGGAATATTCGCACCGCCCCGGGGGTGCATCCCTGCTCCAAGGAGCGCCTGCATCCCCTCCCGGGGTGCATCCATTTCCCGGAGAAGTGCCCGCATCCCGCCCCGGAGCCCCGGTCCCCCGCGCACGGCGCAGCAGCAGCCCCCTGGCGCAGCCCCCGGCGCAGCCCCCTGCGCATCCCGGGGCAGGATGCGGCTCCATCCTCTCCTCCCGTGGAGGAAACCCCGCTCCCACAGCCCCTCCAGATGGCTGCGAGGAGCCTAACGCGAGCTGACAGGCTCGGCGCTCCCGGCCAGATGGGGCTGGCTCCCGCCGCCTCTCCCCCCCTCCTTCTCCCATCGCTTTTTGCTCTTTTTTTT
>VZRH01005449.1:260835-289566 GCA_013397555.1 Urocynchramus pylzowi | reverse complement strand
CCCGGCATCCAGCATCCCACCAAACTCCCGGCATCCAGCACCCACATCCCCGGGGCATCTGCATCCCCCTAAATTCCCCTGGCATCTGCACCCCCCCACATTTCCCCTTGAGCATTCACGCCCCTGCTCCATCATCTGCACGCCCCCACAGCACCCTTGCAATCCCCCCCAAAGCTCTTCCCCTCTGGGAAAGGGGGTGAACCCCTCCTGGAGCAGCTGCAGCAATGCTGTGACTCAGTTTCCCGAGCTGCACGATGGTGGGAGGGATTCACACCCACACCCCCTGTGTCCCACCTGCCTACAGGTGTCCTGTCTTCACCTACAGGAAGAGGGGCACCTGCTCCTGGGGGGCTGATCTCTGCAGGACAGCCCCAACAAGCCTCTTCCTCTTATACACCTAAACCCATGTGGAAATGGCTCTAAAAGCAAATTTAATGAGGAAAAACTCTTCCATTTGGAGCAGAAACCTCCTTTAGTCCAGATCAAGAGGGGTTTTCCATGCTGTAAGCACACTCCTCTGATTCCTCACACCAAGCCCACCTCCTGCTCTGAGCAGCATCTGGGCCCCTTGGACCCAGTTTAGGATTGAACATGCTCTTGTACCTTCAGCTCCTTGCCATGCCAACCACTGGTCCTATTCCACAACACCAGGAATCAAATAGACTTTTCTCCAGTTCAGGATTCCCAAACCAAACACATCTGTCCACACCACAACCCAGCATCAAGAGCATGACACCCACACGCCTACACAAAAAAGGTCCTTGAAACAAAAACCTTAAATTATTCCACCCTTTGTCCAATAGAAAGAATATCTGAGGCTCAGAACCCCCAGAGACCCCTTTAAAACAACCTAAATAAAAACTATCACATTAAATATTATTTTCATAAGTGATAAGGAAGTCTCATTTGATTGCTTGAGGTGACTCACAGCCCCTTCAAACAACATGATAGCCAGAAAAAAAAATTACAAAGAGGAAAAAAAATTAAAGATATTCTGGCTTTTTGTATTTATGCCTCCTCAGAGGCTTCCAAAAATCTGAGCTGTTCACTTTGCAATTCAGAAGAAGACTTGGCTGCGAACTCTTGGAAATCCAGCTGTGTTTCTCTCTCTATCACCCAGGGACTCTGAGTCAGATCCAGGCCAGTCGTTGTGCTGCAGGAAGGTGACAAAGCACAGGTCCCTCTGCTCAAGCCCCATCCACAGATCTGACAGGGATTCAAATGTCAAAGGTTGGGAGGGATTGGCAGCTCGGGCTGGGTGTTCCCACCAGCCCTGTTTGATGCCTGCACGTCCCTGCCACCAGCCAGCCGAAGGGTGACACTGTCCCCAGGCACAGACAAGATCATTCCACCCATCCTTGGGTGCTCCCCAGCACCTCCATGGCTGTGATCCACCAGATTCCGTGGGGGCTTGCCAAAAAGTGGCTGCAGACTGCTGCAGAGGGCTCTTAGCTCTCCTTCCTTCTCCCCTCCCAAGGCTTGGTTCAATCCACAGCCCTCAGGGAGGTCAATGGATCCAGGGCTCTCCACCACCACTTCCTCCACCACACCCTGCCAGGGCCTCCAGCACCTCCCAGCTCATTAGGACAGCAAGAGCTAACGAGCACAGGAGCACTAATGACCCACTGGTGCAGCAGGACACTTCTCCAGAAGCAAGTACAGGGTGGGGAGGATTTAATCTTGTCATGATGTCAGGGTTTGGGGTGTTCCTCCAGCACAAACCCACTGCTGCCCCAGCGACCGCCAGCTGATGGAAAACCCCTGGAGAGGGGAAAAGATTCCTAATCCCATCCCATCCCAACCTCTCCACTGCTTCCCCACCATCCCACCAGCATAAATTGCCCACAATGAGATGCCACACAGCAATTTTTACCACCTTTGGCAAGGCTCCTTTGACCCCAGCTCGCCGAGTGACTGCGCTTGGAGCAGCTGGAAGTGGTCGATTAGGTTGGTTTGGTTTATTACCAACACATTATGCTTTAAAAAACACAACTTCCCTGCCTATTTGCCTAAGCAGGGAGAGCAGTTTCTAAGTCAGCCCTCCGCAGTCGCTGCTCTTCCTACAGATTTGCTCCATGCATTATTAATCCACACAGCGCTCGTTCTGAGCACGGATATTTACCCGATGCACCAGAACAGCTCTTAAGGAGCCTTTGGCTTGTGGCTTTGTGGAACATCAACTTTTCATGTTGAGCAGCAGGTGATGTTCAACAGAATGCCTTGCAATAAATGCCTAATATCTCCATTACACTCGTCCATATCTATGTGCTGGGCTGATAGGAACATGCAGATAGCAGGGCTGCACTCCTGAGATAGGGATGGGGGGAACAAGTTATTCATTGGAAATCATATATAAATATATATTTATACCTGGGACACCATCTCTCCATGCATATCAAGATGCAGAAGGCTCCTTTTGGCAGAAATTCCTGCAAAATTTCTAAGAAATTCATTTTTTTTTCTTTCCCTAAATCTGAATAAAAGCCCAAAACACAACACCTTGGCTAAAAGTCTGCAGGGGAAAAAAAAAAAAAAGCCCTGATGTGCTGCTTTGCAAGGAAACCTCTAACTGGCTCTAAAAGGAGCGCTGTGACCTTGCTGAGCAGCACTGCATAATTTTTAATAGACATTTTTTGCTGGAACTGACATACTCCCAGGCGTGGTTTTACTTCGCTAACATTTTTTCCAGAGGGAAATGCCATGTTTCATTGGATTTTTTTTCATCATCCCTCCATATACATCCCTATAATTACTGTATGCATTACAATAGCATTGGCGTGCCTTTGATGAGATCCTGGTTCCATTATGTTCGACTCCGTGTGTACACCCGGTAAAAACAGTCCCTCCCTTGAGCTCTTCAAGTCAAAATAGAGAAAGCAGAGGAAGGTGTTGAGACAAGAGCAAATTACTTCTCATTTTAGGGCTGGAAAAATAAGACTTGGGAAGGCTAAGCCACCACATGAGGCCAGGGAGGGAATTTCCAGCTGTGTTACGAACGGAACCAAAATCTCCCAGATTTTAAGGCTGGCAGGGCTCACCTGCTTCCCCATCCTAAATGACTTCTGCTCGTGGCTCGGCAGGGCAAGGGGAGAGTTAAGGCAACACTTCCAGCACTCTGCCAAAAACACCAGCCACGAATTGTGTACAAAATGACCCTTTTTTCTTGACGAGGGGGAGAATTTGTAAAGCTCCACTCACAGCCCGGCCCCCGTGCCCACACAAAGGCATTCCAGCACCCCTGTGCCCTGGCATGCAGGGGACACACGGAGCCAGACAGAGGCGTGCCCACGGTGCCCAGCTTTGCTCCTTTAATTACACCTCCCACGGGTGAGAAAGATAAGCCCAAACGGAGCAGCTGCATGAAGGGAGGAAGCCTATAAGTTATTCATAAGTTCAGGCTCAAGCTCCTCTCTTGCTTTCACTCCATGACACCTTCAAAACATATTATTCATCTATTTTTTCCTCCTCTGGGAAGGGAGATGGTAATTGTAGTAAATATATCACTGCCAAGTCATCCTCGCAGCCTCCGAGGCTGCACGGCGCGAGGGGTAGGGATCTGAGGCAGCAGATTTGGGAAGCCTGGGATCCATGAAGGGCATCCTCAGGCTGCTGAGCACTGGGGGAGAACCTCCACCCACCCCCATCACCTCCACCATCCCATCCTTTGGGATAAAAACCCCACAATGCCCACTGAGCACCTGCAAGTTGCTCGTAAGACTTCTCCCAGCAGAGCTCAGACTGGGACACCAACTCCCTCAGGATGCTGCATGCCATTTTCATCCCATCCTGGTGCCATTTGGGTCAATTTTTGGCTGTTTCTGGTTCACAAATAATAATAAAAAAAAGCCCCTCTCACCAGCATCCCTGGCTGCAGAGAGCCTTTGGAAGCAAGAGCCACAGCTCAGAGGTTTTGTTTGCCCTCTCAAGGCTGTTCCAGACAGAATAATGCTCCTGCCAACTGAAGCAGCTCTCCTTGAGCTCGAGAGGTTAGTTTTTCTGAATGCAGCGACACGGATCCTCGTCTCAGCCCCATAGCACAGAGGATTTGTTGTATTCCAGTGCAAAAATAACCCTGAAAGCAACATCTATGGCCCCACCAGGGAGGGGAGGGCTCTGCAAGGCGCCTGGGAGGGGAGAGAGACACGGGGCATGGATTTTATTCGTCCTCGATTCCCAGGGAGGTCATTTACTGCAGTGCCCCTGGCACTTCCCCAGCCCTTTCTAGCACATTTGATTCTTGTGAGTTTTCTTAATCTCATCTCCTTCATTGGTTATTGCTCTTTCAGTGCTGAACTCAGCAAGATCGCTTGTGTTTAGAGAAAGATTAGCGCCGAGTACATTAAACACGGTAATGCCATGTACTGTAGGGCACCAGGTCACTGCCCCGGCCCCCTGAGCCCACAGCACCTTCCCAAATGCCAGGCCTCTGCCTGAGGCTGCTTTTAGCCACTCTGCAGCACCTCTGGCATCCCAGCACCTTGCAAGGAACCCCTGGGAGATAAAAACCCCAGCAGCTCCAGCACTGAGCACACCTTGTTTCCCCTTCAAATTGAAGCTGGAGTTGGACTTGATGGGATCACCCCACCCAACGAGGATGTTCTGTGACTGTTTGATGGCAAAATATGTGCTGAGGGACAACGTGGTTTTCACAGCAGAAGAAGCTGAAAGAAAGGGTGGATGGAGAAGGGTCTGGACAAAGTGCCCGCCTGGACACGAGACTGCACCGTGCAAGAGCCACCCAGAACCCTCCCAGGCTGAATGTTCCCAAACATCTCCAATCTGCAAGCTCAGAGGCAGCAGTGACCTGCAGGAAAGCAATGCCCACAGTGCCCTCAGCCAGTGCCCAAGGATGGGGCATCTGTATTACCCAGGGAAATGTTATTCTCTAGGAGATGTTATTTTCTATATAAAATTCCAAATTTCAAGCTACACAGCAGCAAACCAAGGCGGTAAGAGCCTCTGGAGAGCTGCTCAGTGGCCATGCTCTGCTTGGTCTCACTATTTCCTTCACTCATTCCCTCCCCCCAAACAAACCATTTTTCTCTGTGTTCCAAAGATGCTGCAGGGATGCTTCCCAGCACCCACCCGCCAGGGCTCGGGCTGCCACCAGCCCCCATCCCAACTGGACTCTTATCGTGGCTCACCACCTCCTCTCCCTGCTTTCCAGCTGATTAAAAGTCTGTTTACCTACGGATTACAAGGAGGCAACAAGTCCATGTGGGAAGAGGCACCGTTGCATGGGCAAAGTCTCTGCAAACAGATGGCTGGAGGAGATAGTGGCTGTTTGCTGCCGTGTGCGTGCTGCTGGGCTTGAGGGTGACACAGCCCTGGCACATCCCTGCCTTCCCTTCCCTTTTGTTCCCCTCCTCAAGCTCCCTCTGTGACTTGGGGAGTGAAGACAAAGACTAAGCCAGCTGCCCAAGTCTGTCCTGGAAGGTGTTGGAAGATAAACTCGCCCTCAAATTTTTGCATTTCTAATCATCGCTTCCAAACTGATAGTGGGATATTAAATTTGGGGGGAACTCTTTCACAGCTCTTTTCCAGCTCCTCTGGAGCTTGAGGTCACACTGAGGTGGCTCAGCAGTGACCCACCACACCAGCTGGACTGGTGGCAATAAAGAACCCTGCAGGCACCTTGATGTCTCAGACAATCCCACCTCCAGAGAGCTCTTTGGAAGCTGGGAACAGGCAGAAACCCACCAGACGTTATTTATTGATGAATATTCTCAGCTCTGGAAGGTGCAGCAGTGGAAACACCTTTGCTGCAGTGCTCGAAGCCACCCAGCATCTGCTCTGCTCCCAGGAGCTGGAGTGACACCTCCAAATGCAGCCCAGCCTCCCATCACCAGTCAACCCCTGGCAGGTCTCAAACACCACATCCTTTGTACTCCAGATGAAGGGGAAAACAAACATGCACGTTACAAAACACTGGCTGTGATGAAAGCACCATTTGAGACCCTGCAGACTGTCTAGGGATTTTTTCCCCATCTCATTCACATCTCCCACTCTCCATCTGCCAAAAGAGAAAGGCAGGTAAACCCTGGGAGGAACGGGATTCGAATTCCCCAAATAACCTTCATTTGCAATTTTAGCTTCTCCCGCTCATCCTGCCACCCCAAACTAATTGCATTCCCCACACCCTCCTCCTCCTTCTCCCCCATCCCAAGCTTTAAAAGCCCGTGGTGTTATACAGCAGGCTCAAAGCACATTCAAGATTAGTCCTGCAACCTGCCTGGCAGAGTTAGAAAATTGAATGTGGTAGGAAAAAAAAGGGGGGGAAAAAGGAAAAAAAAAAAAAAAAAGAACAGAAAAAAGAAAGAGTCAGCTCTTGTCAGGAGTGTGGTAGTACAAGGAAGTAATTTTTCTCTCCCCATTTCAGCTGGACGTTGCTGTTTATGTCTGCTGCATCCTTTCTTCTCCACTGTGCAGCTGTAGCATTGGAAAATTGGAGAGGGGAGGCACGGTGGTGAAGGCAATAGCAATTGAAATTGGATCCTATTGAATTTTCAATAGGACACCAAAATATATACATATTTCAGCGTGAGATTGCATGGACGTGTAAGTCAACAGTGGAATCTGTGAATGGTCATTTGGAATAATTACAGTGGGGGGAAATCATCAGAATAATGAGCAGTTGCTCCCGGAATATTCAGGGAAATGAAATGCTGACTGCTGTTTATTAAACAGGGCTTTATTTCCAGTTTAGGGTGTTTGGGATGGAATTAGATGGCAAACACACAGCATCACTGAATGACTGGAAAAACCTGGGATCACCGATGCTGCTCAAACCACCTCACCCATTCCCTCCATCCCTGCCTTTCTTTCCTTGTGGTTTCCTTACCCTTCCATTCCCTCCCAACCACAGCAGCCTCTGGAAGGGGCTGTCAGGCAGCTCTGATGCCACAGGAGGAAGAAATGATGGTTCCTGCCCTCCAATCCCCCCATGCACACCAAGGGACACCAGTGCTGGACTGGGGCAGCCAGCAGGAACAACAGACAGTGAGGTGGGATGGCACTGAGAGAGCCAGCAACCAGAGGGTCACCCCTTAGCAGCTGGAATTTTCAAAAGCTTTGAAGTTTTGGGTTGTTTTTTTTTCCCAATATCCTCAGAAAGATGCTGCACAGCTCACCCACACCCCCACGCCTCCAACACTGCCTGGCACACATTTAATTTATTGTTTTCTTTAACAAGACCATTAAAAAAAAAAAAAAAGAAAGAAAGAAAAAAAAAGAGCCTCTGCAGCACAGCAGAGAACCCAAGCACAACTACCAGGTTTGAAACATCCTCTTGAAAAATTAGCAGGAAGAGCACACACTTATATGAAAACCAGGCAGATTCTGAAAACTTACATTTAGGGAGAAATATTCATGTGTCACCTAACGGGCATTTCGTGACACGTGCTTTGTGAGATTGAAAATTAAGGATCAAAAAGCCCAGGAAGCCTCAGAAATGCAGGGCCCAGAGCACACTGAGGGTTGTCCCTGCTGTCCCCACATCCCAGAGGGGATTTGAATGAGGATGTTGCATTTGGAGTGCAGGGGGGAGCAAAAAGGGGAGCAGGAGGCCACTGGGGATGGGAGATGGAAAGCACTAAGTCCTTATGATTCTCCCTCTCCTCCCAGCTCTTCCCCAGCTGCTCATGCATCCTCCCAGCACCTGGATTGACTGAGGAAGGAGACATGAAGTTTTAAGGAGATGGAAGTGCCTGTGTGTATATGCACATGATTTAGACATCTCAAAAGATTTCACACTGTATTTCATATAATTCACATTTCTAAGCTTCTCCCTTTGCAATGCAGGAGGTGAGCATAAATGAGACAGGTCAAAAGCCTTATAAGCTTTGAAACAGCTCCAGGTTTTCAAAATCATATTTAAAATCTTCCAGTTCTGGATGGAACAGGGCTACCTAATGCCAGCCAGATGAAACCACGCTCCCAAAAACCCACTGTGCGGGCACTTCACACCTCACAGCCAGAGGATAAACCACCCTCAGCGCTCTGACAAGTGCTCTGTGCCCTCCAGGCACACATCATCTTGCAAACAGAAAACCTCAAACCTGGAGAAAACCAAAATCAAAAATAAGGTACCTCAGAGATGTCTTCTCCTTGAGGTGGTGCAGCATCCAGCATGGCCAGGAGAGTGAGGGTGGCTTCAAATCAGCCTGGTCCTGCCTGCAAGGACAAGAGGATGTTCATCCCACACAAAATGCAGAGAATTTTACTGTTTCTTGCTATTTTAGTCACTGGGGGAACCAATAAAACTATTTTGAACAATTTTTTTATGAGCATAACGAAGTGGCTTAAGGATTCACACAGGAACCTTCCCTGTTGCACAGAATCCAGAGCTGGGAAATGCAAGAAGCTCCACAGCAATTTTGGGGGCTGATTTGGGGGTAACACTGTCCTCAAGCACTGAGCACCCTCAACTCACACCAGGATTTGTCCACAGGGATGCAGGAGAAATTCCTGGCTTAAGACATGGACAGAGCAGGGAATCCTGGCTGTGCCCCAGGAAAAACAGGGCCCAAAACAATTCGATCCACTGGGAAAGAATACAGACTGATTATAAATGTATAGCCTATAAAATAACACCAGAGATCATTGGGAGCTCTGCCACATCCCTCCATCCTAACTCACAATATCTCTTCACACTCTGCAAGTCACTGGCCTCTGTTTCTCTGCACCACCTCTGCTCTGCAGCAAAGCCAACTTCCGGCACTGGGAGAGAAAAAAAACCTAAAAAACCCACAACAAAGCAAGGATCCAACACCATAAAAATAAATTAAAACCCCTAGAGGACACTGAGGAGAGTTGTGGCTTCTTTTACTGCGTTTTCCAAGGTGCTGTTTAAACACAGACAGGGGAAGGTGCATAAATACATCAGCTCAGCCCTCTGGCCTGCAGAAGCGTTGGCAGAGCACAGAGAGCTCCAGGAGCTGGGATAATGTTTTTGTCTCCCTCCAACCATCACAGCCACAGCCCTGCCTGGGACCTGCTCCTCCAGCCCCACACAGTGGGATCTCAGCACTGACCTGCTCCATGCTGGAGAGGGGGATGAGACATAACTGCTCAAGATGATATCAAATTGCCTTCCCAGATCACCCACTCCTGTGCAAAAAAGGGTCAGGATTGAGTTATCCTGGCCCTCACTGCTCCAAGGTGTGGGTTTGTTTTAAAAAAATCACAAAATCACACAATCACTGGGTTGAGAGAGACCTTCAAGATCACTGAGCCCAACCCAGCCCCAGCACCTCAACTAAACCCTGGCACCCAGTGCCACATCCAGGCTTTGTTAAACACACCCAGGGATGGTGACTCCACCACCTCCCTGGGCAGCCATTCCAGAACTTTATCACTCTTTCCATGAAATATTTTTCCCAATATCCAACCTATATTTCCCTTGGCACAGCTTGAGGCTGTGTCCTCTGGTTCTGTCAGTTCCTGGAGACAGAGCCCAGCCCCAGCTGAGCACAGCCACCTTTCAGAAGCTGTAGAGTGATGAGGGCACCCCTGAGTCTCCTTTTCTCCAGGCTGAGCACCCCCAGCTCCCTCAGTGGCTCCTCACAGGGTTTGTGTTCCCAGCCCCTCTCCAGCCTCAGTGCCTCCTCTGGACACATCCCATCCCAAGCCTCTCCATGGGCAGGGAGGGACACCTTGCACTAGAGCAGGCTGCTCAGAGCCACATCCAGCCTTGAGCAGCTCCAGGGATGGGGCAGCCACAGCTTTTCAGCTGTGCCAGACCTCACCACCCCACGGGGATGAATTGTTCCTGATATCCCATCCATCCCTGCCCTCTGGCAGTGGAAGCCATTTCCTGCATCCTGTCCCTCCATCCCTTGTCCCCAGTCCCTCTCCAGCTGTCCTGGAGCCCCTTTAGGCTCTGGAAGGGGCTCTGAGATCTCCTCACAACCCTCTCTTCTCCAGGATTTTCCTCTCCTTATCCTGTCTCCAAAGCTCCTCTTCAGCTTTCCTGGAGCCCCTTTAGGCACTGGAAGGAGCAACATAGAATCCCAGACTGGTTTGGGTTGGAAAGGACCTTAAGGCTCATCCAGTTCCACCCCCTNCTCTCCTTATCCTGTCTCCAAAGCTCCTCTTCAGCTTTCCTGGAGCCCCTTTAGGCACTGGAAGGAGCAACATAGAATCCCAGACTGGTTTGGGTTGGAAAGGACCTTAAGGCTCATCCAGTTCCACCCCCTGCCATGAGCAGGGACAACTTCCAGTGTCCAAGGTTGCCCCAAGCCCTGTCCAACCTGGCCTCGGACAGGCATGGGGCAGCCACAGCTGCTCTGGGCAACCTGTGCCAGGTCCTCACCACCCTCACAGCTGAGAATTTTTTCCCAATATCCCATCTAAACCTGCCCCCTGTCAGTCCAATTTTTTCCCAGTATCCCATCTAAACCTGCCCCCTGTCAGTCCAATTTTTTCCCAGTATCCCATCTAAACCTGCCCCCTGTCAGTCCAATTTTTTCCCAGTATCCCCTCTAAACCTGTCTCCTTTGCCCAATCTCCCCACCTGGATGACCCAGAGGAATCAGCCCACCCACAGCACGAGGGGTTTGGGCAAAGCTGCTGCTGTTCTCCAGATGAGCCTGGTGGAAAGGGGAGCTGGGGAAGGGAATTTCTGGCACAGACTCAGGCAGCACTGGGGAGGATAACCCAGGGCTGCCCTGGTGCTGCCCATGACCACAGCCTCCCTCCTTCCCTGATTCCTCCTAATGCCATAACACTCAGCATAATAAATATTGTTAAAAGCAAAAGCCTCTCGGGAGACTTCGGGTCTCGGGCGCAGGTGTTCAGGCTGTGGTAATTGGGTGAGTCATTCATTAAAGGAAATGCAATTTAAAATCTATTACATTCTTTAAAACACAAAGCTTTTGATTTGTCCCACCCATTTCTGGCCCAAGCCCAGCAGTATCCAGGGTTCTCCTGTGCTTATCAGGCTACTTCTGCAGTGAAGCAGCACAACACAGACTTCACTCTCTCCTGAATCCTGTTGGCTTGTAAAATCTCTCCCCAGTTTTGCAAAGCCCTTTCAATTTCTAATTTTTATCAAATAACCAAAGAGGGGAAGCTGGAAGGTAAAAAAGGATACATCACCCCAATCTGGGAGTCTAAATTGGATGATAAAACACAGCTCAGCTGAAGGACACAGGGAAACTCTTTAGTCTTGAGAGGGAGAGAAGGGAGTTTGATCAAAGAAAATGCCAGGTGATTTCTCCCAGAAGGGAAAGACACTGCAATAACCAACAACCAAAAAGTTAAAGACAGACAAATTAAATACAGCACAAATGTTTAGCAGCAAAGGTGATTAACCTTTAAAAGCCACTACCAATGGCAGCCCTGGGTTCAGCATCTCCTGAGATCCTTAAATCAACCCCGAACACCTTTTCAGAAGATTTATGTTCGACAAACACCAAATCCAAGGCTCAGGAAAGAGGTATCTAATGACTTTCCAGGGCCTGTTTATGTGATCTAAAAGTCCCTTCTGGCCCTAAATTCATTGCAGTGCTGCAGCTGATCCTCAGCTGATCTTGGGAAGCAAAATCCTGCCTGGCCAACCCTGAAATCAAGAGCCAAAGTCAGTCATTGAAGTTACCACAATTGCCTGAAATTCAAGTTAAACCAAACAGGAGAAAGGTTCAATCAAACCTTCTCCCTCTGCCATATCCTCCTGTGCAATTGCTGGTGAATTTTGGGGAGAATAAAGCACAAAATGGTGGTTGGAGAGATTATCCTTGAGAATGATTCAGAATATATTCAATTTCAGAATATGAATCTTGAGAATAATCTTAATTATAACAATAATAAGACTAGAACAAGCTTCTAGTTCTAATTTTTCAAATCCAGACAAGAAATAAGTTGACCCAAGCAGCTGCCCTGGCTTTGCAGGTACCCAAATCCTGTTGACAATGAGTGGCTCAGTGCCATTGGTGAGGAAGGTACCAGGACAGGTTGTCCTGCTCCTTGGGCAGAACAAGCAGTGACAGAAAAACCACTTTAGAGCAGCGTAATTGCAACGGCGGTGGAAGTTCTGTGCACACAGACCTACTGGCAGAGGGAAAAATCACACTTCCAGCCAGCAATATTAGAGTGGCAAACATTCCAGTGCCAAGGTCTGCTGTGGCTCCTTCTCTCTGCCTTCTCTTTCCAAGAGGATGCCCTTCATTTGCTCTTGCCCCGAGCTCAGCAGTCCTCAGGAGCCACTGGAGCTTTGTGGAGCTCACCTTGTGGTTACTATGCACCATCCCAAAATCCCCCAGGGCTCCTGCACAGCCTAAAGACATCACTGAGGAGGGGGAGGATGGTGCCCAAGACACTTCCATGGTCACAGCACTGTTCCAAACACCCAAATTCAGCACGAACAGGGCACACGGGTCTCAGCTGAGTGTTAAACCACCACGTACAGAGCCCAGCCCAGCATCACCTCCTGTTCAGATCCCCCTCTCTGCTGATTTATGTCATCAGCCACCTCCAGCACAGACCTGGTCACAGCCCCCATTTTCCCTCTCTGCTCCAAGATCATGGAATGGTTTTGGTTGGGAGGGACCCTAAAGCCCATCCCACCCCCTGCTGTGAGCAGGGACACCTTCCACTGGACCAGGTTGCTCCAAGTTGGTTTGAGAGTCTCAAACCGTCATGGTAGAGAAGCAGCTGCACTCAGAACCCAGTGCCAGGGCCTTTCCACCCTCACAGAGAAGAATTTCTTCCCAGTATTCCATCTAACCCTGCCCTCTGGTAGTGGGAAGCCATTCCCCTTGGCCTGGTACTACACTCTCCTGTGAAAAGTCACCACGTGTTTGTTCTGGGATCACTTACTTCTGCAGCAAAAGCTTTCCCAGTATTATTTCCCAGTATTATTTCCCAGTATTATTTTCCCAGTATTATTTCCCAGTATTATTTCCCAGCAGTACCAGTATTCCTGTCTTCTCCTGAGCTGGGGTGTCTCCAGGGAATTTCACCTCTCTGAGCCTCTACCACTGCTGACCCAGACTGGGATGTGCTTGAGCTCAGGGCATGCAGCCAGTGGGAACAGGGGCATTTTATGGACAGGCCTAAGTGGAGAGCCTGGCAGTGCTGCCTAATGGTTGGACTTGATGATCTTAGAGGTTTTCACAACCTTAATTATTGGATAATTATAGGAGTTAGCCTTTGCCTTGTGTGTGGCACAAGCAATAACCTGGAATTCAATGGCTCCTTCACTACACACCAGGGCTGAAACCTCAATGGCAGCACCTTCCTCCCCCACCAGTCCCAGTATTCCCAGCTGGTGAGTGCTTTTCCCTGCCTTGAGCACACTGCTGCCTCCACTGTCCCTACAGAAGCCCCACGCACACCCTCAGCATTCCTGCAGGACCTTTCATAAGATCCCATCGCTCCAACTTCCAAGAGAAAAACTCTCCTGACTTGTTCCTGGAGGCACTGCTGGAAATCAGTGAGGTCTTCTCCACCACAAGCTGGGAGGGGGCTGCATTTACCCACGGAAGAGCAGGGCCTGGAGTCAGCAGCAATGCTCTGACCCCAGCAAGATCAGGAACGGTGCTCTTGGAGAGCCAGCAAAGGATCTGACACTCCTCATCCCCAACCCAGCACTGCTTGTCCACAGCCTGACTTCCAACAAAACCACAGTGATGCCTTTTTCCTTGGTCTTGAAATTAAGAGCCAGACACACTTAAGGGATAAAAGGTTTTACTTCAGCATTTAATAAGGATCTTTATGGTCTTAATGATCTGTATGATCTTAACTCTTCGCCAAGGTGGAACACACCAAAAATGCACACACACAGAAGATTGTGTATACAACTTTATTGACTTTGCAACTTAGGATATCTGACAAAGTGCTTCAATGAGAGGCTTGGATGAATAGTGTGATGTCTCTTTATCCCAAAGTAATCTTCCCTAGATGGGCCTGATTTCAGTTTACAGGTTGTATTCTAGAGGGGACTTTGGTTTCTCAAGATAGAGTAAGGCTCTCCAGCTTCCAGTTGTGAGGCTTTTAGGATGTTTGATCTTTTGGCCTAACAAAATACCAGGACTATGCTAAATTATCAGATTTAAGGAATTACAAACATGCCTGTCAAGGGCATTGAGAATACCTAAAAGGTATGTAAAATAAAGGCAAAAAATCGCCATGGCATCAACAGGATGTCATAGGAGCCTGTAACATTCCCGTGGTACCCAGCAAGGCTCCAGTCTGCATCCCCCTGGCTGCCACTCACCCTTTGCCCAGGGATGCAGCCCTGCTTCCCATGGATCCCAAGGAAATCTGGAAGCAGCACCTGACCCTGGCCTGCTTGGAGCAGCTTCCGAGCAGTTTTCTGGCTCTGGAAAAAAACCCAGCGAGGACTTGGCTGCTACAGCACACTGTGAGGGAGCAGGGAAGAAACCCACATGGCTCCTTGTCCTCTTTTTCCCTGTCTGGCCCTAGGGCAAGGAGACAAGATGCCCCTGTGAAGAAACAAAATCCCAGCATGGAAAATCCCCCAGGGAACTTGGCAGGGCTTTCCCAGGAGGAGGCAGGGAGCCGAGAGCTGGTGCTGCTCATCAGCTGCCTGCTGAACGTTCCGAAGGGGTAAATTAAATTCATTCATCTCATCCCAACTCACAATGGCAGCGTTTTCACCCAACACGCACGTTTCTGACAATCAGCTTAATTTACTTCAATAATAAATGGAAAAGGGAAGTTTTCCTTTATAACAGAAATCAGGACCAAGTGCCACGGCGCTTTTTGTGTGGGTTTTTTTTAAAGCAAACTATTCAACTCGTTCTCTTTAAATAAAATGATTCCTTTATCTATTATTCATTTGAAATACAGAAGGAGGACACAAGAGACTGGAAGCGCATGGTTTGTTTCTGACACCTCTGGAATAGTTTTTAGGAAGACAAAATGCACAGAGCTTAGGGGTTTGGTAGTTAGGAGCCCAAAACTTCCATTTCCTCTGGTTTATGATTTTATAATGTTGCCCATCACTCTGGTGTTTCCATGCAAATCTTAGCTGGCTGAACCTGTGCTATTTGCTTGCTGGGATTGCTCAAGACCAGCAGGTTTTGTCCTGTGCCCACACGTGTGAGATGCAGCTCCACAGATTTATATCAAGCTGTGATGTAGGTGACTGTCACAGCCAAAACACCTCCAGCTTCAGTCAGGATATTCCTTAGGGAAACACTCCTTGGGGTTCAGCTCCTGAAATGTTGGTTATTCCCTTTTTTAGGGGTAGCCTTGCACCAGGTACCCAGAGCAGCTGCAGACCTGTCACCTTTCCATCCCAACAGGCAGGATTCACCTTCATCCCCCTCCATATACTTTTAATATAAATATATAAGATGTATTCAGGGCTCTCTTTATCAATGGAGAGAGAGACCAGCCCCTCCAGAGGGCCATTCATCCAGCCAGCCTGCCTGGGAGGAGACAAATGGCCTCTGGAGATGCCCATTTCTCTCCACCGACTAGGAGGGAGCCCAAGGCGACAAACCCCAAACGTTGACATCCAACTTTCAGACAGTCAAGTCAGAGCAGATTAATCCAACCCATTACTGGGGCCTTTAATTTTTGCTGGCTTGATTTACAAGTGCTTGCTCAGCACGTTGAGTTCCAATGTCACAACAGGGAGGGGGGCCCTGAAGAGTTCTTTGTCCTCTTCCCACCTTGGATGTGACCATCAGTACTCTGCCACACACCCCATGGTATCAAATACAGATAAAATAAGAATTATTCTCGCTGCAAACTTTCTCTTGGAGCTCAAAAAAGTGAAAATGTTCAATTAAGGTACATTGTTACCAGAGTTTGTAACACACTTGGAGACGACAAGCTCTTTTGAAAGGAAGAATGTATCATTATCCTCATCTTGTAGGTGGGGAAATGGCTGAGTCATGAATAAAACATGGCTTTGGAGCCATAACCCACAGTTCTGCCCCTGGGGAAGCCAAGGGCATCCTGGACTCATCCCACAGCGTAGGCAGAGCACTGAGGGAGGGGATTCTCCCCCTCTGCTCTGCTGAGTCCAGCTCGGGGGTCCCAGCAAAAGAAGAACGTGGAGCTGCTGGAGAGAGTCCAGAGATGCTCCAGGGCTGAGCCCCTCTGCTCTGGAGCCAGGCTGGGAGAACTGGGAGTGTTCAGCCTGGAGAGGAGAAGGCTCCAGGGAGAGCTCAGAGCCCCTGCCAGGGCCTAAAGGGGCTCCAGGAGAGCTGGAGAGGGACTGGGGACAAGGGATGGAGGGACAGGACACAGGGAATGGCCTCGCCCTGTTTTTTGCTATCCCTGGCAAAGAGCAGGGCTGGATGGGATACTGGGAAGAAATTGCTCCCTGTCAAGGCAGTGAGGCCCTGGCACAGGGTGCCCAGAGCAGCTGTGGCTGCCCCTGGATCCCTGGAAGTGTCCAAGGCCAGGCTGGATGGGGCTTGGAACAACCTGGGATAATGGGAGGTGTCCCTGCCCCTGGCAGGGGGTGGAACAAGATGATTTTTAAGTTTCCTTCCAATTCAAACCCTGCTGGCATTGTCTGATTCCAGCAGCAGCAGGATGGGGTTGGCTCTGCCCAGCATGGCAGAGGCTCTGGCACTGCCCAGGTGCCCTCTCTGCTGTAGCTGCAGGGTGACAGCATCCCAAGGACAGCTTCCAGCCCTTCCTCACAGCAGCTCACCACGCTCCTGAGTGGGACAGACCTGCCTGGAGCCCACACCACATCCGTCTCACATCCTAACTGGGTGCCTCCCAGGGACTAATTAGGCTCAAGACCCCAATCAGTGCTTGTGGGTACATTTCAAGCTGCCTCCCACCACGTCTGTGAGATGAATCCAGCCCTTGGCTATTCAGATTTTGTTAATTGCAGCTATTCCAGAGGCACCACGGAGCATTTTTTATTCCTGCAGCACTGTGTGCAAGCAGGTGGATCCCATTACTGTCAACTGACAGCAGCACATCCCTGCCCTCCCCACACCACAGCTCCCATAGCTGGGAGCCTCCAGCTGCAAGGAGGAGGTGGGCTGCTGAAGGAGTTGTCTTCCACAACAAGAAAAAAGCCTGGACATCTCCTGCTTAACACAGGAGGTCTTGCTGACACTCTGCCCGACCTGTTCGCTCAGCTGAAAATTGCAGACTCACCTCTCTCCGGCTGGGAATGCACTTCCCTGCTCTCAGGGTAATGAAGTCCAGGTCCATAAAGCTGTGCACGCAGAGCTGGCCCTAAGTGCACCCTCAGATCACCTTCCCAGGGTTTTTTGTCCATCTACCCACAGGCCACTTAATTAAAAGTTAATTTTTCCCTCAGCAGCCCTTGCTAAGCCAGGGCAGAGGGCAGGCTGGAGCAGTGGCTCCTCCAGGGCAGCCTGGGGCAGGGCTTGCTCTTGGCCATGGTTCCCCTGGGCTGGATGCTTGAAGTGGCTCCTGGATTAAGCTGGGAGGGTTATTTTGGTTTTCTTTGCAGTGTAGACCCATTCTTCTAGAAGAAATTTTTACCAGCTCCCAAGGATTTGTGCTCATTCCTACATCCATGAGAGCACTGCAGCTGAGGCAACAGAGCCCTGCTGGCAGTCCAGAGCCTGGAGTGGCAGAGATTTACCCCCAGGGGATGGAAAAGCAGGAGGACAATGCACTGGAGAGCTGAACAAGGCAGAAACAACAGAACCCACCTCCTCTCTTCACTTATCCCACTTCACAGCCATCCCACCACTTCTCCTCTGTCCTTTCCCTGCTCCAGCATTCCCAGCTCCGTGCCCCAGCTGGGCTCCTCCACCAGGGTCCCCATGGGCAGCACACAGGGGCTCCAGCTCGGCTGCTGAGCAGTGTTTGGGGGCTCTTTGTGAACTTTCATCAGGCTGCCTTGTCTTCATTACATCAAGTAATGGAACACATCCATCTTCTCCCCCTCGTCCACAATGGAAATGGGGCTGAGGAGCATTAATCAACCCGTGGAAATCATTGGCACCTCGTGAAGAGAGTCCCTGTGGGGTGTGTGGCAGGGTTTGGGGGCTTTCTCAGAGGAGATGCCAGAACTTTCATCTGTACCTGCTCTGGTGATGCCTTGGAGTGGCTGCCTAAGACAGAGGCTGGACAGAGTTAAGAGAACAAAGTGGGAATTTATGGAAGGCCTTTAACAGCTACACCTTGGGCAGTCAGAGCCTCCCAGAGGCTGCACCCAGGCTGGACAGTGCTCACCAGTTTTTCAGACAGATTTAAGTTTGGTCCATTTACATATCAGGGGTCAATTCTCCAATTACAGCTTCAGGCAATGAACTCACATTCCCCCAGTTTGCTCCTCCCCAATTTACTTTTGTTTTTAATTTTCTGGGCCTGAGGCTGTTGGGTGTCCTTGGGTTCCAGGCCCAGAGGAATTGTTTTGTCTGACCAAGATGTCAAGACAGGAGCTGACACTTTATATGGAATTTAGAATTATTCACTAATGCAGCACAGGATTTGGAAAATATGAAGGCTAAAATATTAAGGCATCATTAGCAGCAACACCTCTGGGATATTGTATTTAAGGGAGAGCCTTGGACCCTCACAAGATCCCCAACTTCCCCTTTGTACCTTGCAGAAGTTTTGCAGCTGGATGCCAAAGGAACAGGGGAAGGGATTCAGTGCCCAAGGGAGGCGTGGAGCTTCTGAAGCCAACGTTCCACATTTAATCAAGACTAAACAATCCCTGCCACTCTTCTGAGAGTGGCAGCAAACATCCCCAGCCTCACAGGTGAGCAGTAATCTCAATAAAGTCACGCTCCAGTACCTTCTCCTTAGCCCTGCTGAAGAAACATCCCTTATTACAGAGCTCACACACAGGATATCAGATCCCTCTCTCTCTCCTAAGCATCAATATCGCCCCAGAAATTAATATTTTCTACAGAGATTAAGCCCACATACTCACAGGATCACTCAAAAACAAAAAAAAAGACAACAACAAAACAACTCCTCCCCAAAAAAATTTAAAAACAGTATTCCCACAATGATGACAAAAAAAATTAAAAGGAATCAATATTCCCACAGCAAGAAGCCAACAATTTTTGAGAACAATTTTTGAGACTTCGTCTAGTAGCACCATTATGGATCCTCATCTCCCAACTCAAGGCTGCATTTCCCAAGGCTCTATCAACTCCTTGGAAAAGGAGCCACCAACCCAGTCCAAGCTCAACCTAACATGAAGAAATTCAAACATTTTGCCTCCTACTGGGTTGGAAGTTTTTAGGGAGGAGCAGATCTGAGACTCAAGAGCAGCCTCTAGTTCCAAAGGCCAGTACTGTGCTCTGCCCCGGACCCTCCCCAGCTCCAGGAGGTTTGCTGACCTCAAAAGGTGCTGTTGCCATTCTCTTGGAAGCAAAGCTCCTTTTTGTAGCAGTCCTTCCATGTTTTTCTAGCAGCTGCTGTCTTCCAGGCTGCTGGAGTAAGAGATTAATGCTTTAATTATCCCATCTGAAAGCTGGGAGGCTGAGCCTGTGGATGGTATACAGCACTGGCTCCTGGCACTTGTGGATCTAGAGGGACTACACACTAAAATCGAGCAGGAATCCAAGTGAGGAATAAAAGTGGAAAAAGAAGTAAGACAGCAATCAGAATAATGTACTTTTAATGCCCAATATCTCACAACCAGCTGGGGCTAGAAATTAAAGCTTCCTGCTTGTTGCAAGTGGGGGTTCCTGTCTTGCAAAGACTTTATCTCTCCCTTCTCCATCCCTGGTGTTGCAGGAGGTACCAGATGCTGAAGTTTCCTGCCTTTGCCCCATGCTCTAGAACATCTGTGAGCACCTGATCATCCTCCCTCCTCACCCAGACAGCTCAGGGCTGCATCCAGCTGCTCCTGCCTCCCTTCCTTGGACACAGCCAGCGACATCACAGGGGTCTGCTGCATCCCCAGCATGGACAAGGATCTAGGAGAGGACAACCAAGCTGGATTCCTTCATTTTCCAGCACAAACTCCTCCATCTCCCGTGGCAGCCCAGGGGCTGGCTGATGGCACAGCTGGAGCATCATCACTGCTGGTTCTGCATCCCTGCCATTTTCCTGTTTTCCTGCTCTCCTCTTCCACTCCTTATTTTTCTCCCTCTGCCTTCATTCTCTCACCACCTCAACCTATTTTTCTCTCCTCTCCCTGCTCCCCACCATCCCTCTCTCTGCTCCCCCTCCCTCCTACTTAGGAGGAGATCAATATACTGGGAATGCTGACTAGGGAATTAAATCCAGCCAGCCTGTCTCTTTGAGAGACCTCTCACTAATCAGCTTGGATGGATTCCTATTCCCCCCTCCCCTGCCAGAGAACCTGCGATGAATTCCTCCATCCCTGGTTCCTGTCAGCCTGCACACAAGGAGGCAAATGTCTCTCTCATCTGCTCTGCACTCAGCTTTTCTTCTCCATGTCTGGATCAAGCAGGTTGGAGGCAATAGCAGCACTACCTTGCCTGCTTCTATTTTCTCTCTGAGCTGTGATCCCGACTGGAAGGCTGTCCATGAGTGAGTAATTCCACCTCTCAGCTGTGGGCTCCGTCTGTAGCACGTGGGGCTTCTGTGTTTTGGCACATCTCAGAGCACAGCTGAGAAGGAGAATGGTGCAAATCAGGTTTTTCAGGGGCATGTTTGTTGTCCTCCATGTCTGTCAAATGAGGAGTTCCACAGGAATTGTGCTTATGGATGTGCTGCCTTGCTCGGGGTTGTCCTCTGCCTCACTCTGCTAGAGGGGATGTTCAGGCAGAGGCTCCCCAAAAACCAAGGGCAGGGCAGAGGATGGAGATCAGGCAGCCCAGCTCCCACAAAACTCTCTAAACCCAGCCTCAAACTGCAAAGGTTCTGCCATAATGGCTAAATCCTGCCTGGATTTGTCCCACAGTGATTTCTGCAGCTCTGAAATCTGCTTGTTTGACCCCAAACCACAGCTGACAAATCCCACTGCCTTTTCCAGCTATTTTTTTATCAGAGAGTTCTGAAAAGGTTCGGTTGGGAAATGTCGAAATGTTTCTTTTTGACATTTCTGCTTCCTGACATTCCTGAACTGCAATGTTTAACTTGGGCTTTTTGGGCTCAATCAAAGCACCAGGTTGGGATTTGGTTCCTGCAACGCAGGAGAAACATGGATACACAATAAGGGATCTGTTGACTGAGATGGAAACCTGGCCCACGAGGCCCATAATCCAAAATATGATCCCCAGGGCACAGCAGAGGGATTCACACATCAGTATTCAACTAAAGGAAAATTTTGGCTCGCTTTGATGAAAAAAGATGTACCAATTTCAGCTGCCCAAATCTGATCTTGCTAGAGCCCTCAGAGCAAAATAATATGGAAGGGGGTGAACACCGAGTCCTCATAAACATAATTAAAAACAAAAGTCAATTTTGTAGCCTCCCCTGTTCCTCAAACAGCCAGTCCCATGAGCAGCCCAGCTAATGAAGCCTGGCTGCCTATGGATCGGTGTCTCACGGCTCAATTCTCTGATGTTTAATGAGGTGCAAGCTCTGATCAAAGTTTTCCCCCACCGTTGGGGAATTCATAACAATGCACTCATCTGGGAGCTCGCTCATCCTCCGAGGCTGCACAGGATGAGCCGCTGCCGCTGCCTCTCCTCCCACTGCCGCTCTCGCTGGGTGGTTTCTCAGCCCCTCACCGAGCTGCTGACACCAAACCCACAACCTGTGGGTGCAATCTGGCTGAAAAGACTGAAAAGCACTCACACAGAGCACTCACACAGAGCCCCAGGGAGCCTGCTTCCCCAAAACTGCAGCACTGAAGAGTTTTCCAGAGACTTCCCAAACGATGATGCTGCAAGGTGGGCACTTGAGCCATTCACATGAGAAGGGAATGAGCAAAGAGTGATAGGCAGATCGTGATAGAACAGGGGGCAATGGTTTTAAACTAAAAGAGGATGGATTTGGATTAGGTATTAAGAGGGAATTCATCCTTGTGAGAATGGGAAAGCCCTAGCACAGGGTGCCCAGAGAAGCTGTGGCTGCCCCATCTCTGGAAATGTCCAAGGCCAGGTTGGAGGAGCAACTTGGGATAGTGGAAGGTGTCCATGCCCATGGCAGGGGGTTGAACTGGGTAAGCTTTAAGGTCCCTTCCAATAGAAATCTTTCTGGGAATCTGTGTTGCAGCAGCAGGACAGAGCCCTCCTAATCAGAACCCGGTGTCTCGGATCCAGCATGGATCCACCATGGATCCAGCACTGGCATCACCCCCTTCTCTCCTAGAGCCACAGGCAGTGGAAAGCTGGAAAGAAGGACACCAAAAAAAGAACTGAGGTGTGTGGGTGGAGAAGAGATGTTGTTTGGTCCGAGGGGAGGCAGGCAAGGAGCTGTAGGAGCTCACCAGCTGCTGGTCCTTTATTATAACGGAGGATCACGACTGATGCAGAAGTAATTTCCGTGCATGGCTGCCTACGCAGGATGCAAGTGAAGTGAACCAAACTCGCCGCTGACATGTGTACGACTACGCCTGTGCGCTTTAACATGCATGCAAACAAGCTCTGCTCCTCCAAACCCTCCCATAGGCTCATCTCTGCATCCAAATGAAGCAAAATCAGTGTTTACCAGCATTTCTAGAGCTCACTGACAGCCAAAATACAAGATTTCAGCTGTTGAGGCCCTCCAAGGATTATCGTGTTTGTAGTGCTGGGTTTTTCATCAGCCTTTTCAGTCGCTGGCAGAGATGTCAGAGGCAAGCGGGACTGAGCAGGGCAGGACACGCCGTGCCTTGATGTGTCCTGTGTTTGTGCCCACTGTGCCCAGGACAGATGGGTTCAAACACTCCAGCAGAGTCTGTGCAAGCCCCAGCAGCACAGCAGAACCTTGGCAGAGCAAGGGAAGACAGGAGGAGAATGGAAACAGAGCTTTTTCCCAGTCACAGGCCCAGGTCTGTGGCACAGGTGATGCACAAGGCAGCAGGAAGATGCAATTCTCTGCTCCATCATTCCCTCTGACTCCAGCTCACAGAGACATTGCTCTGGTATCATTTAAAGAGTCCCAGGATGGTTTGGTTGGAGGGGACCTTAAGGACCATCTCCTTCTACCCACCTGTCATGGGCAGGGACACTTTCTACTAGACCAAGTTGCTCCAAGCCCTGTCCAACCTCACCTGGAACACTTCCAGGGATGGGGCAGCCTCAGGCCAGCCACTCTGGGATTGTTTGATGACAAAGCCCTGGTGAGATGCCTTGAGCTCAGGGGCTCAGGAGCTCACTGCTGCAGGGGGCTGGATGCCTTTGGCTCAACACAAAACAAACTGAACGCCCCAACCTGTGGCATCAGGGCAGGCTGAGAGGTCGGGGGAAGCTGTCACTGCCAAGGATGAAGGGATGTGCCAGCCCTTCCTGCTCCAGCCAGGGCCACAGATGCTGGTGGCTGCCAGTGCCCAGCCAGAGGGGCTGATAGGAGATGGCTGTGCTCCTGCTCTGTGAGCTGGCAGCCTCTGCTCACTCCCATCACTGCAGCTCCCTTTGAGCTGAGCCCCAGAGCCCAGCCAGCACTTGGTGCCCCACACTCAGTGTCCTTCCTCACAGACCCCTCCTTGCAGCCAGAGCTGCTCCCCATGCCAAGGAGTGGTGAAGGTGGCATTACTGCTGCCACCCTGTCTGCCAGGCTGGGGACACCTCTGAAACAGGCATCACACTTGACCCTCATCCTCTTCTTAATTACCAGTGTGGGTGTTAAATTGCAGCCTTTTATTCATGGACAGGTGTGTGTCTTTGTCAGAGGTCCCTGCTTAAATCACCCACCTCGTCTCCAATAACAATGTTAATGATGCTCAGAGCCAGCGCTGGACTGTAAAACATATTTCCCTGATGTTTGTTCAATAATTCTCTGAGAATTAAAAACATCTATTACCGGCTGCAGGATGCTGAGAGGCCCCTGGAGCAGAGACCAGGCTGTAACTCACCAGAGGGGCTCATCTGATGCTGCAGATGCTGTTATCCAAGTCCCAGGCTCTGGCACTCCAGGGCATTTGACTCACTACCAAGGTGTGGGCACAGCAGCACAGTCACAGCACAGGATTGAAGGTTATCAGCCATGTCCACATCCCTGATGTGCTCCAGGAGTGCTCATGGACACAACATCTCCAGCTGCCCTTTACCACCCCACTACCATCATTGGCACTGTTGTTATCCCAAAACACTGGGGCCTTATCAAGGCTCCATTTGGCAAAACTTCCCAAAACCAGCGCTCTTGCTCTGCATAGCTCACAAACTCAATGAAAAAAAGTGGGGAGGAAAGCTGCTGAGGGAAGGAAAGCATGGAAGGAAAAAAAGTGAAGAGGAAAGCTGCTGAGGGAAGGAAAGCATGGAAGGAAAAAAAGTGGGGAGGAAAGCTGCTGAGGGAAGGAAAGCATGGAAGGAAAAAAAGTGAAGAGGAAAGCTGCTGAGGGAAGGAAAGCATGGAAGGAAAAAAAGTGGGGAGGAAAGCTGCTGAGGGAAGGAAAGCATGGAAGGAAAAAAAGTGGGGAGGAAAGCTGCTGAGGGAAGGAAAGCATGTGAGGAGGGAGGATGACAATGTGCCACCCGGTGGCACTGCAGGAAAGAAGCCCAGGTGTCCCCAGCCACATCACCACACTGCTAAAAATACCCAGTCATCACCCAAACCTTCAGCCACAGAGTGTGTGAAAAAGCTGCCTCGACAGAGACCGTGCCACAGAATAGTCCCCATGCCTGTCATGACTTCTGGCAGCTCGGAAATGTTGTTTCTGGAAAAATATTTATCCTGTTAATGAAGCCGAGGCAGCAGCGGAGGCCCCAGAAGGTCAGAGCAGCACTCACTGCAATCAACTCCCTTCACAGCGCCTGCTGAATGGGGCTCTGATTGCAGATGCCAATCAGAGCACTCAATTTTCCCTGCCTATTTGGGAATTAAAACATAAAGGCCCTTTCCCAGACACTGCATTTAGGGGTGGTTTATATAACATAATCTTGTGGGCAGAAAGCCAGATGGATTCGGAGGGTGGGATACTGGAGTTGAGCGACTCCTTGAAGACAGAAAATACACCTTAAGACATGGGCTCCAGGGAGAGTTGGAGAAGGGCTTGGGTGCTGCTATCCATGGAAATCCCCCCAGCCCCACCTGGAACCTCCAGGACACAGGGTTTTCCTGCAGCTTCCTGACAGAGCTGTTTCCAATGGCCACCAGCCAAGATGCAGACTGCTGGTTTGGTTCTGCTGCCTGTTATTTTTAATTATTATTGGTATTTCCGAGCATCTTTGCGTCTCACCCAAACAATGAGACAGTTGGATGATCAGCAGGCAAGAGGAGAAATGAAAACAAACTAATCCAGTCCTGAAAAAAACGCTTCCGATCGTAAAATTCACAGCGCTCAACGGCTGCGGAGCGCCTGGACTCGTCCCGCAGTAGGCGCTCACAATTTCCATTTAAATCATCAGAATTAAAGAGCAGGACGAGTTAGAGCATCTGTCTCAAGATTTCTGTGCCTTCCCATGCCCCCACGAGCACAGCTGTTTGGATCAGAGACGGAGGAGGGAGCTACAAATTCACCAAGGGCTGATGGAAATTCGGCGTGAGCTGGAGATTATCTGCCTGCGCATCCCCACGTGCAGGGGGATGAGATGTCATCACACTGAACTGTGTCCCGAGGTGACACAGGTGACAGGAACCTAAGACAGAGACCTTTTGCCCAGGGAAGTGGCAGAATCACCATCCTGGGAGGTGCTCAAAAGGAATGTGGATGTGGCACCTGGGGACAGGAGTTGGCAGCACTGGACGAATGGTTGGACTCGGTCTTACAGGGATTTTCCAACCCTTCTTATTCCATGACAGCACACAGAGGACCAGACTTTCACCTTTTCCAGGTTTTTTAGCAGAATTCAAGGAAGAGTTGAGCAGGAAAAGGTGTCAGGTACTCATTCAGATGGCATTTTGGAGATGGAAGGGAGACATTCCAGAGCTGGAAAGACAACTTCAGCCGGCCACTGGACTCATCCCCTCTGCATCCCGGGCTGGGATCCCAGGGCAGTGCATGTCACCCCTGTGCTGAGGCTGTCCCTGCTCCTTGCATGCTCAGAGGATGTGTTGGTAAGCAGGCACTGATCTAATCACTTGGGATCTTTTCCCTTTGGCTCAGGTATGGAGTTTTCCCCTCATTTTACTCTTCAATCAGCAAACTCCTCCAGCCCTTGTCACCCTGGGGAAGTGAGGAGCTGAAGGCAAAGCTTTTCCAGGGTGGGCAAAGCCACCCAGGGAGCCCGAAGCCACCCCTGGGTTGGCTCTGATGTGGGATATGGGATGATCCAGATGAGAGCCAGTGCTCAGACAAGAGCCACCTTGTTGGGAGGAGAAAGAGTGAGTGCCCCAGGCAGCTCTTGGTCTGGGGACACCCCGGGGCTGCCTCAGCAAGCCCCAGATCCCAGCTGGAACATGGGAATGTGGCAGCCTCCTGTGTGTGTAACCCTCAGGGGCACATCCAACCCACCCATCATTTCTATCCTCTTCTTCACAGCCACAGGGAGGACAGAGAGGATGTAAGAAGGGAAAGAAAAAAGAAAAATCCCAAGGAAATAATCCTGCTTCCTCCAGATTGCTCCTTTCCCCCATAAAGTCTCCCTGCTCAAGCTTATGTCAGCACATGGGCCATGTACCTCAGAGCTGCTCTTCACAGCTCTGCTTTGGTGACAGCAAAAAACAGACATTTCAACCCCCCCACGGACCCTCCTGGTGTGTTTCTGCTCATTCATTCCCTTCCCTCACAGCCCACCAGAGAACACATCTGCTCCCTGATCTTGCCACCGCATGGAAACGCTGCTCTCAAGTGCCTCTACTCCAAAACAAGGCTTTAATTACAGGAGAAGAGAGCCCATCAGATCTCTTAATTTAGCATCTCTTCCTATTAATTAAACCACAAGACATTTAAAGCAGAAAAGTGTTGGTGGGCAGCTGAAATCAGCCCCCCGGTGGTGTTTTGGGAAGGTAAAGGACCCCCACAGTCCTTGATTTCTACCCCGGGGGTTAGAATGAGCAAAGTTTTAGCTCCAGCCATTTTTGCGCAAATAAATGTCACCAATACGTGGCTGCCAGTAGGGAGCAGCACGGCAGCTCTTTAAAATACTCCAGGGAGCACGGAGAAGCACTGGAGAAGTGCCCCTCTGGATCCAGAATCCCTCCAGGATCACCAGGATATCCAGCACATCCTGCCAGCAGCCCTCCACATCAAGCGAGAGCAGGAGAGCTGCAGCTCACTGCACCCCAGGAAGGCACCTCACCCCAGAGCTCAGCACCCTCCTTGGAGGTGGGATGGCTGCTGAGGGATGGCTCTGAAGGTGCCGTGCCAGCCACGAGAGCCACACAATTCCCAGCCTGGCAGGAGCCGCGTGGGGCTCGGGATCTCCGAGCCGCTGTTTGTGCGTGGGTATGGGAGCGTTTCTATCTGTGCTGGCTACTCATCCAGCGAGTAAATATCCCCTGCCTGAAGCAGCCTCTGTGCGTGCAGATACCAGTGAGACCCACCAGAAGAAGGATAAAGAAAAAAAAAATTAAAAAACCCAACCCGAAACCCAAAGCCTTCCTCCGGCATTCATCATTTTAATTAGCGGAGCTGTGCCTGGAATCTCAATGGGAGATTATGCCATAAAGAGAGCCAGGCAGAATAGCACAAGTGGCTCCTCTCACTTCAGAAATGAACGGAGCTGCCTGTGAAATTATTAGGAATATTATGTGTCCCATTTCCAGACCAACACGCACATCCTGGGGTGGTTTCAAGTCGGACATTTCCAGCACCGGTGTCCTGCCAATTATTCACCCTCAGGGCTTGGTCCTTCATCCCCATCTCCCTCTTCACCCACCCAGACTTCCCTTACTCTGCCCCTGGCAGGGGAATGTAACCATTGGGAAGCGAAGGAGGCTTCAAGCAGAGCCAGCCCCACGGCACTGAGTTGCCTACACATCACACACAGCAGGCATCATCCATATGGATGCACCAAGGAAATTAATAAATACACAGACACCACACTTCTGTGCCCCAAATGTCCTCAGATAATCATAAAAACCATGGGAGTACATAAAAACTTGCTCCCCTTTCCTTGCAGCTGCCTTGTTCTCTCTTATAAGGGTTAAAAACTTCCTCTGTGGAGATTAAAGCCATGATTTCACATTAAATATGCCACGAGCTGGGAATGCACAGCCCTGACTGTATTTGTGCATCTGCTCTGAGCACAGGCAATCCTCAGGGACCACTTCTGCTGGCCATGAGGGAGAGATAACGGGATGGCAGCACAACCCCACATCCAGCATTCCCTGTAAATTGTTATGACCCACCCAATTGCCTGAATAAATAGGTAGTGAACAGGAAGCTAAAGAATCACCCCAATTTGTCTCCCCTAAAAGCCTCCTTGCTGTAATCTCATTTCTTTATTCAAGGCACCTTGGCTTGTTGTACAGAGCCACTGCTCTGCCTCTGTGAGCAGCTTTGGAGCTCTTTCCCTATCACTGAGTGGAAGTTACTGGAGTGAGGAGCATTCCAGGCATGCGGCGTTATCGCTCCGTGCTGACTTGGAGGCTACAAACGTGTTCACATCCTCTCAGCCTTCCAAGGATGAAATAGAAACGAGGCAGCACCGGCTGGAAACTCAGCCAAAAAAAGCCCCCTGCCGAGGTTAAGAATTCCAAGGGTGGCGCTGGAAAGAGTTAAAGCTGCTCAGCGAGATTTCACACGCGGGTTTTCAGGAGCTTGGCTGGCACCTCCGACAGAAGCGCCAACGCGCCTCGAGGCAGCCTGGTGCTCCAGAAACATCCCAGGGCTCCAGAAACATCCCAGGGCTCCGATCG
>VZRH01005449.1:238870-253095 GCA_013397555.1 Urocynchramus pylzowi | reverse complement strand
CCTGGTGCTCCCTGATGTTCCCTGGTGCTCCCTGGTGCTCCCTGGTGCTCCCTTGTGTTCCCTGGTGTTCCCTGATGTTCCCTGGTGCTCCCTGGTATTCCCTGGTGCTCCCTGGTGCTCCCTTGTGTTCCCTGGTGTTCCTGGGGTGGGAGGGGGATAAAGAGCCACTGTTGCTGTCGCTGGCTGACCTGTGCCCGCCAACAACTGCCTGTCTTTCCCAGATCTGTGGCTGCCCTGCCCCCCCAGCCCTGCTGAGAGGGGATGCCAAGGGTCTCACAGGTGCTGGAAGCAGGCAGGTACCAAGCTCAGGCCCGTGATTCAGGCTCCCCAGGATACCAGGACAGCAGCACAAGCACTTCCCTCAAACATCATGGCTTTGAGGATTGTCCTCACCTCGACACCTGCAATAGCTTGGAGGTCTAAGAGCATCAGGTGTTGAAACAGCACATGTTAAGAAATTTCTGGTTGGTTTTGGTTTCTCAACACCAAATCTTTCACAGAACTAGCATTTGCTTTCCAACACAAACAGCAGAGCAAGGAAAAAGCAGAAAAGCAAAAATGGAACTAAGAGCTCCCAGTAAACCCCAAGCAATTTGGAGCTGGGTGCCAGCATCTGGAAGGGATTCAGCCTGGGGGCAAGGCAGAAAGATGAGGGCAGTTGGTATCATCCCATGATTCACCCATCTTAAAGTTAAGAATTAAACCAGAGCCTCTGTGCTGTTCTCACTCAAAGCCCCACGTTCTCAGCCTCATGTTCTTGCTCCAGCTCCCAATTTTCCAATGCATTGCATGAACTGCTTCCTTTGGATGAGCTGTGACTGCAGCACAGCCCAGCTCTTTGGCATAAAAACTTTTCCCCTCCACTCACCGTCTGTAATTTATCCCCCATGCCTGGCACACAGACTTGCCCTCACCCTGCAGCTTCTGGTGTGCCAGTGGCCTTTGCTCCCAGCCCGCAGGGTGTTATCTGTGTTATCCACACCAGTGACTGCAGGGGAAGGCAAAACTGTGCCTGCTCTCATGGATGACACTCCTCACCTTCTGCCACCATATCTACTGACAAAATTCAAACCAAGTGAGCAGATGGAGAAGCGAGCGTGACATTTTTCCCCCCACTGCTCCATTTGAATCAGCCACAGGTGATTCCCATGCCCTGCCTGGCACAGGAGATGCCAAGCTTGTGGGGCAATGGGAGCAAGCAGGGAGGGGGCATTATGTCCTGGAGTAGTGGACACCCAGGAAATAACAGAGCTCAGAATATCCTGTGATTATCTGTGAACACTGACATGAGGAGAAGCATTTGCCTGAGCAAATTCCCTTGAATAGTCATGATCCAAGTGCTGCTGGCACAGGCAGCAGCTTGGCTGGGCAGGGAGGTTACAGCAGGGCACTCACACCCAGAGAAAACCTGGGCTCTGCCAAAATACATTGATCCCTGACCCCCCTGCCCCCTCCTGGGGCTTCTGGCCCTGATCCCACAGCAAAACCACCAAAATCCTACCTGGAAAATGCTCAGGAGCTCTGTGCTCTCACACCCCCTGGCAGCCCCATGGCAGCCTTTCTCCTGTCACAGAAAATCCAGGGCCAGAACCATAAGCAGCATCCCGACTCCCCTCACTGAAACTCCTGCTGATTTCTGTCACTGAGGATCCTCCTACAAGCCAAACCTGAATCAAAGCACTCCTGGGAGAAGCCCTGCGCCTCCCCACCAGCAAAAAGAGCTTTTGACCACAGTGTGTGGTGTAGAATTTGACTTTGAGTGACTACCATAAAGTGTTTTTATTTTTGAGCTGTTTTATGCCGTTTCCCCAGCTCACGAGGAGAGCACCTTGGTGTCAACAGGACTCTTTTGTCTTTGTAAGCTATTTTGAGGCAAAATATCTGTAAATTACTTCCCCAAACCTCCGCACAAGCAGATCATGCAGAGAAAATAGGCTTTGCAGGAATGCAGTAAATTGTTTCTGTCACACAAGGAAATATAACCAATGGAAATCGTTATGGATGAGTCATTATGAGAGGGACCGAAAAAATTAACCTTCATCCATTTCCTTCATCTCGCAGCATGTGCGAGGGTGTGCACGGGAGAGGGAAGGTGGAGAGCACCTGCTAAGTGAGGGCACAGAGCTGGGGGAAAGGTGGGATGTGCAAGCAGCTCCAGGCAGGAAAAGCCTGACTGTTTGGGAGAGGGAGCAGGATTGGGGTGCTGCAGAAGGAGAGGTGCATCAGCCCATCCCCGAGATGGAAAGGGATGCTCCAGGGTGGGAGACATTTCTGCCCCATCTCATTACACAGGAGGGGGATGCTCTTTTCCAGCTATTATTACCCATTGATTTTGTCTATCCCTGTCCTCAAATCCCATGAAAACCTCAGGGGGTGAGCTTGTTTAAGGAGGAAGGTGAAGCCAAATCTCGGTCAGCATGAGCTCCCTCCCTACTGCCACCACAGCACGTCCCAGCACACCTTTTCTTGCCTGATCCTCTGTGACTCCAGAGTAAACATGCAGTTTTCTACTTGACAGAGGTTTTTTTTTTTTTGCTAAATGCAGAGAAAACAGGGAAGGAATGCAGCAGTGTGGGCCAACGAGCCCTGCTTGCGTGGGAGAGGTGGCTCCGGGAGACAGAAGCATCAGTTAGAGGAGTATGTGTAAATCCAGCGGAGGAAAACATTCATTCCCACACATTTGGGATAAAATCCATCAGCAGCAACTCCAACTCAGCACCACCCAGCTCTGCTCGATCCCTTCACCATTAACCAAGCGCCGTGCACACGTTTCACTTGTACCTGTGCACATCCCCTGCAGAGGTTACAAAAAATAAGAAGCAAATCCATTTCCAGAGTGGCAGATAACGATTCCTCCGGCCACGGCGTGCAAACAAGGCAGCGGAAAAGGCTCAAGTGTTAAATGTTCCCTAATGTGCAGTAATTGATTTCCATGTGTGCAGTAATGGATTTGGTCACATCATGCAACAATGGATTTGACATGGGTTCTCGCTGATATTATAAACATAGTTAAGTTGTTAGCACAGTGCCTGGGAATTAGGCCTTTAATAGCACTGACCCCGTGGCCTGAGCCAGCTGGCCAGCACCAGCAGCCACCAACATCTTCAGGGCTGGTTCATGCTCAAGGACGCAGCCGGCAATTTAACGCTAAAAGCCGCTCGGAGCTGAGCAAAACGCATCCTGAGCTCTGCTCCATCCATTTGCTCACACCTGCTCGATTCCTGCCCAGTCCATCTCCTTCCCTGGCTTTCTGCACACCCCAAGGTGTTGAACTCCCACCCCAGGGACGGGCAGGAGCAGTGGCACAGAAACTCAGGCTGGATTGGGTTGGAAGGCAACTTGAATTTCATCTAGCTCCAGCCTCCCAGGTTGCTCCAAGCCCCGTACAAAACAGCAAGCAAAAGGTTCAGCGTCACCTCAGTCCCAATAAAACTTGGTTTCAAAAGTTTGTTCTGCTTCCCATCACAAGCAGAGTGATTCAAACCTGCAAGGCTTTGCATTCAGCCCTCTGAGCACAGCTTGTCCCATCTTAGAACCCTAGGATGGTTTGGGCTTGAAGGGATCTTGAAGCTCTTCTCATTCCAAACCTTCCTGTCATGGGCAGGGAAACCTTCCACTACTCCAGGCTGCTCCAAGCCCTGTCCAACCTGGCCTTGGACACTCCCAGGGATCCAGGGCAGCCACAGCCTAGAATTCCTTCCCAGTATCCCATCCATCCCTGCCCTCTGGCAGTGGGAAGCCATTCCCTGTGTCCTGTCCCTCCATGCCTCATCCCCAGTCCCTCTCCAGCTCTCCTGGAGCCCCTTTAGGCCCTGGAAGGGGCTCTGAGCTCTCCCTGGAGCCTTCTCTTCTCCAGGTGGAGCACTCCCAGTTCTTCCAGCCTGGCTCCAGAGCGGAGGGGCTCCAGCCCTCAGAACATCTCCATGGGCTCCTCTGGATTTGCTCCAGCAGCTCCACATCCTTCCAGGTCTTTGCCTCCATTAAAAATCACCCTCCACATCCCACAGCCCAGCCATTTACAGGTTCCTGCACCCGTTGCAGGCACTGGTGGGAGAAACCATAGAACTTCAAAAATTCATGGAATCCTGGAATGGTTTGGGTTTGCAAGGAACCTTAAAGATCCTCTTATCCCAACCCCCATCGCCAGCACTGTGTCTCCTGTTGTAGGAAACACCAGCTAAAGCCCAACACCCTCTCCTGTCAGCTCGGAAGGACCACAAGGCAGTCGTGGAGGGCTGGAACTGGTTCCCACTGGGTATTTACAAGCCTTGCAGCAATGTTAAAAATCTATTATTTTCACTTGGGCACTGCAGCAGCGCTCGCCTTCTGTCGAGAAGTGATTGGGCTGCTGTCCGTCAGGGACACCGAGTGATTGTACAGAGAAAATTGCATCCAGCAATGGGGGATTTAAGAGGGTGCTTGTTCTCAAACAGGGCTCCAATTAATTAACTCAGAGGAAGGGGCTCTTTGGAGTTTGCTTAGTGTTTTCTGTGTTTTCCTCGGTGCATTGAATTTATTGGCGGGTGCCTTGGTTTGTTTCTTTCTTGCTTTTCTGTTTGTCTTTAAGACTCTTTGTGAAATGATAAAGCACAGGGAAGGTATTTACTCAGCAGGGGATTAATTGGCAAGCAGGCAGGAGAAAAGGCTGGGCCAATCCCCAAATTCCAGCCCTCCTGCTGCACCTGCCAGCACAGGGAATGGAAAAGCCTCCTGGGCAGCCCAGTGCTCGTGGGATTTTGTAGCACAAGGATGTCAAGGTCCACCAGAAGCTGTAGTAGGAAAGGTTCTCAGGGATGTGGCTTTCACTTCAACTCTTCAACCCTGTATCTTGCAAAAAATGGGGGAAATTAGCAAACATCAGTGTCGTGGGCACGAGAAGTGTGCCAGAACTGGGCACGCAACAAGTGGGAGCAACGCTGAGCTCTGAAGAAGCCAGGAAAGCCTTTAATTGGGATTGTGGCTTCTGCCTGAGGCAGCTCAGTGCTGTTTCATGGGGTATGGTAGAGGCTGCAATACCCTCCACTCCTCTCTCTAGGCTTTAGTCACCTACCAGGACAAGAAATTCCTCAAGACATGGATAATTTCATCTTTTTGACAACAAACACAGGAGGATGTGATGTCAGGTGGAGTCCCACCACACAGACTACACCCCAGGAGAGAATATTCTGTGTTTAAAGAGAATTAGAGATTGGTGTTGCACACAGAGAGACTGTGGTGCACGACTGGTGGAACCACATGGATGGGTTTCAGTCAAAGGACACCTGGAGAAGCACCACCGGGATGTCTGTGACTGCTGAGGACAGCAGGTGCCCCCCATGGGGATGGGATTTGGAGGAGCACATCCTCCAGCTTGTAATTCCCAAATTTCCAATGGAACCATGTTCCTTAAGAACAGATGGAGATGAGGAAGACAGAGATTCATGGCCTGTGGTGACCCAGAACACAGCACCACTTCTTCTTTTTGGAGACCTGGGGCCTCACTGCTCCAGGGGCGCCGTCCCCAAGCACAACCACAGCCACGTCCCCAACCACTCAGCCCTGACTTTTCCTTCAGACCGAGACATTTCACAGCACTGCTGCCATTTCCAGGGGTGAGAAAGGTCCCCTCCTTGCCCTCAGCCCTAATCTTTCAAAGGAATTAATCTTCAAAGCAATCTCGCCCTAGCAGAACAAGTTTTGATTTATGAGTTGAGGCGACAGCTGAGCTCCTCTGACACAGGAGATGGGAAGCGTTGGCTGGATGGGGTCAGTGCCAGGAGGAACCTCCAGAGAAACCACAGCTGGAGCAACCTCCACCTCTTTGTCCTTGGAAATTCCAACCCTCCTTATCTTCTTCATTAACCAGGGAAAGCAAGTTTCCCACCTCCAATACATTTTTTTAACAAAGAGGTGACCTCAGCAAGAGCACAAGAGCCTCATCAAAGGCTTTGTTTTCCTCTCTTAACACCACTCCTGACGACAAATTGCAGCATAACCCACACGCAAAACTGAACCAAGGGGATTTGGCTTCATTGAAATAAAACATTTTGATGAAATTTTAAATGAGAAAATGGTGATGGCCCCCACAAAATGATTTGATTTCGGTGAATCTGTGTTTCCATTTTGAAAACTGATTCATTAGAAATTTTTTTTCCAACCAGCTCTAATCAAAGTGCTCTAGGCGTTTTTGAAAATTTCAGTCCCGAGCTTCAAAACAATTTAATTTGTGTTATAAAGCAGCGAAGTTTATGACACAGAGATACAGCGAATGGAAGCACTTTTTGACTTTGCAAACACTTCAACTTTAAGAAATTAAATTAATGGTAATGTGGGAGAGTAATTTCAAAAGTTTCTTTCCTGAAGTACAGAAAGTATTTTCCAACTCATCTGAAGGCAGACTTTATAAATATAATATAAGGTTGTCATCTCCACGCTTACAGCTTGCTTTTCACTACCACCAGCTCCATTTAAAGTTTCTTCAGGTCGTGAGCAAATGAAATAAAAGAACTCATTTCTGTTCGTGAAAACTCCAGTGACGGGATCATTATAGAGAGCATCTCCAAAGGGAAAAGGAAAAAGGGGAGAGAAAGCAGAGGATATATGGCAAAAAATGGAAAGAGAATGAGAACATCATGGGAAATGCTCATTCCAACAAGGGCCCCATTCACGCGCTCTTGTCTTTCCTTCAGGGTTAGTTCATGTTTCATTACAGATTAACACAGCATCTCTTCTCTCGAGCCTCTCACTGCAGATCGCTCCATCCATTTAAATAGCTTTCAAAAGCCAGGACTGATCTATGCCAAGCTGTAATTTTGGATGGTGGCGTGGCAGTTAGTGCACTGCAGCCTTTGCAGAGAGGAGGAGGTGTGTGAATTGCTTCCTCGATATGATAAATTCGTTAGATAAAGGAACCCGAGATAACAGGAACAGCACTCGGAATGCAGCTGGTGGCACGGATGTGCAGGGAAGGGGGTCACAGCATGGCTCTCGTGGTTTGCATTAGAGCAGAGAACTGAACAAAAGAGACTTGTACAGGGGACTGGAAGGGACCTCTGGGTCAAGCACTCCTACTTTTTCCTCTCTGAGATAACCACATAATAATTCAACAGCTGCTTGAACCTGTGAATGCCATCCCATGGAAAGCATCTCTAAATGCCAACCAGGCAGACTATGGAAAAATGAAATATCATTCCCCTAAGTAGAGGAGAACCCCAGATCTTGCCTGCAGTGCTGCTGGTAGAGATACAAAAACAAATACCAGAAATCTGCTGTGCTGTCCAGGCTGGATGCAGGGGATGGGGCAGTAGGGAGTAACAGCCACAGGCTGGCTAATCCCTGGTATCCCACCAGCCCCTGGCACTCCCACCTGCAAGCACTGGGATCTGGTGGCTCGCTGAGCCAGCCCTCTCCAGCATGCTTAAATTCAGCTCCACTGCCACAGGGAAAGGAGCACAGCAGGCTCCAAGGATCTGCTCTGATGGTTTGGCTCACAGAGAACCAGGACAAAGAAATGGGAGGATGCTCTGGCAGCCTCAAAAAGGAGACTAATAAACATTGGAGATGGGAGCAAAGCAATGGGGATCAACAGGGCATCACAAAGCAGGAGAGTGAAAACTGGGAGGAATGCTCTCATGGAGGAGAAGGGGAAGAAGCATGGAAAGCCAGCAAGAGACCAGGGATGCTAAAAACTGGAGGGTTTGGAAGGTCTAGCACCATCTCCAAGGGCTCTGCAGGAAGCCCACAGAAAAGAGAAGCCTCAGAGCAGGGCCCCTGCAGGAGTGAGCTCTGTGATCAGAGAGCAGCAGGTCAAGCTCAAGCTTTTGCAGAGCCCCCTGCCAGGATGACAGCCAGGAGCACCTGGCTGGCTCTCTGCCATCCCCAAGGTTACCTGATCCAAACCAAACCTAATCAGTACAGGGAGGAGGAACTCAGCACGAGGAGATTACCGTGGCAGGAGAGCTGCTCACAGCCACGGTGCTGCCAAAGCCTTCCCACAACAGCAAGTGAGCTGCCAGATGGATTTGGATCTCATTAATCTGCTTTGGGGCCAGCCAGCAGCACGGGGCTGCCGTGGGCGAAGCGGCACGCGACACCTTCCTCCACAGCCTTGGAAAAAGGGGAGGATTCCACACAGAAATTCTCCCTCTCTTCCACAGAGTTCTCCCTCTCTGAGTACTTCAGGCACCCAAGTGCTGGAAATGGGGGTGATATATGGCCAGAGGAGCTGTGGCTGCCCCATCCCTGGAGCTTTCAAGGCCAGGCAGGACAGAACTTGGAGCAATTCAGGCTGCTGAAGGCATCCCTGCCCACGGGAAGGGAGTGGAACAAGATGGGCTTTAAGGTCACTTCCAACCCAAATCATTCCTGACTGCACAATTCTATGTCTGTGCTATTAATTCATTTATCAGTTCTGCAGCTCAGAGCTTATTTGGGTTTCACGTGAGGCAATGAGGATACTGCAATCTCTTTCCAGGGATAAGTCTTCCCTGCACCCACTTGAGGCTGTATAAATTAAACATTCTCTTTGGTGCAAGGTGTCAGTGCTGTCCAGAGGACACCTGGGGTCCCCACTCTGGTACTGGCTCAGTAGATAATCTTGTGGGTTTTAAACCCCCAATTCATCCTCTCTACTTTCTCCTCAGTAAAACAGGGATACCAACCAGAATTGAGGTCTCCCAGTGAAAAGCATCCCATAATCATTATTTTAGGGATTGAGGGATTGATTATTTATTGATATAGAAGGATCTACAGCAAAGCCTGAGACACCACAATGGAGGGGATAACTAACCTGGAGCTACAGGCATCAATAAATCAGCTACAGTGCAGGAGCAGTCTCAGTTTAGGGTAGAATCATAAGACAGTTTGGGTTTGAAAGGACATAAAACTCACCTCAGTCCAACCCCTTTGCCGTGGACAGGGACACCTTCCACTAGACCAGGTTAAGACTTGGCATTTTAAACACTTCCAGGGATCCAGGGGCAGCCACAGCTTCTCTGGGCACCCTGTGCCAGGGCCTTACCACCCTCACAGGGAACAAACTTTTCCTAATATCTAATCTAAACCTATCCCCTGTCAGATTGAAACCATTCCCTGTTGTTCTTTGCCACTGGACCAGGCCAAGAGTGAAGCTGGGAGCACCACAGCACAGAGGGGCCACTTCCAGCTGTCACCAGCTGGAAAAGGACCCTCACTGAGGGTCCTCCTGCTCCTTCCACCCCTGTGCCACCCTCCCTGACTTCCCAGTGCTGCACACCAACCTCTGCCAGGCACAAGGTCAGCTTCAAAGCGATGCAAATCCATGGATTTGTGAGGGGCTGCTCACACTCCGAGCACACCGAGTCCAGGGCAGTTTGGTCCGTGTCAATTAGGGATAAATTTAAGCTAATGAGAAGTGAGTGTCCAGGCAGGGCTTTGCATCGATTTGGTTAAACCAATGTAAGAGAGCAAGTGCACGTGTGGATCTGGGGATGTGTGTGTGTGGATGCTGCACTGCTCTTTGGCAGTTTGCCCCCAAACCTTCCTTGGTTCATTCTGAAGGTTTTTCAGATGAAAGCTCCAGATTTGCAGTGTTTTGTTTTGGATGCTCACACAGCACTTCCAAACCCTCTGTGAAACAGAGCCACTGTTTTCTTTTGTACAGAAAAGTTGGGAGATAAATTGCAGATGATTCAGTAAATAACTCAGCCTATGACCTTGATGCTTATTGATTCCTCAAGCTGTTTATCTTTCTTGTGTGCTCCCCAGCAAAAACAATTATCACTTAATTATAAAGCAGCTTGGCTTGAGGGAACCACCAATTGGCTGGCACAGGATGAGTTCATCCCTGCACACCACAGAGCCCCGACCAGAGCGACTGCTTAGGATTCAGAGCCACAAACTTCATTATTTTCTTCCTAGCTCATGTTTTTCCCCTCGTTTTAAAATCACTTAAGGATGTTTAGCCAATCCGGGTGTTTGACTGCCCGAATATTAGCGATGGATGGGATCGAAACAGCCAGCGCCAGCACTGGAAAAGGGGAAAAAAAAAGAACTAGAATGACAAAAAGAAGCACGAGGAAAGGTTATTGGTCCTGGAAATAAAATACCTGGGCTGTTCTCTCCTTCAGCGACCTTGGGTAAAGCTTTTTCTCTGTTGCCTCCCCTTCCCCTGTGCAGGGCTGTGCCGGCGTGTGCAGAATCCGGCACAAAGGATTCTTCCTGCTCTTGACCGAACTTTCCCAATGCCGCTGGGATGGGGGAAATGACAGCTTGGCACTGCTGCAGCCATGCATGCATTTGGAGAGCACTTAGAGACATCCATTAGCATGGGAAAGGGAATTATCATCTCCACCCCAAGGCAGGAAGAGGGAAAGGAGCCTCCCCCTTCACTAGAAATGAAGGATTTGTCATTTTCATGCACTTTTGAGCAGTGCCATCCTCCAGTCAAAGGGGATGTGGGAGTCACAGAGGGATCTGGACAGGCTGGATACTGGAGCAGGCCCAGGGAAGGGGCTGGAGCCCCAGGAGCAGCTGAGGGGCTCAGCCTGGAGAAAAGGAGGCTCTGGGGGGACCTTCTGGCTCTGCACAACTCCCTGACAGGAGGGGACAGCCGGGTGGGGGCCGAGCTCTGCTCCCAGGGAACAGGGACAGGAGGAGAGGAAACAACCTCTCAAGTTGTGCCAGAGGAGGTTTACGTTGGATATTGGGGAAAATTTCTCCACGGAAAGGGTTGCCCAGCCCTGGCACATGTTGCCCAGGGCAGTGGTGGACTCACCATCCCTGGAGGTATCTAAAACCCACGTGGATGTGGCACTTGAGGACGTGGCTTGGGGATGGGCTTGGCAGTTCTGGCTTAACAGTTGGGCTCGATGATCTTGGAAGTTTTTCCCACCCAAATGATTCCATGAGTCACACTCCAGACTCCCCAAACATTCCTGTGCCCTGCAAAAGCACACAACACGCAGCAGAGACACTTCATTTCCCAGCTAGATGCTCTTTAGCTGCCAGATCCCCCAAACCTGCCCTCCTCCTCCCTCTCCTCCTCCCACACAAATCCTCAACAGCAGCAAACCCCGTTAGGGAGCTGCGGGACGCTGATGTGATCAGATCAGGGGATCCAATGCAATGAAGAGCAGCAGCAGCCAAACCCACTAAAGAGACAAACGTGGTTATTACACACCGTAAAGAGATCAGGGACAGCCAGCACCGCCCGGGCCGGCCCTGCCCTGCTGCCTGGGGACGCCAGGGCTCTGTCCCTGCCGTGGGAGCAGGGACCAGGAGCAAAGCCACACGATGGCACTGTGTTTGCCAGAGCTCGCCACTTCCTGCAGGTTCTGCAGCAGTGCCTGGACCAGCCGGACCCGGTGCAGCATTTCCCTGTGCAAAACAGCTCAGGTTTGGCAGGAAAACTGCAAAGACCTCACGAGCCACTGCCAGCTCAGCACAGAGGGCTCAGGAAAGGCTTTACTGAGCATCCCTGCCCGAGTGCTGGGCTCACCTCTCAGCAGCTCTGACGATCCCAGCTCCAGCCCTGTCTCTACCTGCACCAAATAAATTCCATTTCAGCCCAGGGCAGAGGGGCTCTCCATCACACTGTGGGCAGGACACTGAACCCCAGAACCCCAGAATGGTTTTGGTTGAAAGAGACCTTAAAGCCCATCTTGTTTCACCCCCTGCCATGGACAGCAACACCTTCCACTATCCCAGGTTGCTCCAAGCCCTGTCTAACCTGGCTTTGGGATTCAGGGGCAGCCTCAGCTTCTCTGGAGAACCAGCTCCCATCTCTCACCAAGCACTAATAGAGCATTTCCTACTGTCTCTATTTGGGACCAAAATCTCCTTTTATTCATCTGGGGGTACTCCAAGAGTTTTTATGCCATTAAGGAGCTCCCAGTAAAACCAAGCACATGAATCCAGCTTGTCTGCAGTGCCCAGACTATTGGTCTTAATGAATTCCTGACCTAGAATTGGAGTAGAAAGGATTGCAAACAGATCAGACCACAGGTTGACATCCCTATATCCCTTTGATATATATCCCTATTGATAACAAGCAGAGCTGCCCATAATGACCCCTGTTCCTTTCATTCTCCAGCCAGGCATCACAAAAAACCATTCCTACACACTTTGTGGTGATTTTTTTAAATCTTTTAAAGCATTTTAAGGAGTGAAAATAAGCGATACCTCCCCTCCAACTCCTCCTTCCTCCCCATCCCAGTGGCATACAGCACATCCACTTTATGCTCATCACACAAAGCTGTGCACCTTTCCAGAGGTACAAACATCCTCTGCATCTGCTCTCCAGCTCTTCAGGCACAGGGCAGGAGGATGCTTTCCTCATTCCACATCCTCACGTTCCCACAGACAGAAGTTTTATGGCCCTGTGTTGCCCAGGGAGCAGCCAGGAGCAATCCAGGATATAGTGTACCCTTGCAGGAGGGGATTGTCACATTAAAAAACCTCTAAATGCTTAAAAGGGTTTTCGTTTAGAGTCTCCTGCCGTGAAGTGTCTTCGAGGGCCCCAGATTTATTATTTCATCAGAAGATCAGAGAGGGGAAGTTTGTAGGAGATCAAACAAATAGGAATACATTAGGAGAGACAGTAGGAGAGGCTGGAGAAACTGTTGGATTAAATAAAGTGGGACAGAATCCCTGCTGACCAGGGGGGTGGCTTTCCCTCACAGCTCCCACCCCATGGACCTGCCCAGGCATCACCAGCTTTGGAGATGGCAGAAGGGGCCTGGGGTGGGGAATAAAGCCCCTGCTGGCAGCAGGAGCCACTTCCCATCCCCTGATTTCTAAAGCAAAGGCGAGTATCTTTCCTGCTGGATTTCATTATAGATCAAAGATTTGGAAAACATGCCAAAGGAGATAGTGCAAGGGGAAAAGATGGATCTTCTGGAAAAAAATGCCTTAAGATGGGCTTGAATTTGCTTCCTCACTCTGCTGCAGAATCCATGGGTTTATTCTGTGCCTCAGTTTCCCCACTCCATGAGCAAGCCTCACAGCCTTCTTTTCCCACACTTAGAATCACAGGAGGTGGAATTGAGCTCTTGGATCACTGAGCCCAGCCATCAACCCAGCCCTGCCAAGGCCACCACTAACCCATGTCCTGAGCACCACATCCACACACTTCACTAAAAAAAAATTCACTAAATCGTTCCCTCACTTCCAGGGACAGTGATTCCACCATCCCTGGACTTGACAAGCCTTTCACTGAACAATTTTTTCCTAATTTCCAATTGGCTCCATGGGCTGCAGGAGCTGTTCAAAGCTGGGGGAATGGCCAGAGCAGCCCTCCAGAAGGACCTGTGTGGGAACTCAGTGCATCACCTCGGGTGTTCTGAGTCCCAGGGAGAGCCCCTGGGGGGCTCAGAAGTCCTGGAATGTAGCCAAAAGTACCTGGTGGCTTGATTCTGACCCTTCGAGAGTCGTGCTATCTCAACATGAGGATTCACAGGTTTCTGAGGTGTAAATGGTGAAGGACAAATGCTTTTTTAGACTAGAACATAGGTTTTAGGATTCTGGTGCAAGGGGGTGTGATGGAGACAAGATGGAGGATTTAGGCCTGACCTCGTGGTTCTTCTTCTTCTTCTTGTCATCCATCTTCTGTGTGATGTATGCACTTTGGATTGGCTTATGCTAAAGGTGCACTGTTCAACAAAGGTGATGGGAATTGGTGAAAAATTGTAAATATCATACACGTAATTATCAGTATAAGAATGTTCTACCGCCCCAGGGGCGGGGAGTTTGCGTGTGGCTGCCTTGCTGGTCGGATCTCAGCTGGGCAGAAGAAGAACCTTTTAGATAAGATAAAATAAACAACCCGAGAAAAAGATCAAAAGAAGAGTCCAGACTCATCTGTTCACCGCAGGCTGCCTGCGGAGCACCCTACGCGTGTCCGACAGAGACAGGCAGCCGATCGGACAGACCTGGACGGGCTGGAGGGGTGGGCAGGATTGGTCAGCAAGGACAAATGCAGGTCCTGCTCCTGGGAGGATAATCCTGGGCACCAGAACTGGCTGGAGGTGACCTGGAGAGCAGCTCTGCAGAGAAGGATCTGCGAGACAATGAGCTGTCCCCCTGTGCCCTGGGGGTGAGGAGGCCAAAGGGATCCAGGGATGCATTAGGAAGAGCATTCCCAGCAGGTCAGGGGTGATCCTGCCCCTGTGCCCAGCCCTGGGCACACCTCTGGGTGCTGTGTCCAGCTCTGGATCCTCAGCACAGCAGGGCCAGGAGCTCCTGGAGCTGAGCAGGGGCCTGGAGCATCT
>VZRH01005449.1:197281-238160 GCA_013397555.1 Urocynchramus pylzowi | reverse complement strand
TGTCCCAGTCTGTCCCAGTCTGTCCCTGGCTGTCCCTGTGTGTCCCTGTGTGTCCCTGAGTCTCCCAGTCTGTCCCTGTGTGTCCCAGTCTGTCCCTGTGTGTCCCAGTCTGTCCCTGTGTGCAGGAGGTCAGGGCAGGCCCAGGCTCTGCTCCAGGCCCAGCCATGGCCCCAGAGCCACGGGCAGGGGCTGAGCCCAGGAATTCCCCTGCCCAGGAGGCAGAGCTGCTGCCCTGGGCAGTGACTGAGCACTGGAACAAACTGTCCAGGCAGAGTGTGGAGTGTCCCTCATGGGAGATGTTCCAGAACAGTCTGGACACACTCCTGTGCCCTGTGCTGTGGGACAGCCCTGTTGGAGCAGGGAGCTGGGACCAGAGGAGCCTCTGTGCTCCCTTCCCTGACCCGTTCTGGGATTCTGCAGCATCAGCTGCTGCTTTTGGCCCATTTTGGGTTTGCTGCAGAAAACAGCAATTCTCCCCACCCTGCTCTGGAGACTGGGCTCAGGCCTGTGCTGTTGGGAGCTGCTATTTGGTGGCACGCTTCTTCCAGCATTTGTGAGTTGAAACACGTCAGCCTTTCTGCTTCCTTGCCCCCCTCCCCAGCCCGTGGCAGCTGAACAGGCTTTGGAGCCTTCTGTTCCCCTCCCACCCCAGCACCTCTCGGCTCCTCGGCAGCTGTCAGCTCGCACGGCTTCATCTCGGCAGATCAGTGGGAGGACATGAATATACACCAAATATATATAGAAATGTGCACAGGAGGGCCCTGCTTCTGCTCACACGTCTCGTGGGAGCGGGTCGGGAAGTGGGCTGCCAGCACGTCTCCTCCCAAAAAATCCTCATTCACAAGAGGAACGTCACACCTCCGAGGTCAAGCCGCGCTTGGGTTTTAATTCATTAAGCTAACTTCTGTGCTGGCTGAGTCTGCAGTCTTGAGGAAATTGCTGTTTTATTGGGGTGGAAATGGGAAAGCTTCCCTTGCTGCTGCCGGAATCTGGGCTCCCACCAGCACCTCCTGTGCCAGTCTGGGCTCGGGGGCTTCACCCGGGGGTGACAACCCCAACTGCCACTAAATCTCTATACCCACAGGACCAGCTCTGCCAAAAATCACCCCCTGAACAAGCAGCTGTAGCCTCATCCCATGTGATCTGGGGGCATTGACAGTGATGATACCCCCCAAAACAAGCCAGCCATCCTTTAATCTTGCAGAAGCTTCAAATGGCCTGGGACAGGCTGTGACATCCCTGGGCAGAGCTGGGAGACACAGGGATGCTCCAGAACATTCAGATGAGGGGATACAGGCAGCAACATCCCTGGGAAGGGCTGGGAGACACAGGGATGCTCCAGAACATTCAGATGAGGGGATACAGGCAGCAACATCCCTGGGAAGGGCTGGGAGACACAGGGATGGTCCAGAACATTCAGATGAGGGGAGACAGGCAGCAACATCCCTGGGAAGGGCTGGGAGACACAGGGATGCTCCACAGGGTGATGGAGAGCAGAGGGCAGGAGGCAGGGAGGTGCTGTCACCAAAATACCAAACACAGTGTCTCTGAGTGACCTCGACCTCCAGCTGCCATGAAGAAAACATAGAGAAAAAGGAGGAAAAATAATGTTTTCACTCCTGGCAGCTCAACAGAGACAACACCTGCTTCTGCCTGCTCCAGACTCAGCAAAACTTGGCTTCCATCACCTGATCGTGTACACGGCGAGCCCACGCAGACACACAAAAATCAATGCACATCGATCCCTAAGCCAGGAATTCATAAACTCCTTTAAAGGTCAAGGATTGATTTTTCACTTTCTGTAAAAAGAAGAGACTCCTGCCATCAGCCTCCTGCCCCCATCAACCCGCTCATCCCGTGCCTCCCTCCCCGGCAGCTCCGCGCCGAGGCACGGACACCTTCCCCATGTGCACAGTCAGCACATGTGGAAAACATAAGTGGCACATATAGAAAAATATGTTGCACTTGTAGCTGGCATCTTGCAGTAACAATGTGTTTGTAGTAGGCATCTTACAGGAATTCCTGTGTTTGTTTAACTCCTGGCTTGCTGGAGGTGCTGGTTTTAAGAGTGTTGAAGGAGCAGCATCCCTTCCCACGCTGATGCCCAGGATCTCACCAAGCAGGCTCTGAGTTATCAATCTGAGGGCCCCCATTCCTGGCTACTGTCCCTCTGCAGGCCCACAGACACCTCAAATCATCTCGTCCAGCATCCTGTGGCAGCTCCTCCCTTTGGAGGACAGTGACAGCCTCCTCCTCCTCCTCTCCAAAGGCTGTGTACACTGGGTCTCGTGCCACATCCTCATCTGATGGACATTCCCAGCTGATGGACATTCCCAACATACCAGCAAGGGGTTCAAGCAGCCCACCCCAAACCAAGCCAGGCACTCTCCTCCCCTGCCCTCAATTTGCCCTTTTAAATCACAGTGAGCAGTGACACCCAATTGCTGTCACAGAGCTGGTCTCCATTTCAGGGTCCTGCTGTTGTTTGCTGGCAAATCAATCCTCCAGGGAATTATATCCACCCTGCACTGGCCTTGTTCCCTGGATTTCTGGCCATTTTCCCTGGGACACCTCCTCCCCAGGCTGGAAGTCACTCTGCCCAAAGTCCCCTCTCCCTCCTCCAGTCAAATCCCTCATTCCTTTAGGTCCCAAGTAGATCATTCCAGGAGTAATTACATTTTAGAAGCCTTTCCATCATCCCTGTCCCTGTCTAACCCTGGTCCATCTCCACACCACCTTCTAGCTGCTGCTATCCACAATTCCCACTCCATCCAGATGCAAGATGCAAAGCTTCAAAATGCAAAGAGCTTTCCCCAGCCATGCCACGACTTATTGCTCTTTGGAGGAACAAGAAAACAATTTAAACAGAGCTAGATTTAATGGATTTCTCCACGTTTCCTCAATGGAAGCTCAGCTGGGAAAGTCAGAGGCACAATGGATGCAGAGGAGCGGCTGGGGGGGGGCTGTCCCACACCTTGGCACATAGACAAGGATTTACATTTACTTTAGCAAGCACTAAGGCAGTCTTAGAAACCAGAAAAGTCAAGTTTCCCTGTTTCTGGAGGAAGTTTCCCTCCCTGCAAAGCTTAGGGAAGCACTAAAAAAGCAGAATTTAGATGTTTCTCTGCAGATATAAAGGGTTTAGCATCACAGGTCTGGAGTTCCCAAAAACTTCTTACTGAAACTTTCCTCCCCAAAGAGGAGTTTGTGGCAAAAGAAAACTCACTAAATAACCTGGTTTATAGCAAAAAAAAATAAAATATTTGAATAAAAACCACTAGTGCTTCTTTCTGGCCAGTGCCAACAGGCTCTGCCAGTCCTTGGCTGCTGCTCACGGTCCCGGCTTGGCTCCACACGTCCCTCCAAACATGCCCAGTGGCACAGCATCACAGCCATGCTGGGAGGTGATTGTGTTACAGGGAATGAAAAGAACCACCAGCTCTCCCCACCTGCTTTGGGAGGGATTTTTAATGCAGAAGGATGCTCGGAAATCGAGGGGGGCATAACCACCCCTAATGAGCGTAATTAGCATTCCACAGCCGCTGCTGATGAGCAAAGCACGGGTAAGGTGAAGGGGCCAGGAGTGGATGTGCTGCTCTGTGCCCACTGCAGATCCCAAACACTGATGGACCCCCAGATCCCAAACACTGATGGACCCCCCAGATCCCAAACACCGAAGGACCCCAAAAGCCNTGCTGGGAGGTGATTGTGTTACAGGGAATGAAAAGAACCACCAGCTCTCCCCACCTGCTTTGGGAGGGATTTTTAATGCAGAAGGATGCTCGGAAATCGAGGGGGGCATAACCACCCCTAATGAGCGTAATTAGCATTCCACAGCCGCTGCTGATGAGCAAAGCACGGGTAAGGTGAAGGGGCCAGGAGTGGATGTGCTGCTCTGTGCCCACTGCAGATCCCAAACACTGATGGACCCCCAGATCCCAAACACTGATGGATCCCCAGATCCCAAACACTCAAGGATCCTCAGATCCCAAACACTGATGGACCCCCAGATCCCAAACACTGATGGACTTTGGGGGAAGGTGGCAGGAGGGTGTTTGGGGCTGGTGCACAAAAGGCAGATCCAGACCAATTCAGGCCCCGCCCCAGCTTCCCAATGCCACTGGAAAGAGGAAAGGAAAGATCAGCAAGACATTTGAGCCAAGCCACAGGAGATTATGTTAAAAAAGCCTTTCTGAGCACCACAATGCTGACAGAGCAGCACAGCTTGATGAGGAGAATCACAGAATCCCAGAAGGGTTTGTGTTGGAAAGGACCTTAAAGCTCATCCTATTCCACCCCATTCCATGGGCAGGGACACCTTCCACTGTCCCAGGCTGCTCCAAGCCCTGTCCAGCCTGGCCTTGGACACTTCAGGGATCCAGGGGCAGCCACAGCTGCTCTGGGCACCCTGTGCCAGAGCCTCACCTCCCTCCCAGGGAAGCATTCCTTCCCAATATCCCATCCAGCCCTGCCTTCCCTCAGCTTGAGGGCATCCCCCCTTGTCCCTGGATGTGAGGGATGCTGCGGAGGAAGAACAGCCACAGGAAAAGCCAGCTCAGTTCCCAACTCCATCAGCCACAGGAAAAGCCAGCTCAGTTCCCAACTCCATCATGTCTTCCCACATGACCTTGGGCAAGGCATTTAATCCTTCTCTGCCTCATTTTCTTGGTGTTTTGCCTCGGAGGACTTTGGGGCTGGACTTTGTCTTACAAGGGTTTGGCTACACTTGAATGCTTATTTTAAATTCAGTAATTGCCAATTAAATCAACATGCTTAGCATACTTTCATGGACTGTGTTCTTTTTTTTTCCCCAGCTAAACATGTTCACCTTAATTAAAGAGTCTGCAAGTCATTGCAAAGCCATCATGTCCTGCCAGTTCAGTCTCAGCACTGAAGCATTTGTATGCCCACGAAACCAATTTTGGATGATTGGCACTAAGGGATGGGACCTTCTGTTCATTAGGGGCTTCTAAGTGCCACTAGGCAAGAAAATTAAATCTGATTCAGATGGGAGGAGAAGGATGGATGACAAAGACAAGAATTTTCAGGGAAGGGAACAGACTGTTTTACACTGCATTTAGAGGAGATAAAACATATGGGCCCTATTCTGAGGCAAAAGGGCGAGGTCTGGGCAAAGCTGGCCACAGAAGTTACATTTGCAGGTCTATTTATAGCTTTTGTGCTTTTTAGCAAGAGGATGTGATTGCTGCATTTATGGTTTATGAGGCATTTGCAGTGTTTGGGATGTGATTCTCAAGCCCTGCTCCCCAAGCACAGGAGGGACCCACGGAGGAGGTCACTGACTCTGAAACTGGTTTCAGCTCCAAGTCTTCTGTCACATTGAAGGGCTGAAATCTGGCAGCAGGAGAGGATAAAGGTGATGAAGTAAACAACAGATTCACCTGTTTTTCCACGAAAAACAGCTCAGCAGCCCATCCAAGCCTTGGGCAAGGCTCACACCTGCACAAGGTCCATGCCGTGGCAGTTTGGATCCAGGAATGTGCCCTTGTTCCAAATGATGCAGCCCCTTGTCCTCTGTGCCTGGAATCCTACAAGGAGTGTCCAGGGGGGAACTGGGCAGCACTGGGAAAAGGCCAGACCCCAACCAGGCAGACCAGTGATGCAAATGGACAGAGAGGGGGGAGCAAGGGATGGGGAAAGGGGCTTCAGCTCCCTGGGAAGGACAGTGGGTTCTTACCTGGGGGCTTCTGGGGGAGGAGAGAAGCAGAAATTAAACCTCCTGCAAAGGAGCTGGCTGGGACACAGGGACACACTTGGCACATGCACCTCCATCCCAACCCCCTCCAGCCTTTCCTGCCAGGAACTCACACAAGCATTAAGCAGAATTCTCTTAACAGCAACAGTGACAGGCTGCAGGCATGAGGCTGTGCCCCACACCACCCATGGGAGCAGCCCAAAGCTGCCCCAAAATCCTTCTGGGATCACCTTCACCATAGGGCTGCTGGAGTCTTCTAAGGTAAAACCACCAAAACTTTGTGGGAAAGCGAAGATTTAATTTTTTAATTTTTTTTTTTTTTTTTTTTTAAGATTTGTTTCAGAAAAGCTGTCAAAAATGTTTAATTGATGAAAAGCTGGATTTCCAAGGAAAGACATGTTTGAGAAGTGACACTGATAGCCATGTGAGTAGAGAGTCTGGGGTTGAGTGTGAGGAGTGGGTGGGAGCACAGGGGAAGAACACATTAGAGTTGCAAATGCAGAATGAAACAAAGCCCTCCATCATCTTAAAATCTTTCCTAAAAGGGAGTTTTACTTTTTGACCTGATCAAGAGTTCACACAGAGCCGAAATGCCAGGTCTAGCTGAGAGCAGCAGAGAGGTGTTTTACTCCCTTAAACACCCATTTTTGAGGTCCCAGGCAGGGATTATCTGACATTTCCCAACAGAAATCAGCACTGGAAAATTAACCTCTGTCCCAATGCTGGCTGAGACCTGGATTTCAGCTATCCCACTCTCTGAGCACCACAGAGCTCATGGCTCTCACTGCCACAGAGCTCAAAAATGGACTCCTTGTTCCTGTACCACCTCTTTGAACAGGAGGTGCTCATTTACAGAATTCCAGAGGGAAGTGGGATGAATTCCTGCCATACAACTGGTGAGAGCCAGCAGCCAGACGTGGTAGGATACTGAATCCTGCAAACGGGTACCAGGAGAGCTCAACTCCAGCTTTGATGTTGTAAAACTGAAGTTAAAATGAGCAAGGGAACGCAACAAGGATAGAAATGTTCCCTGGTATTTTCAGAGAAAAACTTCTTTTTTACCCCTGTGGCTTATAAATCATGCAACAAAACTACAAAGCTAGAGATTGCTGTGTTTGACTAATGGGGCTGTGCTTTTCTCGGAGGGGAACGGTTTGACCTCAGGATGTCAGCATTAAATAAGACAAAACCACCAGCCACCCTCCCCTTCTTTAATCAGAACCGTTGTTGCCGTGTTTCACCCATTTCAAAGTGCCTCATCTCTGCAGTTGTGTCTCTCTGGGGAGCCTGTTTGCTGGAGGACACCCACAAAATTTCAGGAGCAGGTGCAAGTGCTGCTTAGGCAGCCCCCTCCATGCTGGGGCTCATCCCCCAGAGCTCAGATCCCCACAGATGAATTCCTGGAGCAGCAGGTGGAGCTGAAGCATGGCCCCAGGATTGGGAGCAGTGCCTGGGACAGGGATCACAGCCTTTGGCATGGAAAGAGCCTCCACTGCCAGCTGTGACCCTGGGATGTGGCACCAGGCTGAGCAGCCCTTCTTGGAGGAAGCATCAGGTTTGTTCAGTGAGAAGGAGCAAAAGACTTCCAGAGCTGCCTGTAAATAATCAGGGTCAGCACCTGAAAAGGTGCTCAGGTATGGTCAGAAACCATACCCAGCACAAAACCATACCCAGCACAAAACCATGCACCAAAAATCCTGCAGTTACACCATAAAAGCCAGGAAGGAGCAGTAAAGTCACTCTGCCATCAAGGAATAAAATCACTGTGCCACCACAAATTTGCAAGGAATAAAGGCATGTGGGTAAATAGTAAAGGTAAGAAGATTTTTAGCTTAATAATTATTAGATTTTAAGCTTAATAATGGTGTATTGTGTATTGTTAATAGAAAGAAGACAAGCAAGCACTGTGTGAAGCAGGTGTATGTGTGCTTTTAGTAACTGGCTAAAACAATTGTCTGTAAGCTTTAGCAATACACTACTGGCTACAAAGTTTTTTAAGTGCTCTGTAACAAAGAAATCTTTGGCTGCTTCTAGCTGTACGTGAGCTTTGCCATCTTCCTATTGTCCCAGACAGGTAATGAGGCTGATGCTGCAAATAAAGCTCAAGGAACATACCCCAGCAATCCCATCCTGTTCATGAATGAAAGAAAAAAATAACCACACCAACACAAGGCACTCTGCCACTGAGGAATGCAGTCACTCTGCCATACACCACAGTCCCAGTGCTCCACATTTCCAGGTCCTTTCCCATAAGGATCTGCCAGTTCCCCATCTCCCAAGCAGCCCAGCTGGTGTGGTGTGAGCCTGAAGGGCTGTGGGGAGATGACAGAGATGTCCTCCAGCTTTATGTGGCCAAACACCCACCCACGGGGGGCTCCTGGGGAGGCCAAGTGTTCAGTGCCACCCCTGTGACAGTCAAGGCTGGTTCTGGTCTGGCAAACAGCTGGAATGAGAAGCAGAGGGAATGAGAAGGAGAAGGAATGAACCTCAATCTTTGCAGCTAAAGGAAAAGGGTTAAGCTATTCCTTGAAAGTCAGTGGGTCTTCACGTGGAGAAAAAAACAAGCATCAAGGTGATGCCTGGAGACCTGCAACACCCAGGTCTAAATCTAAAGTTGGTCTTAAGAGTTCTCCAATAGCACAAAATGAGATAGTTCCTATTTAAAATCTTTCCCCTCAATTTTCCCATGCAGGGAAGACATCCAGGATGTTTGGCCTCCTGATAAAACTCCAAAGAACAAGCACCCAGCACAACAGGTCAGTTAAAAACAGGCACCTGTGCTCCTTGTGCTGAAAACATGAGCAGAACTGTTGAACCAGCTGAAACACCCCTCTTTCAGATGGCTTTTTTCTTCCACCATCCCTTCAAAAACATCCTGTATAGCTGCCTTTATAGAAAAACACGCACCATTTGGAAACAATTTGCCTCCTTTTTTTAATTTCTTTTTTCCTGGCTGAAAACATGTGCTGAGTCGACCGCTTGGGTCAGCACAAAACCACGTTTGGGGATGAATAAAGTAGTTGCTGGGAGCAATTTGCCCAGCAGTGCTGCAGGCCAAATTGGAGAGTTAAACTCACAGGCGCTGCAAGCTGGCCCGAAATTACTCCATGGACTCCGAGGCCATTTGCTCCAAGTGAAAAACTAAATATTATTTACCAGGAATAATCCAAGAGGATGGTTGTGTAGCCCAGGCAACCTGGCTGCTGCTCCAGCACAGGCACTGCAGGGTGAGGTTTGAAGGAGGGAAAATTCCTGCCTGGTTTTGGTGGGTGTTTGGAGCTTAGGGATGGACCAAATGCTCAGGTGCTTGTGGTGAGGGAGAGTTTGGAGGGTGTGAAGTGGAGGCATCGCCCTTGAAACCACCTCTCCCCATCCCTGCTCCTTGCTCAGCCCCTCCACACCACGAGCACCCACAACAGGACTCAGTGGGAGCTACTCCAGTGCTGTTCCTCCAACAAAACCATGAAGAAACTCCTTTGAGGACACAATTTGCCCATTTTTAAAGCAAATATAAGTGTTCAAAGTGCATCAAACCTCAGGCAGGGCAGCAGGGATGGAGAGGGAAGGTCTCCTAGGAACTTCAAGGAGAAGGGATGGGTTTCTTCTTTGTGCTTTTAAGAGGTGGACCCGAACTCAGGAGGAGGGCAAAAATGCCCCTCCTCTCCAGCTGATTCTCAGCTCTTATTTCTGATACAAGAAACCCAAACAGGATGTGCTGAATCACCTAGGGCTGGGGAGAAAATATGATTTGTAAGCAAAAAGAAGTGAACACAAGCACAGCTCCAATCACTGGCCACAGGTTATTCCATTTAGGTCTTTTTCCCCCATTTGTGTAAATTATAGAGGGGAAAAATATTACAGAGAACAGTTTGCTCACGACTAAGTTGATGGTGGAATAATTGAATATTTAGCAAACCTGCAGCCAAAAGTGATGGGTAATTTTGAAATCGTCTCTTACAAGGATCAATTTTCAATCAGGGCCCTTCTGAAAATCAGGTCCACTCAGAGGCACCTTAAATAAAACCTTGCAAAAAAGTCACTGACGCAATCTGAGATTCTCAGCCTCTTCTCAACTGTGATTCTTTATTTTCTGAGTTTGCCATGGTCATCTGGAGGCATTTGGGATCAATTCTGTTTCCTGATTTTTAGATAACCAGAGAGGAAAATTTCCAGTAGGGGTATGGAGATGGCAGTCTCCCAGCTGCTGGCCCTTTGGAGAGGAGCCAAACGTGGAGCCACGAGGAGGCAAACCCAGCCTAACACAGAGCCTGCACCGGGTTTGGTGTGTCTTGCAATGAAGCAAAGGAGCTGGATGCTGTAATCGAGATCAAACCAGCCAGATTGGGAAGGAGGGAGCGAAACCCCCCGAAAATGAATTCTCTGCGAGACGCAGCTTGCCAGTATATCTGCTGGGTGACACCTCCTGCGAACTCCAGAAATGCAAATCGCAGCCGCGCGGTCCCACCTCTGCGGAGAGACCGAGAGGCGAGAGCAGGATGGCACCGAGCAGTGCCCAGAATCCCAATGAGGCTCCCCAGGCTCTGCTCCTGCAGCCCTGGCTGGTGGCTGGGGTGTGTGGATGGCTGTGGAGGAAGGTGTCTGAACAACTTGGGCCTCACTGTGCACCAGCCATCCCGCTTGTAACTGTTCTTATCAGAATTTTCTCAGGGCCCTCTGGAATTCATCAAGGTTACTAAGACATAAACTGTGCTGAAATAAGAAAGAAGCTGAGAATTCCAAGACCACAAGAACTCGATAACGGGGGGCAGCGAAGCACCTGGACTGTGACCAATCACATATTCTGAGAGGTGCATGCAGGACACATGGACAAGAGAGAGGCACCATTGAAGAAGAGCATGATCAGCATGTGCAGTAGAGTTAGAATGCATAAATAAGTGCATAAAAACAATAAATGGCTTCTGCTTAATCATACTGGTCAGTTGTCCAGGAGTCCTGTTCCCAGGTGTGCTGGTGGTGCCCTGTGGGGTGCTAAAGGATTCTGTGGCTAATGCCTGGTTGAGGCATCCAAAATCCTGCAGTGCATGAGGGGCAGGTGTGAAGATCACCTGCAAGGGGCTGCCTGGCACCTCCTAAGGCTGGCAGGGAAAAAACCCCACAGGTTCCAGAACAGCAATTCAGGACCTCCACATGGCCCTTCCCATCTCCAAGCCTCAGCTTCCCACTGAAGCAACAGTAATGCTCACCCACAGAGGAATCCCTGGATATTGGCTGTTGGCACCCACCAAGCTCCTGGAAAAGCCCAGTATCCTGGGAAGAGTCCTCCAGAATATTCTGAGGGCACAGCTCAAGCTAATTACACAACTCACCACCCTGACACCCTTTTCCTTTTCTAGTCCCACCTAACAACATCCAGACCCAGCAGATCTCCAGCACCTGGGTGTCAATTCTTTATCTTCTTTTCTGCCTGGGTCAGGGCTGGGATTGAAAGGGCTCAAGCTGGTATTTTGTGTTCAGACCCAGATGTTTATAATTTTTCNGACCACAAGAACTCGATAACGGGGGGCAGCGAAGCACCTGGACTGTGACCAATCACATATTCTGAGAGGTGCATGCAGGACACATGGACAAGAGAGAGGCACCATTGAAGAAGAGCATGATCAGCATGTGCAGTAGAGTTAGAATGCATAAATAAGTGCATAAAAACAATAAATGGCTTCTGCTTAATCATACTGGTCAGTTGTCCAGGAGTCCTGTTCCCAGGTGTGCTGGTGGTGCCCTGTGGGGTGCTAAAGGATTCTGTGGCTAATGCCTGGTTGAGGCATCCAAAATCCTGCAGTGTATGAGGGGCAGGTGTGAAGATCACCTGCAAGGGGCTGCCTGGCACCTCCTAAGGCTGGCAGGCAAAAAAACCCCACAGGTTCCAGAACAGCAATTCAGGACCTCCACATGGCCCTTCCCATCTCCAAGCCTCAGCTTCCCACTGAAGCAACAGTAATGCTCACCCACAGAGGAATCCCTGGATATTGGCTGTTGGCACCCACCAAGCTCCTGGAAAAGCCCAGTATCCTGGGAAGAGTCCTCCAGAATATTCTGAGGGCACAGCTCAAGCTAATTACACAACTCACCACCCTGACACCCTTTTCCTTTTCTAGTCCCACCTAACAACATCCAGACCCAGCAGATCTCCAGCACCTGGGTGTCAATTCTTTATCTTCTTTTCTGCCTGGGTCAGGGCTGGGATTGAAAGGGCTCAAGCTGGTATTTTGTGTTCAGACCCAGATGTTTATAATTTTTCATCTATATCACAGTCTTACAAGCTCTGAGTTCTACAGCATTCTACTAACAAGCACAAAACGACCCCATATCTATGTCTACACAGCTTAGTGAACACACCAGTGCTGGATTAATGGTTGGACTCGATTTTCCAACCTTAATAATTCTGTGATCTCCTAAGCCCCTCCATCAGCCACACAATGGGAGCACCAGGCTGCAGTGCTGCCCCACACCAAAGCTCCAACAGCTCCTGCCTGGCACTGTGAATCCCATCACTGCCTCCCCAAAACCATCCCCATCACTGGGCCCAGCTGGATTCCCACACCACCACGTGCTGGAGCACAGGAGGCCAAGAAAGCGTTAAAAATTGCAGCAGCACAGAGCCAGGTGGGAACCCAACCACTCCATCGCTCCCGCACCGGCCCCAAGGAGACCAAAACCTGACTGAATGACTCTGGCAATTAACTTCCTGAGTCTCTAACCCAATGCCTTTTAAGGTAAATTTGCTCACGTTAATGGAAAAGGGTATTTTGGTTTTCCATCACCTGCCAAGTCATTTAAAAAATTGTTTTCCCCCTTCTCCCCTCTGCATTCACGACTTAATTGCAACAGCTCTTTGACAGCAGATAGGTTCCAGTGGGCTGCCACTCCAGATGTCAGGAACATGTTAGCAGGAAGGGGCCCTGTAGGATATTTATGGCTTTAATTCCTCGGTAGAGGGTTTTGTTCTGTCATGCGGTGACACACGAATTGCTACTCATTTGATCCTGTATTTCCACATCAGTGACACTTTATGAAGGGCTCCTGGTTCTCTGCACTGTCTCCAGAGTTATTGGTCCCCCTTCTGCCAGTGCTGGCCTGGACAAGCTGGGTGGCTGGAATTGCCAAAAGGGTGTTGAGCAGCAGCCCTCCTGTTCAGCGGGTCTCCCTCCTGTGCAGCACTGGCTGAGAATGAGAGAACTGAGAACTCAGAAAAAAATACCAAAAAAGCAGCTGAAAAGCAGTAGCAGAGGCCATTTACTCCTCCTCTCCTCTCCTCTCCTCTCCTCTCCTCTCCATCCCTCTCCCNTTGCTACTCATTTGATCCTGTATTTCCACATCAGTGACACTTTATGAAGGGCTCCTGGTTCTCTGCACTGTCTCCAGAGTTATTGGTCCCCCTTCTGCCAGTGCTGGCCTGGACAAGCTGGGTGGCTGGAATTGCCAAAAGGGTGTTGAGCAGCAGCCCTCCTGTTCAGCGGGTCTCCCTCCTGTGCAGCACTGGCTGAGAATGAGAGAACTGAGAACTCAGAAAAAAATACCAAAAAAGCAGCTGAAAAGCAGTAGCAGAGGCCATTTACTCCTCCTCTCCTCTCCTCTCCTCTCCTCTCCTCTCCATCCCCTTACCCACAAAGCTGAGGCATTTACATTCACAGACCCCCTGTTCAAGTGCCTGCAAGGCTTTCCCAGAGTAGATCCCTCATCTCATCCACGGCCAGGAGTCTCCAGTCAGGATTCCACAATCCCGAATGAGCCAAAACCACCAGGCCCTCCCCATGGAGCTACACCTGCAGCTCTGGTAACAAACAGCAAGTGATGCACAGCCCTAAAGAGGCCATAAATAGATGCAGGATCAAGCTCCAAACTGCCGGAATATTGGCAGCTTGATCCCAGATGTGGGATCAGCAAGCACGTTAAACAATTACTTTCCAGCAGCACCGCTCTCCATCATCTCACTCACACACGAGCATGTGATGAACCACTCCATAAAACAGGGAAGCTGAAGGGAAGGGATTCCAGAGAAGCTGTGGCTGCTGCATCCCTGGAAGTGTTCAAGGCCAGGTTGGATGGGGCTTGGAGCACCCTGGGATAGTGGAAGGTGTCCCTGCCCATGGCAGGGGCTGGAATGACACAAGCATTAAGGTCCCCTCTGACCCAAACCAGTCTGGGATCCTATGATTTTAATTTGGACTGGAAATGGGTTAAAGGAGCAGATTTGCCAAAAAGAAGGAAAACCACATAAAAAAATCCCACTGTAGTACGGGCTCAGCAGAAGTGGCCAGGTTTTCTGACAGAGGGAAGGAGCACAGCTGCTGGAGGGGAACCGTGTGTTTTGGGATGAAGTTTCCTGCAGCTCTGCTGGAAGCCCTGCAGCCTCGTGCTCACACAGATCCCACAGGCTCGGGAAGCCACTCCCAGCACACTGGGACTGCCTGGGAGCCAACACATCCCCCGGCTCCTGCTCCTTAGTCAAAAGCCACCCTTTAAATGAAGGAGCATCCTGGGAGAGAACAGATGGTGTGTGAGTTGTGGCACAGGCAGGACTGAATCCCATCCCTCCCTCCGTGGGCATCAGGGGCAGTAGGAGGGTGGGACATGGAGCCACACTGACCTGCCAGTGCAGTGAATTCCCATCATTTCCCAGCTCTGAACAGCCTGAGAACAGCAATACCAAAAAAAAAAAAAAATAATCCTGTGGATTTCTATTTGCTGCAGTTTATACACAACAAGAACAAGTGCATACAAATACTTTCATTATTTTGTCAATACAATTAGCTCGGGAAGCACCAATCTGAGCCACCACTTCCCTCACCCTGTTCCTGGAGGAAATTGGCTCTGCTAAACGCCACGGTTTGATTTTCCCCTCTCCAACATGCACATTTGCAGGCAGATTGGGCTCTCCCCCCCTTCCCCGGAAAAGCAATCTTGCTGGAGCATTGAGATTTCTCTGGCTGATGGAGACTCCCTCCTGGGAAGCACACCGGGGGTCCTTCCCTCCATCAGTGCAGCATCCCTGCTATTTGCTTCCACCAGGCAGCTTGCCAGCAAGCAGAGGAAAATGGGAAGGGGAGCAGGGAAAAAAGGCCAGAGAGGATGGGGGATGACAGCACAAGGCAGCCTCGCTCTAGGGCTCCTTGTAGCACATCAAAAATCCTGCAGTTACACCATAAAAGCCAGGAAGGAGCAGTAAAGTCACTCTGCCATCGAGGAATAAAGTCAGTGTGCCATCACAAATTTGCAAGGAATAAAGGCACTCTGCCACTGAGGAATAAAGTCACTCTGCCATCACAAATGTGCTTGGTGGCTTCTGACACGTTGACTTTGTCGCAGCCTGGATCAAACGGTGTCCGTGCCTGAGGCTGCAGAGGAGGGAGAGCTCACCTGCTTCCCCAGGGCAGCGTCCTCACAGGGCTCAGCACCCTGTGGGCACCAAGGACACTGAATAAACCTGGGAAAAACAGCTGCAAGAGGACATCACCCCCCTTGCAGGGGAGAAGGGGTGATGGCAAAGCAGTTTCCAAAAAGGGTTTTGCAAAGAGCCCCAAGCTCGGGTACAAGGAGCTTTTGGCTTCTCACAGGGGTTTCTTGTGCCAGGGAGCTGTGATGTAACAGCATTGCTGCTCAGTCCGTGGGGAAGTGGCTTCAGGACAGGACAAGGGGGAATGGCTTTAAGCTGAAGAAGAGAGATTTGAATTAGATACCTGAAAACATTCCTCCCTGTGAGGGTGCTGAGGCTCTGACACAGGGTGCCCAGAGCAGCTGTGGCTGCCCCTGATCCCTGGAAGTGTCCAAGGCCAGGTTGGATGGGGCTTGGAGCAGCCTGGGACAGTGGAAGGTGTCCCTGTCCATGGCAGGAGTGGGATGAGATGAGCTTTAAGGTTCCTTCCAACCCAAACAATTGCATGGGATTCCACAACAGCCCAGCAGCCCCATTGCTCCCCCAACATGGGCTGGCCCCACACACCTCCTTCACCACTCAACCCCTCCAGACATGGAGCCCTTTCAGGGCTCACTGACTTCCTTTTCCCACTCTTGTCCCATTCCCAGTCACGCAGCCATTCCTCTTGCACAGGACATAGAAGAGCCATTCAGGCTTGGGCTATTAATTAAAACCCAGTAATGCTAATTTTACTGCCAACTTGGAAGATCCTTACTGCATTTTATTAGGTAATTGCCACTTGTAAGGGGTTTAAATTGATGTCTTTATTAGACTATGCAATACAGGATAGTTATGATAATAGTTGAAATCATATCCTATAAATGTTCAGCCACCTCCAGACGTAGCTCCAGCCTTTTCCTCTGAGCTGAATGAGGAATTGCTTTGCCCTCAGAGACCCTGATCCCAGGGCAGACATAACCCAAACCAGACAAACCCTGTAAAAATGATACATTTCTGGCATGTGTCTAAGTGGGGAGAAAGGGAAAACCACAGGGCAGCCAGGACTAGCCTCTGATCATCCCAAAATGTCACATTTCCACCACCTTTTTGTGTCCTCTTCTGATCTCTTCTCCAGCAAGGAAAAACCAGGCACCTGCACTGCTGAGTCATTTCAAATCTAAGCTATAAAGCCAACGCATTTTGTCTTTCTAGAAGCTTTTTGCTCATTCAGGGAGTTGATTTGTGTCAATCTGCATCTCCTGGGTTTCCTATGTAGGGATAACTTATGTCCCAGCTGATCTTGCTGGGAAAGACCTTCCCCTTAACAGAGACTCTTGGAACACTCAGGGCACGGGTGTTTCAGCCCTTTCAGCCGAGCCTTGGATACATGGGACATCCAAGAGAAATTCCCAGAATTCACAGAATCACAGATTCACCAGGTTGGAAGAGACCTTCAAGATCATCGAGTCCAACCCAGCCCCAACACCTCAACTAAACCCTGGCACCCAGTGCCACATCCAGGCTTTTTTGGTTTTCCCATCCTTTCCCTGGGGAGAGCCAGGTGGGAGTTCAAGGAAAAGTTTCCTTTTCCTTGAACACCAGGTCTGTGGAAGAAGGGATGAGAGGGACCAGCTCTGCAGGACCACCCTGAGGGCTGAGGGCAATGCAAGATGTTCTCATCACAGCAGAGATGAAAAGAACAAAGTCTCATGACCCACAACTTCCCAGTAGGAATGCTAGGATACCAATTTCCCCAATCCTTTCTTTGGCTGTACCAGGAAATGTGGAATAAATAACTCCAGCTTTAAGGCCAGGATTTTAGGAATTCCAGCAATTTGAGAACAGGCCAGGGAGTCCCCAGAGCTCAGAGGCAGCAATGCCCATGCCCATGCCCACAGGGTTTGGGTCCTGTCAGGGCTGGGAAGGAGCTGGGGAGGCGATGCCCGTGTGGGGGGGACGGAGCTCCCCCAAAAGGAGAGATCCCAGGAGCCTCCTGCTTGAAGCTTTGCTACCCCACACACCATCAGTCTCTGCCTTCAGCTCTTTGTCCTCCTCCTCACATCCCCATCCACGAAAGCTGCCTTTTCCATCTGATCTCTCCACACACCAGCTTCCCTCCACACCCTCTTGTCCACCCTTTTCTTTCCACGCTTTCCCCATTCCTTTGTTCCCTCACCTGCTCTCCCTTCACAAAGATTAAAGCTGAGGATTTTTTTTTTTCCCCTCTCTTTGGCAGGCTGGAATTGCTGGCCTGAAAAAGCAACTGCAAATGGCATTGGAAATCCCCTTTGCATGGGTGGAAAGGGGAAATGGTGGCTTCAGGAAGGGGGGGACCAGCACTGCCCCAGCCTCAGGACAAAAACGAGGCAGTGAAATAGCCTGGGGAGAATTGTTTTGTATTTAAATAAGAGAACTTTAATTCCCAGGTTAAAGCAGGAGAAGGAGATTTAGTGGTAAATGTAGGGGTTGGGGGATGCTGAGCCCAGCCTTGGTGTGCCAGACACCCTCAGCCAAGGGATCTCACCGGGGAGGAGAGAGCAGGGGTGATGGGGAGCAGGGACTGCAGGGAACAGGAGAGCAGGGATCCCAGGGAACAGGAGAGCAGGGATCCCAGGGAACAGGAGAGCAGGGACTGCAGGGAACTGGGGAGCAGGGATCCCAGGAACAGGAGAGCAGGGATCCCAGGGAACAGGAGAGCAGGGACTGCAGGGAACTGGGGAGCAGGGACTGCAGGGAACAGGAGAGCAGGGACTGCAGGGAACTGGGGAGCAGGGACTGCAGGGAACAGGAGAGCAGGGATTCCAGGGACAAGGAGGGAAGGGATTCCAGGGAGAGGGAAAGCAGAGATTGCAGGGAGAAGGAAAGCAGAGATTGCAGGAGCAGGAATGCCAAGGAGCAGAAGTGCCCGTGCTCACCAGGCAGCGATGACTAAGTTTAAAAAGCAAACTCAGATAAACCCAGGAGGGTTGGAAACCTGGGAAATTACAGGTTCCCTGCACTAACGAGGACCCAGGGCTTTCGTTTCCCATCAGGCTCCTCACAGCTTGCAGCAGACTCGACCCCGACTGATAAATTTACAGCAAAGGAGAAAATAAACGCTGGAAATAAGAGGATTCACCTTCTTAGAAGTTTAAAGCCTATTACCAAAATAGGTGCACGGTGTTGCCATTATGAATGTCATTCCTAACACCTCCTGATTTCCCCCTTCCCGCCTCTTCCACTTTCACACCGAATTGTTCAAACTATTAGGGAACAAAAGGAAGCTGCCTTTTAAATCTCATTCACTCGGGCTCCTTGCCTGATAGATGGCTTCCCCTCTGAAGCTCTGTTTCACATAAAAGCATCTCAGCACGGTGCTGTAAATCTGGTCTGCACCAGCTTTTAAGGGAGGCTGGGTTGGGTCCACGATTAAATTACCATTTATTTATTTGTTTGCTTCCAATATTTTTATAAAACGCCACTGCTGCTCAGATTGGAGGGCTGGCATCCCTAAATGTGTGTTCAGAGTGGGCTGGATGGAGCAGAGGCACCGCAGGTCCCACCTCTACCAGGAGAAGGCTGAGCTGAGCTGATCTATCAGTGGGATCCGCCCTCCCCAGCCCAGAGCCCGGAGGGATGAGGAGGATACAGGATGTGGAGCCAGGAGCTCCATCCCTGCAGCTCAGAGTGCCCATCCTGCTGCTCTGCCTGCTCTGTGCTACCACACTCTCTGAATAATTACACATTAAATAATTAGCGCCAGCCTCGGAATAATTACAAGTTCAATAACTACCTCCAAGGCAGGGAAACTGAGGCACAGTGTTTCACTCACCAAAATCCTTACAGTAAGGGAGGAGTAGCTCTGCCTTTATCTCTACCCCACCCCTTAGAGGCAGCACATTCACATCCATTGCAAGAAGAGGGGAATCAGGTTTGGGATTTTATCAAGTGTTTTGCTTGCCTTTCAAGCTTTTATCCTTTCCATTTGTTGGAAAAGGAAAAAGCAATATTTCAAATAAAAGGTCAGTTGAACCAAAGACTGCTTCCATCAATAATGGAGATTTTTTTTTTTTCATTTTTAGACCGATTTTTCCCAGACAAACCAAGAAAATCAGCAAAAGTTTGAGATTTCCCTATGAAAATCCTCACCTGATTCCTGTCTCCATCCAAGGGTTAACATTGGAGAAGTGGGGATATCCCAAACCCACTGTGAGCCTCCTGGATCAAACACAGCCCCTCCTTCTCCTCACTCTCATCCTTTACAGATCCCTGCAGCACGGCAAAGATCCCAGTGAAGAGCCAAGCCCTGTGTGTCCCAGGAAAAGCCTCCCCTCACCCCCCACCTGTCTGTCCTCACTTACCCAGCTGCTCTCCACAAAATCCTTCCCTTTGCCTCACAGGCAGTTTTACAGCCTCCTGCCCCCTCTCTTCTAATAATCAATATTGATTTTACTGCCTGTGCTATTATCCCAGCTTAAAGATTTATTTCCTTGCTTTGCAGCGTGTGGTTTAGAGCAGGAGCCCTTATTTCCCTCCTCCTCAGGATCATTACCCTGCCCCACTGACGAGCCACGGTGCTCATTCCATATTGGAAAATAATCATCAGCTTTTAGGAGGAGGCGTTCGGGTTACGAGCAGGGGGCACGAGTGCACGAGCTCATGGCAGGCCCTTGCACTTGCTCTTCATCCACTTTATTTTATATTTATTTTTCTAAATCGGTTTATTTCCATCAGCTCCTGTGTTTTAGGCTTTTCCCCTGGTCCTGGTGCCAGCTAACCCCATGGCAGCACGGGTCTGCCAACCCCTGCACCCAATTAGCAGAACAGACCATGTGAAACACATGCTTGACGTTGATATGATTTAACATTAATAACCAGGTTTCAAATATTTATTACAATGGCTGTTTTTAATAAATATTTCATGAACACCAATTTTTATCCATTTTTTCCCACCTCTCTCCCCATCCATTGCCAGCTTTGTGGGCTTAATTTGCCTTAATGAGAGTAAAAATCACTCTGATAAATTGCTCCTTTGCAAATGCACGCGACGTGAGAGCAACACTTGGCTGAAATATTTGTCGTGAGGAGCTGAGTGCTGCAAACAGACTCTGGGAGTGAGGAGGATGGGCTTGGAGCAACCTGGGCTCGTGGAAGGTGGCCCTGCCCATGGCACGGGTGGAAGGAGAACTTTAAGGTCCCTTCCAACCCAAACCATTCTGGCATGATGCTGTTTTTAGGGACCATAAAAGGTCCCAGACTTAAGCTGGAGAGAAGAGGCAGCTTCCCTACATAATATCCAGAAGAAGATAAGGTATCTCCCACTTTTATCACATATTCATGGGAGTATCCAGGATTTTCCTTGCAGGAAGAGCTGCTGTATGTTTATGCCCCAGTCCCAGGGAAGACTTGAGTTAATACACTGAGGCTCAGCATTAAGAGGTATTGAACTAAAAGCTTTATTGAGCACATGCAGCTAAAGCTGAGGCTTTTCCCAAAACTAACCCAAGCAGAAATCCCTTCCCTGCAGGCAGCAGGCTGGGAGGATCCTCAGCATCGCCCCCAGCCCGGGGCTGTGCCCTGCCCATCCTCCCCTCCACTGGGAAGCACCTGTGGCTCTCAGGACCCGACTCTTCCCTCCCAAATGCAGCAGGGGTTTATTTTAGGAGCTTGGCCAGCTCAGCTAACAGGATCTGGGTTTCTCCCCGCTCCAGCATTCCAGGCATGGCAGACAATTAGAGCTGTCTAATCAGCAGTGCCAGGGGCAGGGCTTTCATGTGAGGACTCTCAGGAGGGGTTATTACCATATGAAGCATCCTTGGCTCAGCTTTGCTCAGCCTCAGCTTTCTGCCCCCTCCTGCAGCCCCAAACCAAGAGGAAATCCGAGCAGGGATGTGCAGGGAGAGCCACAAAAGGTGCTTAAGAAGCAGAGCTTCACTTTGTCTTTTGCTGCCGTTTCATTTCTTTTGATGTTTCATTTTCCTTCCCTCCTTAGCTTTATTTATTCTTTTATATTTATTTCATAAGGCACATTTTGGTGCATATTACAGCCCTCCAGCTTTCTCTCCATGCACATTCCCTTTTTTAGGATGCATCCCTGATGCACAAAGTGGGGAGACAAACCCCATCCCACAGCCAAGAATTCACAGCAGTGTGGATAAAATCCAAACAAAGCCAGGTCAGAAAGGGCTTGGAGCAACCTGGTCTACTGGAAAGTGTCCCTGTCTCAACTGCAGCAGCTATTTCCAGCAAGAACAGCAACTTTATTATCCAAACTGAATTGTGTGGAATAAAAAATAAATATATCAAGCTTTCTCCTAGAAATCCTTCTCTCAGTGAGCTCAGAAAGAGACAATATTTATTTATACCAGCTAAAAAAAAAATACATATTGGAGCTATCTCATGAAACCTCCCCTCCTTGGGAGCTCATTTCAGTAATCCTGAAGTTTTGAGTGGAATGTAACAAAAAGTGTCATATTGAAGAAAGCCCTCTCCAATGGGCCAGAGATGCAAAACACAAAGGGATCTTTGCCACACTAAGTACAAATAACCCCCTCAAAAAACAAGGTAATGGGCATTTGGGATCATAAATAGGAACAGATGAAGTGGAAGCTGACCACGTTGGTTTTAATGAGAATTATCTGCAAAAAGGTATTTTTTTACCCCTTCAGCAATTCAGTATTTTAATGCCTTGAACTTTTCCCTCCCAATCTCACTTTTACCAGGTGTGCAGAAAGTTACCAAAAACATCAATTGGGAGATGTCAGAATGAAAAATCTCAGCATTTCACTTCAAAGCAAAGTGTTCTGCTTCAAAATGTCGGTGGTTTATAATTCAATAAGCCGATTTGAAGCATCTTATCTGGCAGGCCTCTGTCAAAAATGGGAAAATCGACTTTTTCTTCCAACAGTTTTGGTAAAACCCTATATTTCTTAGGCCCATTTTCAGTCACATTCAATCACCTTTTGTTTTCATGTTATCTCTGCTGAGACTCTTTGTAGAAAATCTTCTCCTGCTTAGGAAACAGGAGCTTGTCTCCAGTCAAATCCTACAATACTCTGACCTAAAACACTAATAAACAAGGTTCCTGGAAAAACACACCCAGTGCAGGAATATCACTTATTGCTCAGGCAGGTGATGCCATGCAGGAAATATCAGCCACATATTTAGAGTAAAGTCTATGTCTGGTGTTCATTGTTCAGCACAACAATTGGATTCTTGGCCAACCCCAAGGCACTGGGGGATTAAAGACAACCAGTAAAACCAGTTTCATGGTTTCTAACAACACCACACCACTTCCCATTGGAAAAAAAATCATTTAGGGACACAAACTTGCAGCAGGAATTAATGTCGGGGATGATAATTGGGAAACTCAGTCCCTTCATGGAGGGAAAATCTGTTTAAAAAGCCTTTACAAAGCCCAGCTTGAAATCTAGCAGCCAAAATCTTCCCTGGACAGGATAAAATGTACAAGAAAACCAGGAATGACAGCAGCATCCCTGAGCAACTCCCTATGGGCAGCAGCATCCCAGTTGCAGGGGATTTCTCTCTACATATTAATGCAGAGCAAAGTGACCAAAATGAATATTTGTTGCAGCTGCAGAGCATGACTCCAGTTTGGTTTGTTTTTTTTTTTTTTTCCCAGCAGATAATCATCTTCCCTGGGTATTTTCTGCATATGCACACGTGCAGAGACATGAGGAAAACCTGTGCTCTATTTTATAAGCTCATCGAGATTCTAATCTTACAGCAAATAAGGCATGGCATGGAGATGGACGGTATTACAGGAAAATCAATATTGATTATTAGGAGCAAAGATGCGGGATGGAGCTGACAGTTAAAAATCCTTTTAAGATCTTGGGAGAAAAATGACAGCTCGACACAACAAATACGGCAGTGCTGATTCAACAGCTTCATCACCCAGGGGATCAATGGGGCTTTGGGCAAAGTCTGGGCAGTTGCAGGAGCCTCAGCCTGGGGAAGGCAGGACAAGGGTGCATTATTTTGTACAGGGAGAGCACCACAGAATCATTACAGTCTGTAAAATCGGGTCCAACCTTTCCCCCAGCACTGCCCAGCCTACCATTACCTTGTCCCCACGTGCCACATCCACATGGCTTTTAAATCCCTCCAGGTATGGGGACTCCACTGCCAGCCTGGGCAGCCTTTTCCAGTGTTTAACAACCCTTTCCATGGAGAAATTTTCCCCATATCCAAGCTAAACCTCCCCTGGTGCTACTTGAGGCCATTTTCTTCTATCCTGTCACTGTTCCCTGGGAGGGAAGCCTGACCCCCACCTGATTCCAGCCTCTTTCAGGGAGCTGTAGAGAGGGAGGAGGTTCCCTCTGAGCCTTCTCTTCTCCAGGCTGAGCCCCCCAGCTCCCCCAGACACTCCTCACCAGACAGCACTCCAAAAGGAATGTGGGAGGGTTGGGGTTTTTCAGTTTCAGCTGCCTGGGCACACAAGTCTGTAGGAGCTCCAGGCTGAAGGAACAAGCAGCAGGAGAAGCAGCAGGCAGGTGAGGTTCAGGAGGAGTCACTGGTGCTGGCCTGCAGGGTCAGCTGATAGCTGTGTATCCATACAAAACACACCTGTGCAGGGAAATCCACGGATTTCCTCCCCCTGGCCAGCTTTAAATTTGACCTGTGGGAAGAAAAGGACTTTCCCTGCTGACTGCCTATTGCACAGGGAGCAGAGAGGCTTCTCCTCCCTTCACTTGTTTTCCACTCTGGCTGGTGGACAATCCAGCCTGGCCTTGGGCACTGCCAGGGATCCAGGGGCAGCCCCAGCTGCTCTGGGCACCCTGTGCCAGGGCCTGCCCACCCTCACAGGGAACAATTCCTGCCCAATATCCCATCCATCCCTGCCCTCTGGCAGTGGAAGCCATTCCCTGTGTCCTGTCCCTCCATGCCTTGTCCCCAGTCCCTCTCAGCTCTCCTGGAGCCCCTTTAGGCTCTGCAAGGGGCTCTGAGCTCTCCTCACAACCTTCTCTTCTCCAGGATTTTCCTCCCCTTGCAAACACCTGTTTTTCACTCTCCCCACAGAGACAATCCAAAGCACAGGGTCTCCTCCAGGATTTTGAGAAGGATTTTGGGAAGGATTTTGGGAAGGATTTTGGGAAGGGTTCCACACCCTCAGTTATGAGCCTCAGGAATCGCACAGCCACATCCTCCTCCTTCCTTGCGCCCCTCCAGCCCCGCTCTGGCAGCACATTCCTGCACACACACACACACACACACACACACACAGATATCATTGCTCCTGTTGCACTCTGCTGATCCTGCCTTATTTTTATTATTAATTTATCCCTGCACCCCACGCAGCTGCCTCCCAACCCGCGGGAAGCAGCGGGAAGGCGGCGCAGCGCGGAGCGCGCGAAAGCGGAGCTGGGAGCAGGGGAGAGGCGGCTCTGGGAGACACGGCCACATTCCCGGGGTGCCCTGGTGGGCTGGCATCTAACACGACCTCCCCCTCTGCTGGCAGGGTGCAGGTGACGGTGGCATTCATTGTCGTGTCACCCCCAGATGCCTGCCAGCGTTCTCCGTCACAAAACCCCATTGACAGAGCTCTGAGCCTCACGGAGTGCTGGGCACAGCAAGGTTCCCAGGTGGAGGTGATGCCTCAGGATTTTAGCTTTTATATTTTTCATCTATTTGTAATCCTGCAGTTCTTTAGTGTATCACTCCAAACTCCACACACAGTGGGAGCTGCTGCTTCCCCATTTTGGGCAGACACAACAATTCCTCTCCAGGCCTGGCAATCAAGGACACCTCACTGCCTCAGGCCTGAGAGATGGAAACAAAAGGGAGTTGGGGGAGCAAACTTGGGGTAAATGACTTCATTAGCTGAAGCTGTAATTGGAAGATTCACCCCCAATATGCACCTTCCACTATCCCAGGGTGCTCCAAGCCCCATCCTGTGACGGCTGCGTCACAAGAATAACACAACTCACACACGATGTTCTAGTATCTGAACAGGAAGAGGAAAAAAGTACTTTATTCCTCAGACCTCAACATTTACAGAATTTTAAAAGTGATAGTGGACTGGAGGATGACATTGCTACCTTTCTAACTACACTGGTCAGACCAACAGTCTATTGAACTTCTTCTCCTACACAGAAGAATGTAAACAATCATCACCTACATAAAAGTGTGTGACAAACTCCACTACAAAAATATAAACATCAAAAAACTTAAAAAATCTCAAAAAACAAGGACAACACCATCCAACCTGAGGTACCACAGCCTTGGACAATTCCAGGGATCCAGCAGCAGCCACAGTTGCTCTGGGCACCCTGTGCCAGGGCCTCAGCACTCTAACAGGGAAGAATTTCCTCCCAATATCCCATCTATCCCTGCCTTCTGCCAGTGGGAAGCCATTCCCCCTTGTCCTGTCACTCCAGGCTTTGTGCAAAGTCCCTCTCCAGCTCTCTTGGAGCCCCTTTAGGCACTGGCAGGGGCTCTGAGGTCTCCCTCCAGCCCTCTCTTCTCCAGGATGAACACCCCCACACCACAGAAAGGCTCCTCCTTAGCCCAGTTAGCGATGCCACCCTCCCCTAGCAGAGCTGTGGGGTCACTCAGGACCTCAGAGCCCCAGTGCTGCACATGAGGCCCTTCAGGGCTTGTGCCTCTGGTGCCAAAGGCAATAAAACCAGCAGGAATGAGCCCCACGATGAGCCAGACTGAGCACATTGAGACCTTCAGCACTTTCAGTCATACACCATGTCCCAGTGGGAGCCAGTTATGTCCCAGGAAGCCCCAGGGGCTGCCAAATTCCCCCAGGTTCCCTATCAAAGATGTTATTTTTCAAGCAATAAAGAAACAAATTAGGGAATTGGGGTTTTTCCTGCCTCTCAGAATTCTACAGCAGGGACTCACCTTGCTCAGAGCCCTGCAAAAACAAGGACCTGCCTGCTCAGAACACTTGATCCCAGCTGATCCATCACCACCTTGATCCTGACTCCCACAATTACTCAGAGGAGAAAGCAGCAGCTGAGCTGGGAAAACAATAGGGATCAAGTGGCTCTAAGGCAAGAGGTGCTCAGGGCGCTGAGCTGATGAGTTCATCAGTAATTGGGATGGATGTTTAAAACAAAATAATGCTGCCTAATCACCTTGAGATCCTCCCAGGCACAGCCATGGCATCCTCTGGGAGACTGATATCTTAAAAGTCACCCTAAAGGAAGCAGCACCGGGATCATCCTCTGCCTAGTGAATATTTGGGCTTTTTAGCTGATTATTTAGAGGCAGAAAACACAAAGCATTCCCTGCGGACACCCAGCTTGCTGCAACAACTGGGTTTTTTTGGGACTGCTGGGACACAACCCTGCTCCCTAAAGCTGCAGCTGCACATGCCAGACCTGGCAGTTCCTCCCTGGGATAACTGGGAAGCCGTGCTGCAGGGACATGAGGGACATGCTGCTCACACCGTGGCTGCATCAATCCCGCCCATCCCTTCTCGGGGACACGCTGATGTCACACCCCAGCCCGGAGAGCAGCTGGATGGATCAGAGCCAACCCTCAGAGGAGGATCTGCCCTCTGGGCTTTGGGTAAAGACCAAAACAGCTTCCTGACATCAAGGACCAAAGGACAGCCAGGGAAAGCAGGGATCCCTGCAAGGGATAATGTCCTGCCCAGGGATACCTGCCTCATCCCTACTGATGCCTTGTGAAGGCTGGCCTAGAACAGAGGCTGGACAGAGTTCCAGAATAAAGCAGGGATTTATGAAAAGGATCTCCTCCATGGATCCACCTTGGGCAGCACAAGAGCCCAGCCAGGACTGCACCCAAGATGAACCAAAATGGTCCCAAAATGCACGGCCGCTCCCGGGGGCTCTCCCTGGGATCAGTTCTGCTCCATTTGCACCTTGGAGTTCATTGTCCAATTATAGCTTTTATGAAGTCCCATCTTTTTTGTCTTTCTCTCTCCAATTCACCATTGTTCCTGCTCTTGGGCCTGAGATTTGGATCATTTGTTCTTGGTCCCCAGCTAGAGAAGGAATTGTTTTGTCTCCCTACTCTGTGAAGAGAGCTCACCATCCCCTCATGTGAAGCTCAGAGCTACACACCGATGCAGCACAGAATCTGAAAAATATAAAAGCTAAAACCTGAGGCATCATTGGATCCCCCACCACGACCCCAGCCACCCTTCCAGCCATCCCAGTGCCTCCACAGCCCCACCCTCCCAGCCTCAACACATTAACTCCACACCCCTGGTGCCCTCCAGCAGCCAGGATTCCCATCCCACCTCTATTTCCAGCAAGGCACAACCTGAATCTTAACCTTACCCTAAGGAAACCGATCACAAACCCCACCTGCACACCCCATCCCAGAGCAAGCTCCATCCCCTCCTCCTGTCTCACACGCAGCCCTGCTACAAGCAGCACCAAAGATGAAGTTGCAGCCAACTTTTGCAGAGTTCAGGCAGAGCCAGCTGCCCTCCGTGCCGCCAGCACGATCCACCTGCGGCTGCCGGCTCAGTGGGCGTGAAGGGGCTGCGTGGAATACAAATGGACTCTTTCACTTAGCAGGAGGCAGGTAATTTCTTTTGTCCCCGCTGATGCATTATTGATTGTGATGAATGTCAGAGCAGGAGCCTGTTCCAAAAGCCATTAAACAATAATTTCATCTCCGGAGGGTAATTGATTGTCAGAGGGAGCAGCTTTGCCAGTCGCAAGGTGGTGGTGACGGGGAATGTTTGTATTTGGGTGGGGACGGAGGGAGTCTTGGGCAAACTGCATGATTTATTAATCAAACATGGAAAAAAGAGTTGGGAGAGGGAGTGCACTGGAAAGAAGGAGCCAACTTCTTCCGAGCTGCTGGGCAAGGCTGAGAGCCAGCCTGACCCCAGGCCGGCTCCGTCACGCTTTGGAGAGCATCCCTAATGGCACTTTGCTGGGGCTGCTGGGCTCCAGTGACACATCCTAACGCTGGCCTGTCACCTCCCTGTTATTCCAGCCCCTGACCCGCACATTAAAGTGCTTTTCTGACACACCTCAACTCCTTCCCTGCCTCTCCACTAATGCACTGCCAGCTCAGGCAGAGTGGTGAGCAATCTGCACCCCAAAGCCCCCAGCTCTCCCTCTCCAACACTCCTCCAACCCAGCAGGGCCCTTCCACTGATTTCAGAGAGAAGCTGCATCACACCCCCATGGAGGGAGCACGGGAAGGAGCAGGAAGAAGGGTCTGGATTTGGGAATTGGGATTGGAGCTGCAGTTTGTGGCATGGAGCTGGCATGCAGTGAGGGCAGGGGGGAAGGACCCTCCCATCCCAGAGCAGAGGGACGAGACCCAGTGGCCCCAGAATTAATCCTTGCTGGTTAACAGTCATTTACCAGCACTTAGAGACACAGCCCTATGAAGGGGCATGGGGACATGTCCCCAGCTGTGCCCAGCCTTCCAGGAGGACACGATGCATCACCCTTGTGACTGTCTGTCTGTCTGTCTGTCTGTCTGTCTGTCTGTCTGTCTGTCTGTCTGTCTGTCTGTCTGTCTGTCTGTCTGTCTGTCTGTCTGTCTGTCTGTCTGTCTGCCCACTGGTGGTGGAGGAGGGCAGGGATGGAGCAGCGTCCTCACCACGTCTCCAGCAGCAGCCACAGGAGAGACAAATCCCTCTGTCAGGAGAGGAGAGGGAGTTTATCCGTCTCCTCTGCGGCACATGAGAGGTGGATTTATCACGGATTTCCCTTTCTCCCATGCTTTATTTAGTAGTTCATTATCTTGTCAGCTGGAACGGGCCAGCTCCCACAGCACACTCTATCACTCCCAAATCCCTGCAGGAGCCACTCGAGGTAAAATGACCACCTGGACACCTGAAGGCCACATCTGAACTGGGAGAGGACAGTTCCCAGCAGTGGGGAATAGGTTGGAGTGCAGAATGAGAAAGGAATTCCTGTCCTTGGGTGTGAGGATAGAGAACTGTGTAAGCAACTCATCATTAAACACTCTCCCTCTGTCAGGCTAGTTTAAAAAAAAAAACCAACAAAACAATAAAAGATCAAAACCACAAACAAGTTGAAAATTAAAGTCCTTCCAATAGCATCAGGCAATGCTTTCTGCCTTCATATCAATCACAAGGCCTGAAAATACCTCTAATAAAAAAGGAGATTCTGTCCCCACCACAAAACTCTCAAAGGAGCAAGAAACAGCAGTGAAATGTCATTTCTAGGGAAGAGGGAGTAATGCAGCCTTCCACGGCCTTTCCATGAGCTGAGCTGGTGCAATACAGAATTTTCCAGGCATATTTATCAGTTATCTCCATAAGAGGTGGTTGTGATCAGTATCTACAAGGAGGTGCCAGCCCAACAACAGAATCCCAGGGTGGTTTGGGCTGGAATGGACCCTGAAGATCATCCCTATCCCACCTTCCACTATCCCAGGGTGCTCCAAGCCCCGTTCAGCCTGGCCTCAGTTGCTTCCAGGGATGGGGCAGCCACAGCTTCCCTGAGCAGCCTGGGCCAGGGCTTGACCTCCCCTCCAGGGAAGGACCATTTGCATATTTAAACCCCTCCCACTCCCATAATCATCTTCCACCTCCAGGCTACCAGAGGAGGCAGGAGCTGCATCACCCTCCAGAGGACACAGACGCTTCCTTGACTTTCAGGGCCAGACCTTGAAGAAGTTCAGTACAAATCTTCTGTGTTTATTTGTTTCCATTTATTTTCCCCGTTACTTTTTTCCACGATCAATACCATTATTTGAATAAAAATGCGCTACGTACAAGACAAATGCCACACAGAGAATACCAATGGAACATGCTGCCTTGAAGTGAAGCCATCGAGAGGGAAGGCAATTCTCCCGGGGAGCAGGAGGCCATCAAACCCCGACGCCAGCGCAGCGCTGAGCCGCGCTCCGCGCGGAGCGCTGAAGGGAACAAAGGAAAGAGGAAAGCAAAGAACCAAATCCCCACTTCAAAAGCCTCCCCGTTTCAAAGCCTGGCACGAACATTAACTGACTTGTCTTCCCAACACCCCTTTGTGGTAGCACTGTTGTTTTCTGCTTTTCTTGGTTCAGGCCCCAACCCGAAGCTTTGTGGGCTCTGTGGTTTGAGGGTTGCAGCAGCCAAGTGAGCCCCTGGTGCCTTCCTGCCCTGCCCTGGGAGCTGGTGGGCAATGCCAGCCTGGGAAACAGGCAGTACAAGATGTTTGTTCCCCCATCTAAACCTTTGAGTTTATTAATTATTTTATAGCACCTTCCCCATACCTAAAGGGGCTTCAGGAGAGCTGGAGAGAAACTTTGGATAAAGATGGAGGGACAGCACAAGGGGGAATGGCCTCCCACTGCCAGATATCAGGGCTAGATGGGATATTGGGAAGGAATTCTTTCCTGTGGGGGTGGAGAGGCCCTGGCACAGGGTGCCCAGAGAAGCTGTGGTTGCCCCTCCCCTGGAAGTGTCCATGGGCAGGCTGGATGAGGCTTGGAGCAAGCTGGGATAGTGGAATATGTCCCTGCTCATGGCACAGGGTGGGACAAGATGGGTTTTAATGTCCCTCCTAACCCAAACCTTTCTGGGATTAAGCTGTGGCAGATCCAGGGGGAAGTCTCACGTGGAACATCATCCATCCTCACAGTGAGCCCCTGCCAGAGAAATTCCAAGAGCTGAACTACCAGGGTGCAGCCCTGCCTTGCAGGAGCACAGGACACCAAATCCTCCTTGCACTTGACACCAGCAGGAAATGCCCAGGCAGGTCTGAGCCCTGGGCTCCTCTCCCAAGCATCCTCCACAGCCATCCCAACCCGCTGCTCAGTTTAGGAAAGCAAAGCACGGCGACTCGAGGCGCTGCTTCCAGCTTGGCTCTCGCTGCTGCTCTTAACCCCAGCGACCTTTCCAGCTCTGTCCTGCCAACACAGAGGAAAACAAGCCACTTGACAGGCTCCCTTCTGCTCCAGAGGAACATTTCCCCAGGAAAGGAAGATCAAGGAAAGCACCAGCTCTCTGTCTGAAAGATGAGGAGATATATTCCAGCTGACATTCAGCACTATCAACATTTTATGAGCTTTGGAATCCAGTTAGTTAGCCAGTATTTTACTTAACTCCAGTTTAGATTTAAAAACTTGACCTTCTCCGAGCACGTGTCCGTGTCACATTTCACTCGGCCACGCACAGCTCTGTGTGCAAAGTACCAGCTTATTTATCCCCCCTTTTATTGCTGCACTGTTATTTCATTTGTACTATTCAAAAATCAATAAAAAGATGAGGGTCCCTGAACAGGCGCTTGGGGCACCCACACGGCTCTCCAAGGTGCTCATCACACATAGCAAGAGGCAAATCACCCAGAGCAGCTCTTCTCCTGGCCAGGAGGGCTGTAAATCAGGGCACAAAGCAGCCCTGCTCCTGCTCCTCTTGGTGAGGGAGTAGCAAATTGCTCTCCAGCTCAGTGTAGGGGAGCAGTTTGGATGTTCACACACAGATCAGAGCTCCTTCCTGCCTGGAACTGGGAGGAAAAATCACCAGTTTGGTCACAGAAAAGGTCTGAGCACAGGGCAAGGCATCAATTTCAGCTCTGGCAGCAAGAAAGCACATGGAGCAAGGAGGGAGATCTCCCAGAGGGAAAGGGAGAAGTGGGACAACCACCCAAAATATCAGAGCTGGAAGAGCAAAGGTATCAAAGGTGGAAGATCACCCCAGGAGTGTGAGCAATGGGTGACAACAGCAGTGACAGGACACCCAGACAGTCACCTGGATCCTTTGCCTCCTCTTTGCAGACAGAAACATTGCACTAATGAGGCTAATTAACACCCCAACACCTGGCTGGACATGCAACTTCCCAGAAGATGTTTCTCACTCCACTTGCCTGTCTGGGATCACACACCAGAGCCAGCAGTTCCCTGATCACATCTCAGCACAAGCAGCTTGTGGTAGGCAAATAACCCCATCCCCCTCCTCACACCACCTACCCAAAGTAATACTGGATGAAAGAAATGTGTTTTAATAAAGAAAATTGATTTCGTTTGGTTTATTCATTAACACGTCGATCAGGAATGATTTATGGCCACAATTTGCCAAATTATTCCTCTATTGATCAGCCCAGGGTTGTTTTGTTGTAGGTTCAGTCAATTAGGAGTAGCACTCAGGTGGGTAAATTAATCAGTCTTAAGTAGAGGCCCCCCATGGAGAGGGGCTTGGCAAGCCCTGGTGCTGATGCAAAACCTCACTGAGCAGCCCCGCTGAGGTGAGATTTCTCCTCACTAAACAGCCAGCAAAAGGTGTTCAGCACCTCCTCCTTCCCAACAAACTCAGGGTTCAAAACTTTGTTCTGCTTCCCATCACAAGCAGAGAAACTCCACCTGCAAGGCCTCAGCCCCTCTGAGCCCAGCTTGTCTCATCTCAGAATCCCAGAATGGTTTGGGTTGGGAAGGGACCTTAAAGCTCATCTCATTCCAATCCTTGTCCCTTCCCCTTCACCAGGGGAGCTCCAAGCCCTGTCCAACCTGGCCTTGGGCACTGCCAGGGATGGGCAGCCACAGCTTCCCTGGGCCTCCTGTGTCAGGGCCTGCCCACCCTCACAGGCAAGAATTCCTTCCCTGCATCCCATCCATCCCTGCCCTCTGGCAGTGGAAGCCATTCCCTGTGTCCTGTCCCTCCATCCCTTGTCCCCAGTCCCTCTCCAGCTCTCCTGGAGCCCCTTTAGGCCCTGGCAGGGGCTCTGAGCTCTCCCTGGCGCCTTCTCCGTGCAAACCCCCCCATCTCTCCCAGCCTGGCTCCAGAGCAGAGGGGCTCCAGCCCTTGGAGCATCTCCGTGGCCTCCTCTGGACTGGCTCCAGCAGCTCCAGCTCCTCCCTGTGCTGGGACCCCCGAGCTGGAGGCAGCTCTGCAGGAGGGGTCTCACCTGGGGGGGCAGAGGGGCAGAATCCCCCCCTGCCCTGCTGCCCACACTGGGGATCACCCAGGACACATTTGGATTTCTGGGCTGCCAGTGCCCATCCCCAGGCCTCATCCAGCCTTTCCTCCACCAGCACCCCCAACTCCTTCTCAGCAGGGCTGGACTCCAGCAGTTCACTGACAGCTGGACTCAAGGGGTCCCTTGCTTCCAGGCATGCAGCCCCTGCTCTGGACAGACCCTCCCTGGATGCTGCCAGCAGGCATCAGCAGAACAAATGACAGGGAAAGCACCATCCCCATGGATCAGCATGGGCAGGGAGAGCAGATGGCCGTGTCCCCACGGCAGAGCAGAGCAGCCCCTCTGCTGGGAACAGGGGACAGGACACGCTGCCAGCAAACCTCTGAGCGTGGCCTGATGCTGTCCTGCCCCCTGCACCCCGTCCTGCCCCGTGGCAGCGCTGATGGACGGGGCTGTGCCCTCTCCTTATCTGCTCCAGCTCCACGCCAGGCAGCGCTGGGGCTCGGGGAAGGCCAGGCTGAGGCACGCAGGGTGTAATCACACGGGCTCATCTCTGCTCCCAAACCCAGCTTTTAAGGACCATTTAAGGCACTTTCCTTAATCTCAGCGTTTGCAGCAGAGCCCAATAAATCACAGCACACGTCCCCCACCGGCAGCCACAGAGCTGCTCCCTGCAAATGCTGCTCTTCCCAGGTTTTCCCCCAATGCCAGAAAGAAGCATCCCTGCAAATGCTGCTCTTCCCAGGTTTTTCCCCCAATGCCAGAGGGAAGCATCCCTGCAAATGCTGCTCTTCCCAGGTTTTCCCCCAATGCCAGAGGGAAGGATCCCTGCTGCTGTGCTGAACCTTACAGGAAACACATGCTCAGGGCACAGAGTCCCTGGCCGAGCACCCCAGCGATGCTCAGCGTGGGTGAGGGCTCGTCTCTGTCTTTGCAAATGTCAGGGCTTATTCTTTCCTGAATGAGATATGGATGTGGCAGCATGATATTAAATTACAAGTCAAATAGTACAAAGGCTTTTAATTACACGCCAAACACAAGCTGCTGTCAGAGAGGAGACACTGGGCTCGATGGCCCATCAGGCTGTTCCGCTCTGGCAATTCCTATCTACCCGCTAAAAGTCCAGGAAATTGGATCAGTAATGGGAACGGGGGCCTTTCACCTCCAGCCCAGCCATTCACATCCAGCCTGGGAGGGAGAAGCAAAGTCATTTCCAAACTGATGGCCGGGCTGGAGTGAGTTGGTGGGGCTGCAAACCACCAGGAAAATGAGGAGTGGGTGTTGCTGTTGAGTTAGGAACGACTCTAGGTGTCACACAGACTCTAGGTGTCTTCAGCAGGCTAACCTGAGTTTATTAGAAACCCATTCTTTTATATGCTGCTCTGATACAGGTGGACCCAATTGGTCATTTAATCAACACCCCTCACACCCCTGGCTAATTAAGGAGACACCCTTTGGTAAACATCTTATGAGAAAACAACTGTTCAAAACACCAGCTGCACAATTGTTTTCATTCTTTCTCTCAGCCTTCTCAAAACTTCCCAGAACAATTCCTGGGGAAGTTTATCTGGTTTCTCTCTCTGACCAGGCTGTCGTGTCCACAAGTGGGTTGTAGCCCCTCTGAACAACAGCACTTTGGTGTGACAAAGTTGTTGGGAGCTGGAGAGAGCAGCCCCTCAGCTCCCAGTTTCTGCCAGCAGGGATCTGCAGAGCATCTCACCCCCACCCCAGCTACAGCCTGAGGATATTCCCTCCTATTTATGGAAAACACTGGAATATTTACACTCCTCTCCCAGCAAGGGTGCTGCAACACTTTGGTCACGCAGAGATGAAGGACACACTTTGATTCTGGCTGTTTCTAACAACCTCTCACTGCAAAACCCACCCCTCTCCAACTGATGTGCTCACACCCTCTGAGCACCCTGGGAGGTGGAAAAGCTCTGAATTCATCAAGGACAAGGAACCACAGCAGCAAGAGATGAGGGACTTCAGGGCCACCACAGAACTGGTGGGCAGCAGAGAACAACCACGTTCCATCCTGCTCCGTGAACAACTTTTCCTGCTCCTTCCAACTCCCCAGGCAGCACAGCTCATACCAGGGATGGTGAGACAAGAAAGGGCTGAGTTGCCTTGCCAGCATGATTTAGCCAAGGTGTAAATTGCAAAAAAAAAGGGGGGGAAAGGCCTCTGAGTGTCATTTTTCTTTGGCATTTTGCAGGAATCCCCATGCTTTGGTACCCAGGCTGTCGCATCTGCAAGCCCTGCCTCCAATCTGTAAGGCTAATTTGTTCAACAGCTTTGTTCCCCCTTGGGAATGGGGGTTGCTGGTCACAGAAGATTGATTAAGCTTTTGGTGCATCACCATTAATGAAAATCAACACTAATGAGTGTTTTTTTTAATGGCAACCCCATAAAAAGCATTAGGACAGGTAAACACAGGAACAGCCAGGCAGATCAACAAGGTCCTGTGTTCCTACAAGCTGTGCTTGCCTTTGCCAGTCCCTCACATTCCTTGCAGATTTATCCACAGGATTATTCAGATCAAACTCCCAGTCAGCCCCTGGTGAGAGGCACAGTGAATTGAGAATCCTGGAAAGGTTTGGGTTGGAAGGATCTTAAAGATAATTTAGTTCCACATCCCAAAATGGGCAGGGTCACCCTCTACTCAACTAAGTTGCTCCAATCCCACCTAAAAGGGCCTTACACACTCCTGGGGGTGGAGCAGCCACAGCTTCTCTGGGTTTTATCTCTGCATATTGAGAATGGGATGCTTTCATCCTTACCTACACCCTTTCTGTCCTCAGGGGTAAATTTGACTAAACTGGCACCAGATTGTTTTTGTTTGTTTTTTTTTCTGAAAACTCACTTCTCACAAAACAGGCAAAAAGCAGGAATAAAAGACCACCCTGAGCCAAGGATTTGGTTCCTGAGACCAGCCAGCCTCCAAGAATGGAGACAAACATCTGTTTTAGGGCAAATAGCACCAGACCAAAAACCTTCCTGGCTGCCCTCTTGGCCCCAAAATGATGCTCAGTTGGAGAAAACCCAGATAATCAAATTTTTTCCCCCCCTCCAGCCTTCAACTGTGGCATCAGGGCTTCAGAACCAGCACAGCCATAGCATGGAAATGCCTGGCAGGAGTTTTTTATTTCTTCCCAAGATGCTTCAGCCCTTCAGATTTTCCAAGCCATCCTTTAGAGGTCCCAGATCTAAACGGGATGATTGCAGGAGGCTTCTTGTTACAGGACATCATTAAAAATAATGTATGTGCTTGAACTGCAGTTGGCAGGGCCGTGCCAGTGATGAGCGAGGGGAAAGGAGAGTTCTCTGATCTTGGGAAGAGAGAACAACCTATTAAAAAGGAATTTAGTTCTCATGTAGAGCTATCAAACCCTTGGAAAGCCCTGCTCTCTACCTCCGAGCTCTTGTACCTTTCAAGGACAGCAAAACTCCAGGTTTAAGCCCTTCGACTGTATTTGAATATTTATTTTTTTTTTTTTAAAGTCAGCTCTTGTTCTGCTTTGGCACCAACTCATTTGCCCAGGAGAGCTGAGGCCCTGGCAGCTCCTGCAGCTTCAGCCAGTGATAGTATCTTCCCCTTGAAGTGCCAGCCCCAGTCACTCCAGTGGAACAGAAATAATCTCTTTTGTTAAATATACACGCACCAGAAAAACCTTCTAAGGCTGAAATTCTTACTGAGGTCTGACAGAGGAGAGATGCACAAGGCGCCCAGCTGGGAATTCCCTCTTTGTCACGGGGATGACAGCGAGGAGGCAGCTCAGGGATTTCTCTCTCAGCCTCCCTCGCAGCACCCCCAGCCCCAGCAGGAGCAGCACCAGCACCTTCTGCATTTGAAAAGGCTCCTGCAGACCCCACTGCACACCCCACACAGATCCCAAATCCTTGGGACTGCTGGAAGAGCTGCTGTGAATCTTTACTGGCAGAAAAAAAAGCTGATTTTTCACTGCTCAGAGAAGTTGTGGCTTCCCCATCCCCAGGAGTGTTCCAGGCCAGGCTGGACAGAGCTTGGACAGGTTAGGACACAACCTGGGATAGGCTGTGGGGTGAGCTGAGGAGGTGGGATGAGATGAGCTTTAAGGTCCTTTCCAACCCAAACCATTTTGGGACCCTGTGATTTTTGATAGGGACAAATGAGCTCCTGCACAGCCCTGCACCCAGCCCCTCATTGCTCCACTCCTTCTCCACATGTTCCCCAAGAAACAGAGAACAGAGCCCCTCCTCTTCTCCCCAGTCTGCAGCTCTGCACACCCCTTGCACAGATAAAATCCAGCAGCCCCCTCTGTTTTATCACACAAACCATTTTATCGATACCACGAGTCCCTGTGCCCACAGCCCCTTGTATCTTTTTGGCCTTAGCATGTGTTTATTATTCATGCACTCATTTGTTCCTGCACCAGCTGAGAAAAGTGGAGGAAGATTAATTCCTGAGGAAAAAAAAAATAAAATAAAATAAAATAAAATAAACAAGCAGGGTTGCTGCCTTTTGGTTTTTTTTTTTAAGGATTCTGATCCATTGAAAGAGCTGCCTTCTCCAGGCCTCCCGTGTCACTGTTGATTGAGTTTGTTCCCTCCTCACCTCCTGGTTCTGTTAGAGTGTCTTGTCTCCTCAGTATTACTGTCGCACTTCCTTTTCATATGCCTGAAATACACACTATTGTGTTCTGACTTTTAGTTTTTGTGCAGGGATCCCTTTCATGTCTCGTCTTCTGTAAAGTCCTTTTTTCTTGGCAGTCAAGTGTATGAATGTTTGCTGCCAGGAGATTTTGCTTCTATTGTATTCTAGACATATTATAAGGGGTTTTTTTTATTATTTTTTTTGTTCTATATTGTCTGTGAGGTGTTCCATGGGTTTTTTTTCCACGCTAGCATGACTTTTTCCATGTGGGTGCTGCCTGCCTTGCTCTTTGCCCCTCATGGGGAGCAGCATCCTCAGAAATGAGCATGAGAGGGGTAAGAGGGCAGGAGCTGGAGCAGCACTGCTCAGGGACACAATGGAATTATCTTTCCCCACATTACACGAGGTTTGTTGCCATCATTCCCTTTGCAGAACTGGGACAGGGAACAGCAGAGTGGTCTATGCCACATCTATGCAACTATGACCAAAAAAAACAGAAGCAAAATAAGATTTTGGGTCCATGAAAAGACTTTTCCACTAATCCTGATCTAAATGGCCACTGGATTTTCCTCTGCTAAAGTTCACCTCTTCAGGCAACTTCACTGGCAGATTTCAGCCCTAAGAACAGTAAAATCCAGATGAGCAAAACAAAAAGGGAAAATGTGTTTTTAGGAAAGCCAAGGGCAGGAGCCTTTGGGAGGCAGAGCAGAGCCCAGGAATCCCCACCCATCACACCCCCATCTGTGTCCCCAGCCAAACTGGGATACTGAACCCAGTAAAAACAACCAGTAAAAGGTTCCCCAAAAGGTGGATCCCCCAACTGGGACTATGGGTCACATCCCATTTTCCTCCTGAACTGGAGCAGGGATCTCCCCAAGGGCTGGTGAGTTCTGGGACAGGCTGCCCAGGGAAGTGGGGAGTCCCCATTCCTGGAGGGATTTAAAAACCCCATCACCCATCAAGAAGACACATTTTGGTCACTCAGCAGTGCCAAAACTTCACTCTTCATCTCTCTGCCAAGCTGAAGGAGTCCTTCCTGCAGCTCAGCCTGGTTCCCCAAGCTCTGCTCTTCCTCACACCCCACCTCTCCAGGTCAAGGAAAAACTCTGCAGCCCCTTTAATCAGCGTACACAGCTCCACCAGTACAACCCAGTCACGCATCAAGAGCAACAGCCTCGACACATGGGGTGTTTCTAATCCTCCAGAAGTGGAAACATCAGAAAACCCAGAGTTTATACGACTTCAAACAACTCTACTGGGGGCCTGAAGTCAGAACAGCTTCTAGAGAGATTAGTTCTCCCGTAACACGCTCGTGACCAGGCTTTCTGATCTCTATCAGCATCCCTCAAAGAGCAGCTCCTTTTTCCATCCATTCTTTGGACCCCTCTCCTCAACTCTTTGACTAATTATAGTTTGTTGGTTGTTATGGCAACTACAGATTTCTCTCGGCGTCCAACTCTCACAATTTGGCTGTAAATTGCAACAGTGGACGAATACAAATAGAGTTTTAAATCCTTCTTTCTTGCCAACCTTCCTGGTAAATCCCCCCACAATGCAAGAGCTGCCCCGCTGGCTTGATGGGATTGAGGTTACTCAGGGAGCCTGCAGAGCCAGGGCAGCCTTCAGAAGGCCAGGGCAGGTGGGGAATGGCATCATTCCAGACTCCCAGCACGCTCCCAGCCCTAAGGGTCACGAGCAGGAAGGACTCCTCACTGAGCAGACATTCCTGTGCAGTATCACCCACTGCATCTCAGCCCTGCTGGGACACTCTGCCCCACAGCTGCTAAGGAATAATGTAGGCCAGACACACCCCAGGAGTCAGGCTAAAGTCAATTCCACCCTTCCAGATGAGGATGGATGCTCCAGCAGGACTGCACAGCCAAGCCTGGGGTCACTTTTTTCAGCTGATGCAAAAGCTCAGCTAGGAGGGCAAACCAAGGGCGTCCCTTCCCTTTCCCCCTCTGTTCTTATCCCCTGGTGCACACTCAGATAACGGATTTGCACAGCTCAGGGACATGAGGCTGACTCCAGCAGCAGGTACCAGGCTACCCTGCACTGCCAAGGAACACAGTCCTGCTCCTCAAGCATCTCCCCCCAAGGAGGGATGGATGTCTCTGCGTCCTTCCACAATATTTGAGTCAGAGACAGTGAAAACACTGCTGTGGACTCCATTTCTTAACAGACATGGTTTTCCTTGGCTGGGATGGACAGTGAATGCCATGTGAGCAGAGTTTGGAACCCTGCACTCGTTCAGCTCAGTGTCCCCTGCATGGGGATGGAGCAGGGAGCAGCTTTCCCACAGCACAGGGAATCAGCTCTAAAGCAAACCCTGCACTCTGCTAATTTTCACCCATATCAGCACTACAGGGTGACCAGATGGGGAAAGTGAGGGTAAAAAAACATCACTTGTCCTGAACTTGCAGAGACAGCAGCACCCTCCTGAGCTGTGATCCAGCTCCCAGGAGCACGGAGGGTTCCAGTCAGAGGTTTGGCAAATTAATATGCCCCACACAGTGCTGGGTTCTGCAGAGTAAAACATTCCATGCCTTACACTGCATTACCAGCCAGAAGAAAATGCAGATCTCATCCACTCGTGACCCGCCGTTATCCATCACACGTGTCTGGTCACGTCTGTGCGAGCCCCCGGTGCTCCAGGAGGGATATTCTGCTCCCTGTCCTCCAGGACCCTGCAGCCACAGCTTTGCAAGAGATGAATTATTTTGGCTCAGCCACGAAAGCTGCAAAGGCTGGCACACACCAAACCAAGTCGACTTTTTCCTCACCAGAACTAAACATGAGATCGATGGGGATGAATCCCGTGAGGGTAGAGCAAGCAATTTGGCTTTCAGGTAATGTGATGGAATGCAAAAAAAAACCCCAAAACCAAAAGGTGGATCCCCCAACTTGGAGCATGGATCACATCCCATTTTCCTCCTGAACTGGAGCAGGGATCTCCCAAAGGGCTGGTGAGTTCTGGCACAGCTGCCTGGGGAAGTGGGGAGTCCCCATTCCTGGAGGGATTTAAAAGATGTGGAAGTGGCACTTGGGGATGTGGGTGAGTGGTGGCCTTGGCACGGCTGGGTTAGTGGTTCTACACGATTTCCTAAACCAAACAAAATAATTCTGTGAATCTTCCACCTCACTGGCAGGTAGAACTCACTTTTCCCAGGAGCACATTTAATAACCCATGGAAAATGGGAAGCCCCAAAAAGTACCACCAGCAAGTCAGCAACCTGCAACATAAACAAGACATGATCACCTGCCTGCCACTTGCAGCCTCCCCAGGATATTTGTGGTGAAGAAATCCAGCTTTAGGACCACAAAAAAAAAAAAAAAAA
>VZRH01005449.1:175861-197250 GCA_013397555.1 Urocynchramus pylzowi | reverse complement strand
AAAAAGCCCAGTGGGAGTGCAGGGGGTGGCACAAATTCTTCCTACTCCCCCCAGAATGGTTCATCCTTTCCCTGCAGTGCTCTGGATGAGCAGGAAGTGGCTCTGTGACATTCATGGAGTGCCTGCTGATGGAGGGCTCTGTTTGCCAGGCCAGCTGAGAGGAGGGACCTGCCATCAGCTCCCAGCGTGCAGGAGATCAATACTGTAATTGGGGCTGTTTGTAGCACATGAACTGTCGTAGCACTTGGGGCAAGGAGTGGGGAACAGGATGGCTCAGCAGGGCCTTGCTGCCCTCTGCTGTGCTGTGGGGGCCTCCTTTGCTGCTTTTGGGATGGGCAGTGGAGAGGGGATTGCATCCCAAACGCATCATCAGGGAGTGCTGCAAGCCCCACTGCCCCCCTGCTGTGCCAGGTGAGCCCCCCACATCCCCTCTGCAGGCAGGTAAAGGGCTGGATTCCTCTCTTTTCCACTTAAAAACGGATTTACACCCAGCAAACCTCAAACCTTCAAATGGCTTTCAAAGAGGCAGGGAGGAGGGAGGAGAAAACCCAACAGCTGCTTGGATTGGGAGAAAACAAAGGAAATGAAGAGTTACAAGTGGCAGGGATCAATAAAGCTTCAGGAGCCTGACACGAGCCCTCCTCTCAGCCTGGGGGAGCAATCAGGAGCTGATGAGGGGAACCCCCCTTCGGCCAGTGCCTTCCCAGGGGAATGGGCTCCCCCAGGGAGGAGGGGACATTCTGACATTGCCATGGCAGAATTCCTGAACAGGCCCACCAGCCAGAGGGAAGGGGATTAGCTTCATCTTAAAGAAAATAAAGTGATGAAAGGTCCTCTCTCTCTCTCTCTTTCTGTCCCTGGAAGTGTCCAGCTCCAGCTGGACAGGGCTTGGAGCAGCCTGCTCTAGGGGAAGGTGTCCCTGCCCACGGTGGCAGGTGGGGCACAAAGAGATGAGCTTTAATGTCCCTCCCAACCCCTACCACTCTACGGCTCTCCAGCTTCTCCCACCTTTCAGGATGCCCCAGCAACTCACGGCCTTGGACGTGCTAAAAGAGCCGCAGATGCTGAGCTTTTGGCCGGTCTGGCAGCTCAGACCAAGGCGTGGTTTCACCCCCAGCCCAGCCGGGAGGGGCTCAGGTGCTGCGTGAGCACCGTCTGCCATCTCGTGGGCAGTGGAAGACTTTTCCCGCAGGCTTCTTTCTCTCCTTTGTCCTTATCAAGCATTTATCCCGTGTCCAGGCGTTCCCTGCTCCCCCAGCATCACTTCATAGGTCGCTGAGCTGGCTGTACATGGAGGGGAATTATTCATAGGCCAGTATCAAATATTAAAAGCAGAGTTGTATCGACATATTCTTTGTATATTCAACACTTTTTCCAGCAAATTGCCCTTTCCTTTTTTTTCTTTTTTTTTTTTTTTTTTTCTACTCTGCTCCTTTGGAGTCTTTCCTGAGCAGCCTGAGGGCTTGCTGCTGCATCTTGCTGTGTAATTGCATCTTTACACTCCCACACACTCTCCAGCTGGAACCTTCTGGAAGTACAGAAATCACCTGGGCCAGCAGGTTGTAAATTTCTGGTCTTCTCCAGCAAGGAAAACCTTCAGTCCAGCTTCTCCCACCTGCCCTGCTCAGCTCAGCAACCAAAGAGCAAATCCTGCTGACAGTGTTTGAGAGAAATGGGACCTCTTTAGTATCACTCAGGGTCTCCTGCTCTGCCCAGGAGAAACCCAGAGGAAATCATCTGCACCACCACCATTCCAGCTGCTTTGGTTGCCTTTCTCCTCTATCCCCAGGAGCCTCTGAACGGAAAACCCTCAGCTCCAAGTCCCAAACCACCCCAAAAAGCACCCCAGAGTGCTGGAGCAGGCTGGAGTCACCTCCACTTCCAACCCAACAGGTCTGACCCCACCTTTCCTCCCCTCTGACACCTGCAGCCTCCCAAGAAAGATTTGGAAAAGGGAATAGAAGGAAGAAGGACAGGAAAAAGGGAATAAGTGAGTGTACCAGGCATCATTTCCCCAGGAATCTGCAATGCAGAGGGACTTTGGGAGCCAGTTCAGCCCCAGCAGCAGCCGAGGGATGGGCCCAGACAGCACTGCTGGCTCTCGCTGGGATGGGAGGGCACAGCCACCAGCCGTCCTGGGAGCTTGGCAGCTTTTTTACAGCTGGGACGAAGAGTTTTCCCCCTCCTAAGCGGGCCGTGGAGCTGCTCCAGAGCGGGTTTCACCCCGCGACAGGCGGAGACGCAGCCCCAGCCACTTATCGGAACATTGAAGTTCTCCTGCGCCGCCGAGCGAGTTCCTCAAACGCCTTTCAAAGGGCCAGATAAACACAATCCGCGGGCACCTCCGCTCCCTCGGCTCACATATCTTTAGTCGGGCAGAGAGATAACATTTCACACAGATTGAGACAGTTTAAGCAAAGGTTGCTGGTTAACCTTTCCAGCAGCGGCTTTCGCTGCGCTCCCGTTTCCCTCCCCAGCGAGCCGAGCCTGGGCGAGCCCAGCTCCTGTCCCAGCACTCCCGTGAGTAGGGGCAGGGCGCTGCCTCCCCCAGCTGCTGTTTCCGAGGCATCACCCGGGTTTTTGTCAGCTCTGGGGCAACGATGCTTCCGTGATGGATGAGAAATGGGATGGTTGACTTGCACAATTAAAAGGCAAATATGTATATTATATATATATATATATACACACACATATATATATATATATACACATATATATATATACACATATATATATGTGTATAATATATATATGTATATATATATGTATATATATAATATAATATAAACCACATTTGATAAACTATAATTGTGAAGCAAAGAGGATTATTGCAATGATATAAAATGCATTAGAAAAAAGGAAAAATATGCAACATGGGTATACAAGGAAGAATGACTGGAGGCCTCAATTTCCTGCTTCAAAAGGTTAATTTTTTAATATATTTGTGGTGATAGAAGAGATCTTTCTAAAAGGTATCTATACAACAATAAAAAAAAACTTTTATTATTGCTTGATACAGCTTAATGATGAACATTACCTGTTTACCACCAGGGTACTTTTGGCAGCAGGTTTTATATCTAGTTATAAAATTAATGAAAAACATATATATAATATCAGTGCTTCAGTAAATTGACTATTCCATCCCTTTTTANACATGGTGGGGAAAATCCTCTGCCCCTGGTGCTGTAATATTTTCTCTATTCAGTCTCCTGTTGTACTTTTGATATGGTTTTAATAAACCTTTTAAATTTTTGAAAGTGAGCAGCATTTCTCACGCTTCCAAAACAGAATGGTGAGTGTTCTTACTCCATTGTTACACCCTGTGTAGTTCACTCCAGCTCAGCTGCCAACTTGGCTTCACCTGGTTCTCAGTGGTTCACACCAAGGTAGCACCCATCTCTCCCAGTGAAGACCAGTCCCTGTTTCAAGGAGGTGGAAGTCCCTCCACACCCCTGCTGACACCTCAGCCTGGCAGTGGGAACTGGGGACCACCTGGCCTGGGATGAGCTGGGCATCCAAACTGAGCCCCCCTGCTCCTCCCAGGTGCAGCAGGACACTGAGCTGAGCACAGCCCGTGGAGATCCTCCTCTCACCAACAGCCCAAAGCCAGCTTTGAAGCCTCAGAGAGCTGGGATGGGTTTGGAATGAGGGTTTTAGCAGAAACAGTCAGCCACGGGGTCCAAGCAAGACCCAACCCCACTGCAGACTCCTCTGCTCAGCTGGGATGGCTCCACGGGCAGCAGAACTGGATCCCTGTGTCACTCACCCTCACCACAGGAGCCCTGGACAAACAGGCAGCACCAGAGCCAGGTGAGGAACATCTCCAAAGCCGTGGCTGGCACGGGAAGGAAGGAGGAATGCTGGCAAATGACAGAGTCCTTATCTTAATTACAGGCTTATTTGCATTTAAATGAAGGTTATTCTATAATTACCACCAAATGTTTTGTGTTGCAGCTGAAATACCTCTCCATGGGCTGTCAAGCTCCTTCCCATTTTCATTTTCATTTTCTCTTGCCATTCTTCTGCTTTCTAATCAGCTGGCAGATGCAGGGAGGGATCCACAGTGCCAGCCCACCCCTCAGAGGAGGCGTGGGTACCACCCCAGCCCAGCATTCCTCCCAGGGACAGGGAGAGGATGCAGCTCCCTGGCTGCCTCCAGCAGCATCACGGGCCATGAGCAGCTCTGAAGTGCAGGCACTGGGGTTTTGCAGGCTTCAAGTTCAAAACCGAAGAGTTTTCTCTGTGCACACGCACATTAACTCATTAATTAACTCAAACTTGTTGCACCAGAGTGCTGTGGGAGGCACAAGTGTGGGAAAAATATGTAAGAAATCAAATTCAAGGGAGAAAAGGGATTTGGAGCAGGAGCAGCCTCACACAGCCAGCTCAGAAATTTCCTAAGCACAGGTTGCTGGAAACCAGCATCCAAGGACATCTCCAGCTATTCCTGTCCTTTTGTTGTCCATGGTTTTTCCTGCAGGCAGGATGGACACACACCAGAACCCAGGAGCTGTGTTTGCTCTGGAGCTCACACTTCCTGGCAGGAGACAAAGCTCTCCCATGGAGAAAATAACACCCAATTACATCATTTCGAGCAATCACAGTGAACAAACCCATGCAAATGGCCAAATTAAGGCTTGAAAGGAGCCTTCTGCCATTTCCTAAATTGTTATACCTTTCATCAAACCCCTTTAACAATCTCTCTGAACCTTTTCTCTGTCTAGCCAGCAGATCCACATTAACCAACCAGCCCACCCAGGGCTGAACACCACAACAGCGATTACAGACACAAAGTCTGCTGTTTACGAGGGGGTAGAAATGAAAACAGACACTTATCTCTCTCTAGACCCATCACTTCTCTCAATCCTGCACAGCCTCTGCATCCCCCTGCCAAACTCCAAGTCTCTGCCTCCATCTCATGGAGAGACTGGATCTCTTCAGCTTTGTTAAGTTACTTTTTTTTTTTTTTTTTTTTTTCCTTAAACCAGACAAAATCCACCCCCTCTCCCCCAATTTCACATAGCCCCAGGCAGACTTACAGCATGGAAATTTTTAGCCTGAACAATTACTGCTTGGCAGAGAGTTAACTCACTGCAAACAGGATCCTATAATGGGCAGTCCTGGCTATAAACAACTTGCCTGGCTTCATTTTAAGCAAGTTCATACCTCAGGATAGATCTTCCCCCCCCTTCCTCTCCCAAAGTCCATTTCACAGCTATTTATGTTTAATAAGAGGCAGCACCAGCAGCATGGGAAATCAGCAGCACATCCACCATGCAGGTTGGGTGCTGGTGCACACACTAAACCCATTTATCTTCTTCCTCCATCGCACAGACAGGGCAGATTTAGGGGCAATGAGCCCCAGTCCTGGCAGGACAACCAGCTCCTCTTCTCCCAGCAATCCCAGCAAGGGCTGAAACACAGATCCCACCACTTGGCCCCACAGCCAGAGCTGCCTTTCTGCTATTTCCAAGGGCAAATGCCACAGCTGAACTGTTTCATCCTCACTGTCAGCCCCCAGACGCTGCTGGTTTTCCACGTGGAGCCCAGGAGACCCTGGGGAAAATGCTATTTTTACAGTCCAGTCACCCTAAGTTGCACAGCAAGCCTTGAGCAGGGATGTTCTGAGGTGCTGCTGGAATTTTGAGTGGGATATTTTAGCTGCAGAAGCCTCTGCCCATGAAAACTCCAGCAACTCATCATCCAATAAATCCTTACAAAATCTGAAAGGTTGTGCTTCCTTTCCCTCCCCCCCAGCAACAGTTTCATTAGCCCACAAGGATCCCCAGCTCTAAATTGCATCAAGGGAAGACAATCCTGCAGCCCTGGCTCCCCTGGCAGAGCAGCCTTGTCACAGGAGTTGTCACAGGAGCTGTCAGGACTGCGATGAGCCTTTGGACAGGGACTGCTGGGATGGAGTCACGGGCTGGTAATTAAGTGACAGCATTTTCCTGACGCTGAGTGGAGCTGGGAGAGGAGGAAGGATCCACTCCAGGAGATGCTGCAGGTGCTGGGAGGTGGATACAGCTGCAGCTCGGAACGCTGGGTGCAGCTCAAAGCTGGAAAGGATCTGCTCAGGCAGCACGAGACCCTCACCTCCCACCCTGATGGAGAATGACACCTGGTCCTGTCCAAACTGATGACACAAGGGAAAAAAAAATAAGGCAGGAAAGTGCCACATAATACAAGTTTTGCTACTTTCTGTTGTGAAAAATATCACAGTAAAGCAGACCATCCACTGTGTTAGAGGGTCTGGAGGCAGGTTAATTTTTTTTATTTTCCCCAAAAGTTTTAGAAGGTCTTTCAAGAGCAAACCACTGAATTTTCCAACACATCCAAGTTTGGGGAAATACCTGGTTTTATATAATGTGCTGTAATGCAGATTGTTACTGGGCCATTATTACATGGCATGACTGTTGATGTAATTTTAGTGTATGGATTGATGTGTGGTAGGAGTGTCCAAGGATGCCAGATCAAGAATTTGGAGATGAAAAATTCTGTTTCAGACCCATCTTTAAGACACTGGGCTGCACAGAAAGGAGCTTCCCAGTGTTCTGCCTGAAGCCCTGGAAGAGCCCAGTGCTGCAGGAATGCCAGACATCCCACCCTGGAGTCAGTGCTACTCTTCCCCTTTGCTGTCAGGGCTTTCAGTACAAAATGAAACTCTTCCCAGCTTCTAATCTAGTTAAAAATCTCTTCCAAACCTTCCCTCCTCTGGAAAGGAAAAAAAAAAAAAAAAAAAAAAAAAAGAAAAAGAAGCAAGAAACATCACATCTCTTCCTTCTCCATCTCCCTCCCCTCTGCCTTCAAGTGCTCCTTGGAGTGTCTCTGCAGAATCATGTTTATATGCAGTGAGTGCTGTTGTTAGTTAATAACATCGCGATCGCTGAACCTCCCTAATGAAAGAGAGAGACAACATAAACTGTCATTTCAAACAAACATGCAATCAGGGTACCAGCAGCTCTGAAAATATTATCTTCCCCAATTTCACGGGCCTCACGCAGGAAATAGGCTGCTTTCATGGAGATTCTGGTGCCTGGCTCCTCACACACAGGACTGGGGAGCGGTGGGGACACGGTAAAGCCATGAAATTGTCTGGGCTATGAAGGAGGAATTGTTTTAACAGCTGCAGCCAGGAAAGGACAAATAACAGCAGTGATTATATCTTCATTGCTCATCGTAACCAATGCACCAGGCAAGTTGTAATTAGGCTGTGAAAGGCTGAAGGTTTGATAGCAAAGGCTTTGAGCTCATGATTAGACACAGCACATTTGTCCTGCCCCACGGCCACCCTGGCCCCTTCAAAAGAGGAGAGCAAATCTCCTGTCAGACTCTCTGAGTGCTGAAAATGCTGCTCAACCTGCAGGAAGCTGTGCCCAGGGTTCTGTGGCTGCACACTTCTTCCTCTTCTTCCTCACAACCCATGTCATAGAAGCCAAGAAGGGTCTGGGTTGGGAACGACCCCAAAAACCATCTCATTGCAACCCCTTGCCTTGGCTGTGACACCTCCCACTTGAACAAATTGCTCCAAGCCCTGTCCAGCCAGGCCCTGAACACTTCTGTCCCCACAGCTTTTGAAAAAACACCATTTTCCAGCTTTGGGATGATCTCCAGCTGACAAAGCTGATTTAGAGCAGCTGATCAGCTCCATGTTCTGAAGACCTCAATAATCCAAAGTGTCAATTGTCCTAAAGAACCACAGTGATGATGGCAATGGTCCTTCCAATGCAGAGAATGTTTCCCCTCCAGGTTCCAAGACCTGCTGAGGGCTTGACAAGCCACTGGGGCTTGGAGACCTTGGGAGAGCATGGATTGTCCTCCCAGCCACAACCCACCTTGTTCAGAGCCAATGGAGGCAGCAGGAATCCTGCCTGGCTTTACCTGGAACCCCTTACACAGCCAGAAAGCCAAGGGAACCAAACAGGAATGGATTCACCTCACATGCTCTGACCCTTGGATCTGCGTGGACGAGCTGGTACTTTATTTTTATTCCAACCAGAATTAGTGTCTGACAATCTGTGCTCCTGCACAGGCTCAAAGGGACCCCTCAGCTGAACAGAGAGCAGGCAGAGCCAGAGCTGACCTCTTCCAAGGGCTTTCCCTTGGCTCTTTCCCCCATAAACATGAAGGATGCCTCTAGAAAGCAAGATTTGAAGATGAAAGCTCCTCTTCCTCCTGATGCCATCACCACCAAGTGATGCCACACTTTCAAGGCAAGTGGAAGAGAGTCAGGGGAATGCATCGGAGGAGAAAAACTTAGAGAAAAAGGTCTCAGTTTTCCCTTGCAAAACATTTCTTTTTGGCCACTATTTAAAAAAAAAACAGCTTAGGAAAAGCCAGACTGCACTTATTTACTAGTCCCATCTCTGACCAGCATGGGATTGAAGGAAAACAGGGTGGGAACAGCCCAGCCCCACCCCAATGCCTATGGAAAGGGACAGGTTAAGGCAGGTAAATTGCAGCAAAAATTTTCTTCCTGTAGGTAAAAAAGGGGCTAATTGGCCCTCACCCCAGCATTTTAATCAACACCCCCACACTGACGGGTCCTTGTGGGAGAGCCATGCAGGAGGTGACAGCACTGCCACCCAAGCCTGGCAGCAAAAATTTTCTTCCTGTAGGTAAAAAAGGGGCTAATTGGCCCTCACCCCAGCATTTTAATCAACACCCCCACACTGACGGGTCCTTGTGGGAGAGCCATGCAGGAGGTGACAGCACTGCCACCCAAGCCTGGCAGCAAAAATTTTCTTCCTGTAGGTAAAAAAGGGGCTAATTGGCCCTCACCCCAGCATTTTAATCAACACCCCCACACTGACGGGTCCTTGTGGGAGAGCCATGCAGGAGGTGACAGCACTGCCACCCAAGCCTGGCAGCCGAATTCAAATCGTGTTTAAAAACTCTTCTGACATTTAAGAAAAATCAACAAGCACCTCGAGTGATGAGGGGACCAGGCATCTAAGTGGCTGAATGTCACACTTAAAGCTGCAGAGATAGCAGCTGCTTTATCTCCTCAGGCAGGTGGTTGGACTGGTAAACAAGGCACTGAGGGTCAGATGCTGCTCTTGCACCTGCATTTCTCCATTGGCAGCGAGTCTGGATTTGCACCAAGTGACAGCCAGCCAGGGCAGGGCTGGAGAGTCTGTTAAACTTTAATACTTCTGAGCATCAGCAGCGAGCGTGCTACCAGCCCCCTGCCTCCACTCCCAATATCTCTCCAGGTCACAGCCACACCAGTAAAAAATTATTGATTTAAATTGGCGGTGCCCTTTTGGAATCAGTTGTCGTTCTGACTGATGTACAGATATGAGCAAAAGGACATTTGAAGCATTTTAATGCACTTTTTACTGCATTATCTCTCACCAGGATCTTCGCTGCTTCAAGGAAATGACTCACATAGCAAGTAGAAGAACCCAATGTAATTAACGACCTGGCAACTCTATAATGATCCTTTCTACATAAAAAGGTCTTCCCTATGCTATGAATAGACTTCAAGTAATTTATTGCAAGCCATATAAAGAAGAGACTGCTTTGACCTTGGGGATTTTAAGTTGTGGTGGGGTTTTTTTAACAACCATAATTGCAAAGAATATTTTAAGTGATAGCCCTTAAAGAAAAAAAATTTAAATGCAATGTGAAAAGTGAAGAATCATCACAAACAGCCTTCCAAGAGAATATTAACAAGGATCCTCTGCATCATTTAGGGATGAGATTTCAAGACTAAACAATAGATTCTTTCCATTTCTGATGGGTGTTACTCTAAGCCTCAATGAACTGAAACACAGGTGGGGTTTTACTCCCTCAAGTAGCTCCCAGGAATTAATGGCTTTGCAGGAAAGCCCACGTGGAAGCCAGGAACGAGCAGTTTCACTGCATCCTCCAGGCTGTCCCATGAAGCTGATCATCTGCCTTTTATGAACCAAGCCAGGATGAGCCATCATTTCCATAGAATTATAGAACATCCTGGATGGGAAGGGACCTGCCAGGATTGAGTCCAGCCCCTGGCCCTGCACACACCCCCCAACAACCCCACCCTGGGCATCCCTGGCAGGGCTGTCCTGAGGCTCCAGAGGCTCTGGCAGCCTCAGGGCCCTGCCCATTCCCTGGGGAGCCTGGGCAGTGCCAGCACCCTCTGGGGCAAAAACCTTTCCCTGATTTCCAGCAAAACTTTCCCGGGTACAGCTCCAGCCATTCCCTCTGGTCCTGTCTCTGTCCCAGAGAGCAGAGATCACAGCTGCCCCTCAGGAGAAACTTGCAGACCCAGATGGGGTCTGACCTCAGTATCTTCTCCAGGCTGGAGAGATGTGTTTTACACATATCCAGCCCACACACTCCCCCCTCCACCTTCCTGCTCCTGCTTTCCTTGGCTCCCCACCCCGAGCTCCCTCTGCTCACATCAGCACACGGCATCAGAAGGAGCTCAGCTATGATTTACTGTGGCAGGACTCTCGGTAAATTGTTGGCTTTATGTCCAGCCTGATTGTTTCATATTGGTTTTTACCTTTTGCAGTGAAGCCTTTACTCTGTCCCTCTCACTCACACCTTCCCTGCCCGTGCGTGTTTCCTGCTTTCCCCTCGTTTCTCATTTCATCTGCCTCGTGTGCCTTTCATATCCCCCAGTCCCCTGCATTTTCACAGGGACAGAAGCATAGGCAGGTGATTTAAGCAGGAGTTGAGTTCAGTCTATCAGGGCTCTTTTCAAGGTCTTTGAGAGAGGCAGGGACACCTGGAAAGGGGTCACATCACACACCGGATTAGTTGTGGCAGGACATCTAACACGACGTGCTAGAGCGACTTCCACCCTTTGAAGTACCCGGAGCTGTTTTGATTCCTTTCCCAGAGCTTTGGGGATGTCTCGATTACAAGGAAACATGTTGAGCAAAGGAATAAATCTGGCCCAGGAAAGGGCAAGTTGCAAGTTTGACTGGAAACAGCTGGGATGGAACCACTTTCCATCAGAGAAATGAGATTTGTTGGAAGAGAAGCACTTTGCGGAGTCAGGTCTTTTTCTGCAGAAATTTCATTTCACAGAAGAGGGAGAAAAAAAATCACATCTGACAACTTTGAATCATCCTGCTTTGATACTCCTCAAATCCGGTATTTGCATTGTTTCAAAACAACTTTAACCTCAGTCTTGTTTTCCCTCAATTGTTTCCCTGTTGTGCTTTTGCAACAAAGACATAAATAAGGTAATGCAAACCCAAGATATGTTCCTGCCTGTAATGTTTTAAAGGAGTGAGGAAACGCAGCTTTTTGCTCCTATTCAAATCAAAGCCACCACCACCGAAACTCACAGCTGAAGACGGAATTTCACTAGTGGAAGGGCATAAAAATGTGTTTCAAATGTATTTCAAAATTGGATGAGGATAGAGTCACCCTTTCCATCAAGTAGAAGTGCTTGAAGTAGTCAAAAAGCATCAAATTGATGACAGCAAAACACCATTTATTCACCTCTTCTAGGCTGTTGTATCATATTAAATATACAGGACTAAATTTTCGTATGATTTAAGCTTAAGTATAATTCTCACATTTAATTAAAGAGAAACAAAGCAGCGACGCGTCAATACCCGCTATTTTGATTTCAATTCACTTCAAATGCTGGTAGAAGGGAGAAGGCTCAAAAACATCTCCAAAAAGAAAGTTATTCCTCCCAAAAAAAGAAGAAAAAAAGCCCTCTGCCATCCTGCTTCCTATTGACTACCAGATCACATCACTCTCAATCGCTACCATAGCTCACATTAAAAAATTAAGTCCATAACTGCAGAGAAGCATCTACCCATTTCTTTTATAGCTTCTTGCCACAGCGAGCGATACATCTCCATTATCCCAGCACTCTCACCAACACACAATAGATCTGAGCCAGCATCATAAATAACATTTCGTGTAACGAAGTTACGCTGAGGAGAGCAGGCATAAATTAACACTCAGCCGTGTAACTCTAAATAGTATTTTAGGCCTTGTCAGAAACCAATTATGCAAAATATCCTCCTCACCAAGATCTGCTCGTGATACTTCAAAGGATTACCTCGTTTCCAGCACCGTGGTCAAGGCACGGGAATGTGGATTGGGAAAGGAGGGCTTAGCTGAGGGGTGCTCAGATGATTAAACCCTCTGAAGTCATCTAATTACTGACATCATGGCTCAAAAGCATCTGTGCACTTCCAAGCAACGTTTTAATTTGCTGTTTGTAATGAAGATGCTTCCACTCGGAGCCGAGCCCGTTATCCCAAGTTAGTGAACATCCTGAAGCAGGAGGGACTACCAGGAATGAGATTTGCAAGGTTTAATCAAAGATAATACCATAAAGCTTGTGCTGCCTGTACCTTTACACTATTTTGGCCATAACCCAAAGGAATACAGCATCACCTTATTCCAGCCAGGAATGAAGATTAAACACCTTTCTCAAGGTCGCACACAAGCGAGTGGGAGAGATGGGGATAAATGAGAAGCATCTGTTATCTTTCCATCCCAGGTTGGATATCCAAGACTGGAACTGGTCAGAAATCCCTAACTGTAAAAATCTTGGCTGCTTTCCGTTCAAATGAGGAATGGGTCTGAAAATCCCGAAGGATGTTTACTAAAGTCCCCAGCAATTGTTTATCAGCACGGATTTAATTGTCCCAGCAACCCTGTCCCTAAGAAACCAGCAGCTGGGGTTTTAATCCTAATTATTATGATCCTCCTTGCCTCATGCAGATTTTAAAATTTCCAGGATTCTCCCCAAAAAAACAAAGGCCAAGCACAGCTCCCGCTGATCCTCGGGCACCACATTGGCTGCTCACACCTCCCTCAACTCCAAGAGTTTGCTGCAAATCTGATGGCAGATGTGATTTCCAGCTGGGTCTATAGACCGACCACAGCAGGTTCATTAATAACAATTATTAAGTGCTTTATGTTACAAATTAGGCCTGTAGGAATACAAAAAATATCCAGCCGGTTGGCTTGCAGGCTCTTGTCAGGAAGAAGTGTAAATTCCCATTGTCACAACAACATCACCATGACAAAATGGGGATAGGAACTCGTCATAAATAAGGCTTTAAAATAGCTAAATCATCATTGGGGGCAAGAATATAAATTAGTAGTCAGATGAAGCCCCACGGAATGGCTCAGATAACAGCTTCCATTCATCAAGTACACAGATTTTCAGAAGCTGCATGGAAAACATCTTCCTTTTGCTGCCCCCCAGCACCCAGAAGCTGCAACCACACAGGTCCAGGCATTTTGCTTAAAATATATCACAAATCCCTGCCAATAACCTTTGGAAATTGATAGATCAGGCTGGAAAGAGAGGAGCTGTTAAAATGATAGAGGGAGGGAAAAAATCACTCTCAGTCACGTCCTCAAGAACATCCATGGTTCCTCAGGCAGGCTGGGAAGAGGTGCAGCCACCCAGGCAGCCAAACACTGGCTGGAAAATGCAGAGGAGCAGGATGCAAGAGAAAACAAAAAAAAAAAAAAAGAAAAACAGAAAAATGTTCTTTTAATTTTTTTATTCCCCATTTAATTATTTCATTCCCCACCCTAAGGGACAGTCTGCCCTGGAGAGATGATAGGGAAGAGCAGAGAAGCTCCATACTCCTGAATGAGCTTCAACTCCTGAATATGTGGCACCATGGCACCAAGAAAGAGGGGAAAAGACTCAAATCTGGAAGAAACCAAATTTTTTACCTAAAAAAAATGATAGGAAATGCTGTTTTTTTCTCCTTACCCACCAGTCCCCACAAAGCAACTCTTCCCAGGATCCTGCAGAGGACACAGAAAACGGATCCATGTGCACAAGAGATGCCGAGGCCACAGATGCCACCAGGGATTTCTCGGGAATTTATTTTCACTCGCTTCTGCCCAAGGCTGGATGCGAGGCAGCAGAGGAGAGGGAGCTTATTCATCCCGTTACTGGGCCCTTGGGGCATCCAGTTCCCCCCACCATGAAAATTTTAATAAAACTGGTGCATCGACTTTCAATTAGAAGGCCGTAAAACGGTTCATTTTCATCTGTTTGTTGCACAGTAACACAGATCCTCGGGAGAAAACAGCTCCTTTTCCAGACTGTCTGCGACGCAGAGAGCATTAATTGAATATTCTGTTGAAACCACCTTCAATTAGTGCCTCTGAGTTTTGCATGACATTCATCACTGCAGCTCGCCCCGCTCTGCATGCGGCACGTTTGGGGTTTGGTGATGCTCACATCACATTAACTCACAGCATTAGCCCGAAAATAACAATTTTATTTGCTAATGAGGTGCTAGTTGGGGTAGGGCAGGCTGCTGCATGAGGCAACAGCTCTGTGGCATGAAGCAAAATGGGTTCCCCAGGCACTAAATTACCAGTATTGATCATAAATTCCTCATCTAACCCAGTCCATAGCATTGCTCTTCCACTCTTGCTGAATGGAAAAGATGAGGGCAACCCTATGGCTGATGTTGTTACATAGACACAGCTCCCTTCTTGGAGTCCCCCCTTCAGAATTAAGTGCATTCACATCTCAGATGGAATTCAAGCTGTAAATGATTGTCCTGAAGCACCATTAAGCTATAAATTTCCTTTTTTTTGGCCATAGTTGAGGCAAAATTCAAGCTGAGTGGGGGCCAAGAGACAGACACAAAGACAGAAGGTCCTCTCCAGGTAGCACTGCCAGCTGCAAACCTGCCTCCCACGGAAACACAGCTGAAGCCACTCATCCCAGGGCTGATTCCTCCCAGAACACAAAGGAGTTTTGCAGCAAACACAATCACAGACTCATCCAGTTCACTGAACAGAAGTTCCCAAGAAGTTCCCACTTCAATCCCCAAAACTCTGACAAGCTGTGATGCTGCTTCCCCTCCCTCAGCATGGAGCAGAGATGCTGGAAAAAATATTCTGGTGGAAAGGTGCTTTCATGACTCAAAAAAAAAAAAAAAAAAAAAAAAAAAAAAAAAAAAGCTTATTTTCATTTTGTATTCATCTCTGCTGACTGGGGGATCTTCTTCTGCTGAGTCCTTTCCATTCATTCCTGCAGCTGCCAAGGTCTCTTTCTGATGCAAAAGGCAGAGGGGAGCCAAGGTGTCTGCCAGGCACCAGGAGCTCAGGATCAGAGTCCCCAAGGAAGGACAGGGCCAAGGAGTGCAGGGATGGGGGATTTGCACACCTTACACGTGGCTGTGCCCCCCACAGGGAACAGGAATGGCTCAGCTGCTGCAAAGTGAGGCATCTTCACAGAACCACTGAGGTTGGAAAAGCCCTCCAAGACTGAGCCTAAACTGTGCCCAGTTTCCCCCTGGTCACCAGCCCAGAGCTCTGAGTGCCACCTCCAGGCCTTCCTTGGACACCTCCAGGGATGGGGACTCCAAACCCCCTGGGAAGCCCCTTCCAATGTCTAACATCCTTTTCCACGAAGAAATTCCTCCTAATATCCAACCTAAACTTCTCCTGGTGCAACTTGAGGCATTTATTCCCCATTTAATTATTTCATTCCCCACCCTAAGGGACAGTCTGCCCTGGAGAGGTGATAGGGAAGAGCAGAGAAGCTCTTTCCCATTTCCCCTTGTGCTGTCCCTGTTCCCTGGGAGCAGAGCCTGACCCCCACCTGGCTGCCCCCTCCTCAGGGAGTTGTAGAGAGTGAGGAGGTGTCCCTGAGCCCCTTCTTCTGCAGGCTGAGCCCCCCAGCCTCTCCTCAAAGAACTGACTCCCCCATCCCTTCCCCAGCCCTGGACACACTCCCACCCCTCACTGGCTCTCTTCCCGTGAGGAACCACACCTGGACACAGCTCTTGAGGCACCTCCCCAGTGCAAGCCCAGCCAGGCAAGGAGGACCCATCACTTCCCTGGGGCACAGCCTCAGCTTGCCCAGCTTGAAGAGAGCTGGAGCATTGTAAAAAGAAGGAGGAAGCAGGTTTTGTGGAGCACGTTGTCATTTGCGAGAGCGCGCGGTCACCTCCTGAGAACACACTGTCACCTCCCAAGGTGACACCCTGTATTAACAAGGTGATATTAATAGGCAGATCCCCCATGCAGAATCTCACCCACGGAACTGCAGTGACGTTTAACCTTGTGCCAAGTGCGCAGCAAGCTGATTATTTTAATTACAGGGTGGGATTTTGGTTGTTTTTTTTTCCTTTCCCTGTCGCAGTTCCATTAGGAGCTTCAGCCACATCACTGAAAAGCTGAAGGAGGAGGGGTCCCTGGCAGCATCCAACATCCACGTGCAGTTGGGGCTTGGTCACCTGGCTGAGCACCTCCACAGGGGCACTCAAGGTCCCCTCCCAGCCCCAAACCACTGCTCAAGCCTCTCTGTGCAACACCGCTGGGACATTTAATGCTCAGTACAGGGCAACTCACATTTATTGCACACAAAACATCTACATTTACACCAGAGCTTGGAGTTGGGCTCTTGGCTTCCACTAAAGCCATGGAAAAACCCATGTTTTCTTCACAAATACAGCATTTTTGAGAAACCCCACGCAACAACCAACTTTTTTTTTTTTATTTTAATTGTTCCTTAACTTCCTATCAGCAAATCTGCAGAGCACTCTAACATAATCAGGTCCTCCGCACAAGGGATTAGCAGGCTTATATCCCGTGGATCCAATCAGCAAAGTCTATCAGCAAAACATACTTATGTTGATACAGCTATTATAATCTGCATAATTCTTCTGAGTTCACATACTTAATGGATAGCAAACAGAGTCATTACTGCTGCAACTTCCATCCGTAGGATCTCTACGAGCCATTCACTGCAGTGTTTTTTATTATTCATAGCTTTAGTTATTGATTTTCAGCAGAAGATACATGCTTTTAAGCACCATAAAAGCAAGAGAGGAAAACAAATAGCACTATTCCAAGATTAATACGCTGCTCATAATAAAAGTATGGCTGTCACATCGTGCTGGGTTGAGCCAGTGGAGCCTTGACAAATTCCATGCAAAATGGCTGAGTCGCTTAAGCAGCTCGTTAAATAATTTAAAGGCAAGTTTTACTGGAGGCAGGAAAGTTCTTCCCCAAATCCACTTCCTTCGATTTATGAGTCTGGAGTACGTTAATCAACACAAGTTGATGCTGCATCAACACAGAAGGGCACAGACCATGTGGAGGGTTTGAGGGACATGGGATCCAGGATATGATTCCTCTGTGGAAGGTTTAAGGGACATGGGATATAGGATGTGATGGAGTGTGATCCCTCTGTGGAAGGTTTAAGGGACATGGGATCCAGGATGTGATGGAGTGTGATCCCCACATGGAGGGTTTGAGGGACATGGGATCTAGGATATGATGGAATGTGATCCCTCTGTGGAGGGTTTGAGGGACATGGAATCTAGGATATGATCCCTCTGTGGAAGGTTTAAGGGACATGGGATATAGGATATGATGGAGTGTGATCCCTCTGTGGAGGGTTTGAGGGACATGGAATCTAGGATATGATCCCTCTGTGGAGGGTTTAAGGGACATGGGATCCAGGATGTGATGGAGTGTGATCCCTCTGTGGAAGGTTTGAGGGACATGGGATGTTGGATATGATGGAGTGTGATCCCTCTGTGGAGGGTTTGAGGGACATGGGATATAGGATATGATCCCTCTGTGGAAGGTTTAAGGGACCTGGGATATAGGATGTGATGGAGTGTGATCCCTCTGTGGAGGGTTTGAGGGACATGGGATATAGGATGTGATGGAGTGTGATCCCTCTGTGGACCAAGGATCCTGAGCCATGGGGCAGCTGACAAGCTTGGATGCAGTGATTACCCTTATTCAAATCATGGGACACCCAGAATCCTCAAGGTGGGCACATAAACCTGGGAAGTGCAAGGATAACTCATCCTTCCCCTTCCCCTGGGATTGATTGATTGAGTCCCTCTAACACAGGATTGATCCCAAACATTTGATTATGACCCAACACCCTCCCAAAGTCAGGACTGGCTATGAAGAGACTCCACTCCTTGCACTAATGGATTACCTCAGCAATCTCCTGGGATCATTTAGGTTGGAAAAGCCCTCTCAGATCCTCCTGTCCAATCCTGAAACCCAGCACTGCCAAGGCCACCACTAATCCATGTTCCCAAGTGCCACACCTGCACAGCTTTTAAAGCCCTCCAGGGACTGGTGCCTTTTGGGCTACCTAAAAACAGAGGCCAGACAGAATTAAGAGAATAAAAACCAGATCTATTTATTGAAGGGCCTTCAGGTATATTTAGGGCAGACAAAGCCCACCAGGGGCTACACCCAAAAATGGACAACTGGTCTTGGGTTTTCCACTTTTATAAGTTTGATCCATTTGCATTTTGGGGGTCAATCTTCCAATTACAGCTTCAGCTAATGAAGTCATTTACCCCAAGTTTGCTCCCCCAACTCCCTTTTGTTCCCATCTCTCAGGCCTGAGGCAGTGAGGTGTCCTTGATTTCCAGGCCTGGAGAGGAATTGTTGTGTCTGCCCAAAATAGGGAAGCAGCAGCTCCCACTGAGTGTGGAGTTTAGAGTGATACACTAAAGAACTTCAGGATTGCAAATAGGTGAAAAATATAAAAGATGGTAACATCACCACTGCCCTGTTCCAACCCTTCCAGTGAATAAATTCTCCTTCATATCCAACCTAAAGCTCCCTGGCACAGCTCAAGGCCATTTCCTCTTGTCCTGTGACTTGTTCCCTGTGAGAAGAGAGCAGTCCCCACCTCATACACCCCTGTTCTCCCTCCCTGGCAGACAGAGCTGCTCTCTCCAATCAATGGGAGATCAGACCTATCAACCCTTGCAAAAAAAATCCCAGATTCAGGATATTATGGGAAGAACAGATTCCAGAGCTAAAGAACCCCTTCAAAATCCACATCACAGGGCAGCAAGCACAAAGCTAAGCTAAAAACTGCCAGAGCATGGCAGAAAAAAGCATCAACACACTTGCTTGTTCACTTAAAGGCTCACTTAGGAGGCAGAGAACCTACCAAATTTCAACATTTTGATAGCAACTGGGGTCTTTTTTGTTCCAGACACTGTACAGGCTGTCTCCATGTTAATAACCCTGCTTCCCAAGGAGGCACGAAACAAGGAAATCACCTACAAAAATCAAATGCAAGGAGCCAGTCTGCTTTAACATCTAGGCAAGGAGGGCTGTAACTAGAGGAAAGCTCTGCAATAAGTTGTTTTTGATGTAGGCACCTAAAGGACTTTATAAACAACTCTCCAGGGCTATGCTGGAGTTGCTGTGGAGCTCAAGTCAGAGCTTGAGCTGAGAAAATCATCCCACAGAAAATTCTGGTGTCAGTCTTCCATATCCAGCCTCACAGTTCTTATTTTAAATAACCAGCCCATTTATTTGCAGGTCTGTCATGGGTTGACCCTGGCACAATGCCAGTGCACCCATGAAAGTATATTTTTTCTAATGATTGTTGTGAGATGTGACCAGAAATAGAGCAAAGCAGGCTCCAACTTAAGAATAAAGAAAAAGACTTTATTAACCAACATTATAATAAAAAGAACACACAGAGGAGAGACTCATCCCACAAACAGCATGACAACGTGGGCAGCAGGCCCAAAGGTCACTACAGAAAATAATCAGGGAGAGGATTTATGCTGCCCCACTTTCCCCATCCATCTAATTAAGCTGCTCCTGCTTTTTCTGTGCTGGGGGAAAGGGTGGAGAGGAGCCCTGGGACGAAGCTGCACCTTGGCACACCACCCAAATTGGAAGAAGAGAAATTGTACTCTAAGCCACTTCCCACATAGAAAACTTGTTAAAACAAGGAATTTTTCCTCCTGGGAGGAGCTCCAGGTGATGGCATGCTCAAGCCAGTTTCCAGCAAAATTGTTACCCATCCAGTTAAAACTCCCCTGTGAAAAACAAGGTTTACTTTCTTGGTAAAATTTAAAATGTTTAATAAAAAGTCAGTAGGAGACAGAAATAAAGTAAAGGGTTGAAAATGGCTGGGTGTTTGGTATTCAGCTAAGAGTACACTTATTTTTGGAGATACTCCTTAAATACTTTTCCTATTACATCAGCTTGTTGTATATTTATATTTTTCTATAAACTAGTTTACATATTTTAGGAACTACTTTGCATGGCCCCACTTTGGGTCTGTTTTTTTAGAGTATGTGTGGTTTTTTGGTTGTGGTTTTGGTTTGTTCTCTTTGGCTTTGGTTTATACTTTCTTTAGATGGTAGATGCTGCTAGTTGGTATATCAACAGTCGGGTTTTCATTATATGTTTACTGGATGTTATTTTGACTAAACAGTTCATTCATGACTGTATTAGCTACTACTACTATTATGTCTAAGCTGTTGCTGATAGCAGAAATAAAAGTAAAGTTATTTTAACATCACATATATAGCATTTATCTTAACATTTGCAAAAAGCCAGCAATATAATATGTATTTATAACATCCCCCAAAGCATCTACATGCCCTGTCTTCCTGCAGTACTCACACACAGCTGAAAGGTGCTCTCAAAACTGACATATTGGGGTGACTTTTACAGTCTCACAAAGTGCTTCACTAGAAATGAGCAATTCCCCTCAGGATCCCCATCCCAGCACCCAAATCCCACCCAACACCTGCTGCCACTTTCAGTTCATTGAAAGCTGCTCCCCAAAGCAGCTTTGCAGCCCTTCCCAAGAGTGGCCTGGTGAACAAAGCACAATCCAACTAAACTGAGCAAAAACATTTAAGGACCCCCAAATTCCTCCCTGTCCCCACCCTGTGCTCGTGACCTGGATGAAGCCAGGTGCCTGGGCAAGGCAAAGCACCTCAGCCAGGTGTTTTCAGCCCCAAAACTCAGTGACTGGGCAGAGCTCTGGTGCTGGAGGGTTACCAGGAGCTGCTTCATTCAGAGCACCTCCCCTCCTGAGCCTCTTTGCTCCTTGTGCTCTGCATTTCTCCATCCATACCAAGCTCCATTTCTCCATCCATACCAAGATTCCTGGGCTGAACCTGTTAAAATTAAACCCTTAATTGGCCCCACTTCCCAGCCCCAGTTGGGAACAACAGCTCCCAACGGGTCCCTCACAATGCAGGAAGAGTTAGAACCTGCCCAAGGACCTCTCCCACCCGCAATAAAAACGCCCCAGGGGGAGCAGGGACATTTGTCACCCCTGGAATTGTGACTAAAGAGCCTTGGCATCGCTCTGGCAGCTCAGCATCCTCCAGCTCTGATACCTCACAGCAATCCCAAATCCCTCTCAGAGAAGGAAAGGAACAGCTGGGAAGGGCTGGAGGTGAAGGGGAAACTGAGGCACGAGGTTTTTAACTGCAGCGTGCCCAGCGAGGGGAGAGCCAGCAGGAGAGGAGGGTGTAAATCTCTAAATCTCTTGGAGGGTTAATCCTGGAGCAGGAGTGAGGCCTTGGGAAGGCTGAGCTAGAGCAGAGGCTGGACAGAGCTAGAGAATAAAGTAGGTATGTTGCAGCAAGGTAGAAAAATTATAAATTTTTATATATTATATAAAT